>CATQIS010000011.1:62200-531818 GCA_958296335.1 Urtica urens
TTGTTAAAAACGTACTTTAACTTGTAAAACACCTATTTTAACTTGTCAAAACGTAAGTTTAACTTGTCAAAACATAAGTTTAACTTGTTAAACACGTAATTTCACTTGTCAAAACGTAACTTTAACTTGTAAAAACGTACTTTAACTTGTATAAAACGTATTTTAACTTGTCAAAACATAACTTTAACTTGGTAAAAACGTACTTTAACTTTTAAAAAAATTGAATTTAACTTGTCAAAATGTAACTTTAACTTGTCAAAATGTAACTTTAACTTGTTAAAAATGTACTTTAACTTGTAAAAAACGTATTTTGACTTGTCAAAACGTAACTTTTACTTGTTACAAACGTACTTTAACTTGTAAAAAACGTACTTCAACTTATAAAAAAAATACTTTAACTTGTAAAAAACCTTATTTTATCTTGTCACTATGTAACTTTAACTTGTTAAAACGGAACTTTAACATGTTAAAAACGTACTTTAACTTGTAAAAAATGTACTTTAACTTGTCAAAACGTAACTTTAACTTGTAAAAAACGTACTTTAACTTGTCAAAACGTAACTTTAACTTGTCAAAACGTAAGTTTAACTTGTTAAAAACAAGCATTAACTTGTAAAAAAACATACTTTAACTTGTCGAAAATGTGGTTTAACTTGTAACAAATGTACTTTAACTAATACAAAACGTACTTCATCTTGTAAAAAACGTACATTAACTTGTAAAACACCTATTTTAACTTGTCAAAACGTAAGTTTAACTTGTCAAAAACATAAGTTTAACCTGTTAAACACGTAATTTCACTTGTCAAAACGTAACTTTAACTTGTAAAAACGTACTTTAACTTGTATAAAATTTATTTTAACTTGTCAAAACATTACTTTAACATGGTAAAAACGTACTTTAACTTGTAAAAAACGTAATTTAACTTGTCCAAATGTAACTTTAACTTGTCAAAATGTAACTTTAACTTGTTAAAAACGTACTTTAACTTGTAAAAAACATAATTTCAATTGTCAAAATGTAACTTTAACTTGTCAAAACGTAACTTTAACTTGTTAAAAACGTAATTTAACTAGTGTAAAACGTACTTCTACTTGTAAAAAACGTACTTTAACTTGTAAAAAACATAATTTAACTTGTCAAAATGTAATTTAAACATGTCAAAACCAAACTTTAACTTGTTAAAAACGTACTTTAACTTGTAAAAAATGTATTTTAACTTGTAAAAAACGTATTTTAACTTGTCAAAACGTAACTTTTACTTGTTAAAAACGTACTTCAACTTATAAAAAAAATACTTTAACTTGTAAAAAACCGTATTTTATCTTGTCAATATGTAACTTTAACTTGTCAAAACGGAACTTTAACATGTTAAAAACGTACTTTAACTTGTCAAAAATGTACTTTAACTTGTCAAAACGTAACTTTAACTTGTAAAAAACGTACTTTAACTAGTCAAAACGTAACTTTAACTTGTCAAAACGTAAGTTTAACTTGTTAAAAACAAGCATTAACTTGTAAAAAAACATACTTTAACTTGTCAAAAATGTGGTTTAACTTGTAACAAATGTACTTTAACTAGTACAAAACATACTTCAAGTTGTAAAAAAAATATTTTAACTTGTAAAAAACCTACTTTAATTTGTCAAAACGTAAGTTTAACTTGTCAAAACGTAAGTTTAACTTGTTAAAAACGTAATTTAACTTGTCAAAACGTAACCTTAACTTGTAAAAACGTACTCTAACTTGTAAAAAACGTATTTTAACTTGTCAAAACATAACTCTAACTTGGTAAAAACGTACTTTACATTGTAAAAAAACGTAATTTAACTTGTCCAAACGTAACTTTAACTTGTTAAAAACGTACTTTAACTTGTAAAAAACGTATTTTAACTTGTCAAAAAGTAACTTTAACTTGTTAAAAACGTACTTTAACTTGTAAAAAACGTAATTTCAATTGTCAAAATGTAACTTTAACTTGTCAAAACGTAACTTTAACTTGTTAAAAACGTACTTTAACTAGTTAAAAACGTACTTCTACTTGTAAAAAACGTACTTTAACTTGTAAAAAACGTAATTTAACATGGCAAAATGTAATTTATACTTGTCAAAACGTAACTTTAACTTGTTAAAAACGTACTTGAACTTGTAAAAAATGTATTTTAACTTATCAAAACGTAACTTTTACTTGTTAAAAACGTACTTTAACTTGTAAAACACCTATTTTAACTTGTCAAAACGTAAGTTTAACTTGTCAAAACATAAATTTAACTTGTTAAACACGTAATTTCACTTGTCAAAACGTAACTTTAACTTGTAAAAACGTACTTTAACTTGTATAAAACGTATTTTAACTTGTCAAAACATAACACTAACTTGGTAAAAACGTACTTTAACTTGTAAAAAACGTAATTTAACTTGTCAAAATGTAACTTTAACTTGTCAAAATGTAACTTTAACTTGTTAAAAACGTACTTTAACTTGTAAAAAACATATTTTAACTAGTCAAAACGTAACTTATACTTGTTACAAACGTACTTTAACTTGTAAAAAACGTACTTCAACTTATAAAAAAAACACTTTAACTTGTAAAAAACCGTATTTTATCTTGTCACTGTGTAACTTTAACTTGTTAAAACGGAACTTTAACATGTTAAAAACGTACTTTAACTTGTAAAAAATGTACTTTAACATGTCAAAACGTAACTTTAACTTGTAATAAACGTACTTTAACTTGTCTAAACGTAACTTTAACTTGTCAGAACGTAAGTTTAACTTGTTAAAAACAAGCATTAACTTGTAAAAAAACATACTTTAACTTGTCGAAAATGTGGTTTAACTATTAACAAATGTACTTTAACTAATACAAAACGTACTTCAACTTGTAAAAAAACGTACTTTAACTTGTAAAACACCTATTTTAACTTGTCAAAACGTAAGTTTAACTTGTCAAAACATAAGTTTAACTTGTTAAACACGTAATTTCACTTGTCAAAACGTAACTTTAACTTGTAAAAACGTACTTTAACTTGTATAAAACGTATTTTAATTTGTCAAAACATAACTTTAACTTGTTAAAAACGTACTTTAACTTGTTAAAAACGTAATTGAACTTGTCCAAATGTAACTTTAACTTGTCAAAATGTAACTTTAACTTGTTAAAAACGTACTTTAACTTGTAAAAAACGTAATTTCAATTGTCAAAATGTAACTTTAACTTGTCAAAACATTCGTTAACTTGTTAAAAACGTACTTTAACTAGTGTAAAACGTACTTCTACTTGTATAAAACGTACTTTAACTTGTAAAAAACATAATTTAACTTGTCAAAATGTAATTTAAACTTGTCAAAACGTAACTTTAACTTGTTAAAAACGTACTTTAACTTGTAAAAAATGTATTTTAACTTGTAAAAAACGTATTTTAACTTGTTAAAACGTAACTTTTACTTGTTAAAAACGTACTTTAACTTGTAAAAAACGTACTTCAACTTATAAAAAAAAACTTTAGCTTGTAAAAAACCGTATTTATCTTGTCAATATGTAACTTTAACTTGTCAAAACGGAACTTTAACATGTTAAAAACGTACTTTAACTTGTCAAAAATGTACTTTAACTTATCAAAACGTAACTTTAACTTTTAAAAAACGTACTTAACTAGTAAAAACGTAACTTTAACTTGTCAAAACGTAAGTTTAACTTGTTAAAAACAAGCATTAACTTGTAAAAAAACATACTTTAACTTGTCAAAAATGTGGTTTAACTTGTAACAAATGTACTTTAACTAATACAAAACGTACTTCAACTTGTAAAAAAAATATTTTAACTTGTAAAAAACCTACTTTAACTTGTCAAAACGTAAGTTTAACTTGTCAAAACGTAAGTTTAACTTGTTAAAAACGTAATTTAACTTGTCAAAACGTAACTTTAACTTGTAAAAACGTACTTTAACTTGTAAAAAACGTATTTTAACTTGTCAAAACATAACTTTAACTTGGTAAAAACGTACTTTAACTTGTAAAAAACGTAATTTAACTTGTCAAAATGTAACTTTAACTTGTTAAAAACGTACTTTAACTTGTAAAAAACGTATTTTAACTTGTCAAAACGTAACTTTAACTTGTAAAAAACGTATTTCAATTGTCAAAATGTAACTTTAACTTGTCAAAATCTAACTTTAACTTGTTAAAAACGTACTTTAACTAGTTAAAAACGTACTTCTACTTGTAAAAAACGTACTTTAACTTGTAAAAAACGTAATTTAACTTGTCAAAATGTAATTTTAACTTGTCAAAACGTAACTTTAACTTGTAAAAAACGTAATTTCAATTGTCAAAATGTAACTTTAACTTGTCAAAACGTAACTTTAACTTGTTAAAAACGTACTTTAACTAGTTAAAAACGTACTTCAACTTGTAAAAAACGTACTTTAACTTGTAAAAAACGTAATTTAACTTGTCAAAATGTAATTTTAACTTGTCAAAACATAACTTTAACTTGTTAAAAACGTACTTTAACTTGTAAAAAACGTAATTTCAATTGTCCAAATGTAACTTTAACTTGTCAAAACGTAACTTTAACTTGTTAAAAACGTAATTTAACTAGTTAAAAACGTACTTCTACTTGTAAAAAACGTACTTTAACTTGTAAAAAACGTAATTTAACTTGTCAAAATGTAATTTATACTTGTTAAAACGTAACTTTAACTTGTTAAAAACGTACTTTAACTTGTAAAAAATGTATTTTAACTTGTCAAAACGTAACTTTCACTTGTTAAAAACGTACTTTAACTTGTAAAAAACGTACTTCAACTTATAAAAAAATACTTTAACTTGTAAAAAACCGTATTTTATCTTGTCAATATGTAACTTTAACTTGTCAAAACGGAACTTTAACATGTTAAAAACGTACTTAAACTAGTTAAAAATGTACTTTAACTTGTTAAAACGTAACTTTAACTTGTAAAAAACGTACTTTAACTTGTCAAAACGTAACTTTTTCTTGTCAAAACGTAAGTTTAACTTGTTAAAAACAAGCATTAACTTGTAAAAAACGTACTTTAACTTGTCAAAAATGTGGTTTAACTTGTAACAAATGTACTTTAACTAATACAAAACGTACTTCAACTTGTAAAAAATATACTTGAACTTGTAAAAAACCTACTTTAATTTGTCAAAACGTAAGTTTAACTTTTCAAAACGTAAGTTTAACTTGTTAAAAACGTAATTTAACTTGTCAAAACGTAACTTTAACTTGTAAAAACGTACTTTAACTTGTAAAAAACGTATTTTAACTTGTCAAAATATAACTTTAACTTGGTGAAAGCGTACTTTAACTTCTAAAAAACGTAATTTAACTTGTCCAAATGTAACTTTAACTTGTTAAAAACGTATTTTAACTTGTAAAAAACGTATTTTAACTTGTCAAAACGTAACTTTAACTTGTAAAAAATGTAATTTCAATTGTCAAAATGTAACTTTAATTTGTCAAAACGTAACTTTAACTTGTTAAAATCATACATTAACTAGTAAAAAACATACTTTAACTTGTCAATAATGTGGTTTAACTTGTAACAAATGTACTTTAACTTGTAAAAAACGTACATCAACTTGTAAAACACTTACTTTAACTTGTAAAAAACGTACTTCAACTTCTAAAAAACGTACTTTAACTTGTAAAAAACGTATTTTAACGTGTCAAAATGTAAACTTTACTTTTCGAAACGTAACTTTAACTTGTTAAAATCATACATTAACTAGTAAAAAACATACTTTAACTTGTCAAAAATCTGGTTTAACTTGTAAAAAATGTACTTTAACTTGTAAAAAACGTACATCAACTTGTAAAACACTTACTTTAACTTGTAAAAAACGTACTTCAACTTCTAAAAAACGTACTTTAACTTGTAAAAAACGTATTTTACCGTGTCAAAATGTAAACTTTACTTTTCGAAACGTAACTTTAACTTGTTCAAAACGTACATTAACTTGTAAGAACCATAATTTAACTTATCAAAACGTAACTTTAACTTGTCAAAACGTAACTTTAACTTGTTAAAAACGTACTTTAACTTGTAAAAAAAGTACTTTAACTTGTCAAAACGTAACTTTAACTTGTTAAAAACGTACTTTAACTTGTAAAAAACGTACTTCAACTTGTAAAAAACGTACTTTAACTTGTAAAAATCTGTATTTTATCTTGTCAATATGTAACTTTAACTTGTCGAAACGTAACTTTAACTTGTTCAAAACGTACTTTAACTTGTAAAACACCTATTTTAACTTGTCAAAACGTAAGTTTAACTTGTCAAAACATAAATTTAACTTGTTAAACACGTAATTTCACTTGTCAAAACGTAACTTTAACTTGTAAAAACGTACTTTAACTTGTATAAAACGTATTTTAACTTGTCAAAACATAACACTAACTTGGTAAAAACGTACTTTAACTTGTAAAAAACGTAATTTAACTTGTCAAAATGTAACTTTAACTTGTCAAAATGTAACTTTAACTTGTTAAAAACGTACTTTAACTTGTAAAAAACATATTTTAACTAGTCAAAACGTAACTTATACTTGTTACAAACGTACTTTAACTTGTAAAAAACGTACTTCAACTTATAAAAAAAAACACTTTAACTTGTAAAAAACCGTATTTTATCTTGTCACTGTGTAACTTTAACTTGTTAAAACGGAACTTTAACATGTTAAAAACGTACTTTAACTTCTTGTAAAAATGTACTTAACATGTCAAAACGTAACTTTAACTTGTAATAAACGTACTTTAACTTGTCTAAACGTAACTTTAACTTGTCAGAACGTAAGTTTAACTTGTTAAAAACAAGCATTAACTTGTAAAAAAACATACTTTAACTTGTCGAAAATGTGGTTTAACTATTAACAAATGTACTTTAACTAATACAAAACGTACTTCAACTTGTAAAAAAACGTACTTTAACTTGTAAAACACCTATTTTAACTTGTCAAAACGTAAGTTTAACTTGTCAAAACATAAGTTTAACTTGTTAAACACGTAATTTCACTTGTCAAAACGTAACTTTAACTTGTAAAAACGTACTTTAACTTGTATAAAACGTATTTTAATTTGTCAAAACATAACTTTAACTTGTAAAAAAACGTACTTTAACTTGTTAAAAACGTAATTGAACTTGTCCAAATGTAACTTTAACTTGTCAAAATGTAACTTTAACTTGTTAAAAACGTACTTTAACTTGTAAAAAACGTAATTTCAATTGTCAAAATGTAACTTTAACTTGTCAAAACATTCGTTAACTTGTTAAAAACGTACTTTAACTAGTGTAAAACGTACTTCTACTTGTATAAAACGTAGTTTAACTTGTAAAAAACATAATTTAACTTGTCAAAATATAAGTTTAACTTGTCAAAACGTAACTTTAACTTGTTAAAAACGTACTTTAACTTGTAAAAAATGTATTTTAACTTGTAAAAAACGTATTTAACTTGTTAAAACGTAACTTTAAATTGGTAAAAACGTACTTTAACTTGTAAAAAACGTACTTCAACTTATAAAAAAAAACTTTAGCTTGTAAAAAACCGTATTTATCTTGTCAATATGTAACTTTAACTTGTCAAAACGGAACTTTAAACATGTTAAAAACGTACTTTAACTTGTCAAAAATGTACTTTAACTTATCAAAACGTAACTTTAACTTTTAAAAAACGTACTTAACTAGTAAAAACGTAACTTTAACTTGTCAAAACGTAAGTTTAACTTGTTAAAAACAAGCATTAACTTGTAAAAAAACATACTTTAACTTGTCAAAAATGTGGTTTAACTTGTAACAAATGTAGTTTAACTAATACAAAACGTACTTCAACTTGTAAAAAACGTACTTTAACTTGTAAAAAACCTACTTTAACTTGTCAAAACGTAAGTTTAACTTGTCAAAACGTAAGTTTAACTTGTTAAAAACGTAATTTAACTTGTCAAAACGTAACTTTAACTTGTAAAAACGTACTTTAACTTGTAAAAAACGTATTTTAACTTGTCAAAACATAACTTTAACTTGGTAAAAACGTACTTTAACTTGTAAAAAACGTAATTTAACTTGTCCAAATGTAACTTTAACTTGTTAAAAACGTACTTTAACTTGTAAAAAACGTATTTTAACTTGTCAAAACGTAACTTTAACTTGTAAAAAACCTAATTTCAATTGTCAAAATGTAACTTTAACTTGTCAAAATCTAACTTTAACTTGTTAAAAACGTACTTTAACTAGTTAAAAACGTACTTCTACTTGTAAAAAACGTACTTTAACTTGTAAAAAACGTAATTTAACTTGTCAAAATGTAATTTTAACTTGTCAAAACGTAACTTTAACTTGTAAAAAACGTAATTTCAATTGTCAAAATGTAACTTTAACTTGTCAAAACGTAACTTTAACTTGTTAAAAACGTACTTTAACTAGTTAAAAACGTACTTCAACTTGTAAAAAACGTACTTTAACTTGTAAAAAACGTAATTTAACTTGTCAAAATGTAATTTTAACTTGTCAAAACATAACTTTAACTTGTTAAAAACGTACTTTAACTTGTAAAAAACGTAATTTCAATTGTCCAAATGTAACTTTAACTTGTCAAAACGTAACTTTAACTTGTTAAAAACGTACTTTAACTAGTTAAAAACGTACTTCTACGTGTAAAAAACGTACTTTAACTTGTAAAAAACGTAATTTAACTTGTCAAAATGTAATTTATACTTGTTAAAACGTAACTTTAACTTGTTAAAAACGTACTTTAACTTGTAAAAAATGTATTTTAACTTGTCAAAACGTAACTTTTACTTGTTAAAAACGTACTTTAACTTTTAAAAAACGTACTTCAACTTATAAAAAAAATACTTTAACTTGTAAAAAACCGTATTTTATCTTGTCAATATGTAACTTTAACTTGTCAAAACGGAACTTTAACATGTTAAAAACGTACTTAAACTTGTGAAAAATGTACTTTAACTTGTTAAAACGTAACTTTAACTTGTAAAAAACGTACTTTAACTTGTCAAAACGTAACTTTTTCTTGTCAAAACGTAAGTTTAACTTGTTAAAAACAAGCATTAACTTGTAAAAAAACATACTTTAACTTGTCAAAAATGTGGTTTAACTTGTAACAAATGTACTTTAACTAATACAAAACGTACTTCAACTTGTAAAAAATATACTTGAACTTGTAAAAAACCTACTTTAATTTGTCAAAACGTAAGTTTAACTTTTCAAAACGTAAGTTTAACTTGTTAAAAACGTAATTTAACTTGTCAAAACGTAACTTTAACTTGTAAAAACGTACTTTAACTTGTAAAAAACGTATTTTAACTTGTCAAAATATAACTTTAACTTGGTGAAAGCGTACTTTAACTTCTAAAAAACGTAATTTAACTTGTCCAAATGTAACTTTAACTTGTTAAAAACGTATTTTAACTTGTAAAAAACGTATTTTAACTTGTCAAAACGTAACTTTAACTTGTAAAAAATGTAATTTCAATTGTCAAAATGTAACTTTAATTTGTCAAAACGTAACTTTAACTTGTTAAAATCATACATTAACTAGTAAAAAACATACTTTAACTTGTCAAAAATCTGGTTTAACTGGTAAAAAATGTACTTTAACTTGTAAAAAACGTACATCAACTTGTAAAACACTTACTTTAACTTGTAAAAAACGTACTTCAACTTCTAAAAAACGTACTTTAACTTGTAAAAAACGTATTTTAACGTGTCAAAATGTAAACTTTACTTTTCGAAACGTAACTTTAACTTGTTAAAATCATACATTAACTAGTAAAAAACATACTTTAACTTGTCAAAAATCTGGTTTAACTTGTAAAAAATGTACTTTAACTTGTAAAAAACGTACATCAACTTGTAAAACACTTACTTTAACTTGTAAAAAATGTACTTCAACTTCTAAAAAACGTACTTTAACTTGTAAAAAACGTATTTTAACGTGTCAAAATGTAAACTTTACTTTTCGAAACGTAACTTTAACTTGTTCAAAACGTACATTAACTTGTAAAAACCATAATTTAACTTATCAAAACGTAACTTTAACTTGTCAAAACGTAACTTTAACTTGTTAAAAACGTACTTTAACTTGTAAAAAAAGTACTTTAACTTGTCAAAACGTAACTTTAACTTGTTAAAAACGTACTTTAACTTGTAAAAAACGTACTTCAACTTGTAAAAAACGTACTTTAACTTGTAAAAATCCGTATTTTATCTTGTCAATATGTAACTTTAACTTGTCGAAACGTAACTTTAACTTGTTCAAAACGTACTTTAACTTGTAAAAAACCATAATTTAACTTATCAAAACGTAACTTTCACTTATTAAAAACATACTTTAACTTGTAAAAAACGTACTTTAACTTGTAAAAAACGTACTTTAACTTGTCAAAACGTAACTTTAACTTGTAAAAAACGTACTTTAATTTGTCAAAACATGACTTCAAGTTGTCAAAACGTAAGTTTAACTTGTTAAAAACAAGCATTAACTTGAAAAAAATGTACTTTAATTTGTCAAAAATTTGGTTTAACTTGTAACAAATGTACTTTAACTAGTACAAAACGTACTTCAACTTGTAAAAAACGTACTTTAACTTGTAAAAAACCTACTTTAACTTGTCAAAACGTAACTTTAACTTGTCAAAACGTAAGTTTAACATGTTAAAAACGTAACTTTAACTTGTAAAAACGAACTTTAACTTGTAAAAAACGTATTTTAACTTGTCAAAACATAACTTTAACTTGGTAAAATCGTACTTTAACTTGTAAAAAACGTAATTTAACTTGTCAAAATGTAACTTTAACTTGTCAAAATGTAACTTTAACTTGTTAAAAACGTACTTTAACTTATAAAAACATATTTTAACTTGTAAAAAACGTACTTTAACTTGTCAAAACATAACTTTAACTTGTTAAAAACGTACTTCAACTTGTAAAAAACGTACCTTAACTTGTAAATATGTAACTTTAACTTGTCAAAATGGAACTTTAACTTGTTAAAAACGTACTTTAACTTGTAAAAAACGTACTTTAACTTGTAAAAAACGTACTTTAACTTGTCAAAACGTAACTTTAACTTGTAAAAATCATACATTAACTAGTAAAAAACATACTTTAACTTGTGAAGAATATGGTTTAACTTGTAATAAATGTACTTTAACTTGTAAAAAACGTAATTTAACTTGTCAAAAGGTAACTTTAACTTGTCAAAACGTAACTTTAACTTGTAAAAAACGTACTTCAACTTGTAAAAAATGTACTTTAACTTGTAAAAAACGTATTTTAACGTGTCATAATGTAACTTTAACTTGTCAAAACGTAACTTTAACTTGTTAAAAACGTACTTTAACTTGTTAAAAACGTAATTTAACTTGTCAAAATATAACTTTAGCTTGTCAAAACGTAACTTTAACTTGTTACAAATGTACTTTAACTTGTAAAAAACGTACTTTAACTTGTAAAAAACGTACTTCAACTTGTAAAAAACGTACTTTAACTTGTAAAAAACGTACTTCAACTTGTAAAAAACGTACTTTAACTTGTAAAAAACGTATTTTAACGTGTCAAAATGTAACTTTTACTTTTCGAAACGTAACTTTAACTTGTTCAAAATGTACTTTAATTTGTAAAAATCATAATTTAACTTATGAATACGTAACTTTAACTTGTTAAAAACGTACTTTAACTTGTAAAAAAAGTACTTTAACTTGTCAAAACGTAACTTTAACTTGTTAAAAACATACTTTAACTTGTAAAAAACGTACTTCAACTTGTAAATAACGTCCTTTAACTTGTAAAAATCCTTATTTTATCTTGTCAATATGTAACTTTAACTTGTCAAAACGGAACTTTAACTTGTTAAAAATGTACTTTCACTTGTAAAAAACGTACTTTAACTTGTAAAAAACGTACTTTAACTTGTCAAAATGTAATTTTAACTTGTCAAAATGTAACTTTAACTTTAACAAATGTACTTTAACTTGTAAAAAACGTACTTTAACTTGTCAAAACGTAACTTTAACTTGTCAAAACGTAACTTTAACTTGTTAAAATCATACATTAACTAGTAAAAAACATACTTTAACTTGTCAAAAATGTAGTTTAACTTGTAAAAAATGTACTTTAACTTGTAAAAAACGTACATCAACTTGTAAAACACTTACTTTAACTTGTAAAAAACGTACTTCAACTTCTAAAAAACGTACTTTAACTTGTAAAAAACGTATTTTAACGTGTCAAAATGTAAACTTTACTTTTCGAAACGTAACTTTAACTTGTTCAAAACGTAATTTATCTTGTAAAAACCATAATTTAACTTATCAAAACGTAACTTTAACTTGTCAAAACGTAACTTTAACTTGTTAAAAACGTACTTTAACTTGTAAAAAAGTACTTTAACTTGTCAAAACGTAACTTTAACTTGTTAAAAACGTACTTTAACTTGTAAAAAACGTACTTCAACTTGTAAAAAACGTACTTTAACTTGTAAAAATCCGTATTTTATCTTGTCAATATGTAACTTTAACTTGTCGAAACGTAACTTTAACTTGTTCAAAACGTACTTTAACTTGTAAAAAACCATAATTTAACTTATCAAGACGTAACTTTCACTTATTAAAAACATACTTTAACTTGTAAAAAACGTACTTTAACTTGTAAAAAACGTACTTTAACTTGTCAAAACGTAACTTTAACTTGTAAAAAACGTACTTTAATTTGTCAAAACATGACTTCAAGTTGTCAAAACGTAAGTTTAACTTGTTAAAAACAAGCATTAACTTGAAAAAAATGTACTTTAACTTGTCAAAAATGTGGTTTAACTTGTAACAAATGTACTTTAACTAGTACAAAACGTACTTCAACTTGTAAAAAACGTACTTTAACTTGTAAAAAACCTACTTTAACTTGTCAAAACGTAACTTTAACTTGTCAAAACGTAAGTTTAACATGTTAAAAACGTAACTTTAACTTGTAAAAACGAACTTTAACTTGTAAAAAACGTATTTTAACTTGTCAAAACGTTACTTTAACTTGGTAAAAATGTACTTTAACTTGTAAAAAACGTAATTAACTTGTCAAAATGTAACTTTAACTTGTCAAAATGTAACTTTAAACTTGTTAAAAACGTACTTTAACTTGTAAAAACATACTTTAACTTGTAAAAAACGTACTTTAACTTGTCAAAATGTAATTTTAACTTGTTAAAACGTAACTTTAACTTGTTAAAAACGTACTTCAACTTGTAAAAACGTACCTTAACTTGTAAATATGTAACTTTAACTTGTCAAAATGGAACTTTAACTTGTTAAAAACGTACTTTAACTTGTAAAAAACGTACTTTAACTTGTAAAAAACGTACTTTAACTTGTCAAAACGTAACTTTAACTTGTAAAAATCATACATTAACTAGTAAAAAACATACTTTAACTTGTCAAAAATGTGGTTTAACTTGTAACAAATGTACTTTAACTTGTAAAAAACGTAATTTAACTTGTCAAAAGGTAACTTTAACTTGTCAAAACGTAATTTTAACTTGTTAAAAACGTACTTCAACTTGTAAAAAACATACATTAACTTGTAAAAAACGTATTTTAACGTGTCATAATGTAACTTTAACTTGTCAAAACGTAACTTTAACTTGTTAAAAACGTACTTTAACTTGTTAAAAACGTAATTTAACTTGTCAAAATATAACTTTAGCTTGTCAAAACGTAACTTTAACTTGTTACAAATGTACTTCAACTTGTAAAAAACGTACTTTAACTTGTAAAAAATGTACTTTCACTTGTATAAAACGTACTATAACTTGTCAAAACGTTAATTTAATTTGTAAAAAACGTACTTCAACTTGTAAAAAACGTACTTTTACTTGTAAAAAACGTATTTTAACGTGTCAAAATGTAACTTTTACTTTTCCAAACGTAACTTTAACTTGTTCAAAATGTACTTTATCTTGTAAAAATCATAATTTAACTTATGAATACGTAACTTTAACTTGTTAAAAACGTACTTTAACTTGTAAAAAAAGTACTTTAACTTGTCAAAACGTAACTTTAACTTGTTAAAAACGTACTTTAACTTGTAAAAAACGTACTTCAACTTGTAAATAACGTCCTTTAACTTGTAAAAATCCTTATTTTATCTTGTCAATATGTAACTTTAACTTGTCAAAACGGAACTTTAACTTGTTAAAAATGTACTTTAACTTGTAAAAAACGTACTTTAACTTGTAAAAAACGTACTTTAACTTGTCAAAATGTAATTTTAACTTGTCAAAATGTAACTTTAACTTTAACAAATGTACTTTAACTTGTAAAAAACGTACTTCAACTTGTAAAACACTTACTTTAACTTGTAAAAAACGTACTTCAACTTGTAAAAAACGTACTTTAACTTGTAAAAAACGTATTTTAACGTGTCAAAATGTAACTTTAACTTGTCGAAACGTAACTTTAACTTGTTCAAAACGTACTTTAACTTGTAAAAACCATAATTTAACTTATCAAAACGTAACTTTAACTTGTCAAAACGTAACTTTAACTTGTTAAAAACGTACTTTAACTTGTAAAAAACGTACTTTAACTTGGTAAAAAACGTACTTTAACTTGTAAAAAATGTATTTTAACTTGTAAAAAACGTATTTTAACTTGTCAAAACGTAACTTTAACTTGTCAAAACGTAAGTTTAAGTTGTCAAAAACATACATTAACTTGTAAAAAACGTACTTTAACTTGTCAAAAATATGGTTTAACTTGTAACAAATGGACTTTAACTTGTAAAAACATACTTCAGCTTGTAAAAAACGTACTTTTGTAAAAAACCTACTTTAACTTGTCAAAACGTAACTTTAACTTGTCAAAACGTAAGTTTAACTTGTTAAAAACGTAATTTAACTTGTCAAAACGTAACTTTAACTTGTAAAAACGTACTTTAACTTGTAAAAAATGTATTTTAACTTGTCAAAACGTAACTTGAACTTGTTAAAAACGTACTTTAACTTGTAAAAAACGTAATTTAACTTGTCAAAATGTAACTTTAACTTGTCAAAATGTAACTTTAACTTGTTAAAAACGTACTTTAACTTATAAAAAATGTACTTTAACTTGTAAAAAACGTATTTTAACTTGTCAAAACGTAACTTTAAATTGTTAAAAATGTACTTTAACTTGTTCAAAACGTACTTTAACTAGTTAAAAACCTACTTTAACTTGTCAAAATATAACTTTTACTTTTCAAAACGTAAGTTTAACTTGTTAAAAACGTAATTTAACTTGTCAAAATGTTACTTTAACTTGTAAAAAACGTACTTTAACTTTAACTTGTCAAAATATATTTTTAATGTGTTAAAACGTTACTCTAAGATGTTAAAACATAAATTTAACTTGTTAAAAATATATTTTAACTTGTAAAAAAACTTACTTTAACTTGTAAAAAACGTACTTCAATTTGTCAAAAACGTACTTTAACTTGTAAAAAACGTATTTTAACGTGTCAAAATGTAACTTTAACTTGTCAAAACGTAACTTTAACTTGTTAAAAACGTACTTTAACTTATAAAAAACGTAATTCAACTTCTCAAAATATAACTTTAGCTTGTCAAAACGTAACTTTAACTTGTTACAAATGTACTTTAACTTGTAAAAAACGTACTTTAACTTGTAAAAAACGTACTTCAACTTGTATAAAACGTACTATAACTTGTCAAAACGTTAATTTAATTTGTAAAAAACGTACTTCAACTTGTAAAAAACGTACTTTTACTTGTAAAAAACGTATTTTAACGTGTCAAAATGTAACTTTTACTTTTCGAAACGTAACTTTAACTTGTTCAAAATGTACTTTAATTTGTAAAAATCATAATTTAACTTATGAATACGTAACTTTAACTTGTTAAAAACGTACTTTAACTTGTAAAAAAAGTACTTTAACTTGTCAAAACGTAACTTTAACTTGTTAAAAACGTACTTTAACTTGTAAAAAACGTACTTCAACTTGTAAAAAACGTCCTTTAACTTGTAAAAATCCGTATTTTATCTTGTCAATATGTAACTTTAACTTGTCAAAACGGAACTTTAACTTGTTAAAAATGTACTTTAACTTGTAAAAAACGTACTTTAACTTGTAAAAAACGTACTTTAACTTGTCAAAATGTAATTTTAACTTGTCAAAATGTAACTTTAACTTTAACAAATGTACTTTAACTTGTAAAAAACGTACTTCAACTTGTAAAACACTTACTTTAACTTGTAAAAAACGTACTTCAACTTGTAAAAAACGTACTTTAACTTGTAAAAAACGTATTTTAACGTGTCAAAATGTAACTTTAACTTGTCGAAACGTAACTTTAACTTGTTCAAAACGTACTTTAACTTGTAAAAAACATAATTTAACTTATCAAAACGTAACTTTAACTTGTCAAAACGTAACTTTAACTTGTTAAAAACGTACTTTAACTTGTAAAAAACGTACTTCAACTTGGTAAAAAACGTACTTTAATTTGTAAAAAATGTATTTTAACTTGTAAAAAACGTATTTTAACTTGTCAAAACGTAACTTTAACTTGTCAAAACGTAAGTTAAACTTGTCAAAAACATACATTAACTTGTAAAAAACGTACTTTAACTTGTCAAAAATATGGTTTAACTTGTAACAAATGGACTTTAACTTGTAAAAACATACTTCAGCTTGTAAAAAACTTACTTTTGTAAAAAACCTACTTTAACTTGTCAAAACATAACTTTAACTTGTCAAAACGTAAGTTTAACTTGTTAAAAACGTAATTTAACTTGTCAAAACGTAACTTTAACTTGTAAAAACGTACTTTAACTTGTAAAAAATGTATTTTAACTTGTCAAAACGTAACTTGAACTTGTTAAAAACGTACTTTAACTTGTAAAAAACGTAATTTAACTTGTCAAAATGTAACTTTAACTTGTCAAAATGTAACTTTAACTTGTTAAAAACGTACTTTAACTTATAAAAAATGTACTTTAACTTGTAAAAAACGTATTTTAACTTGTCAAAACGTAACTTTAAATTGTTAAAAATGTACTTTAACTTGTTCAAAACGTACTTTAACTAGTTAAAAACCTACTTTAACTTGTCAAAATATAACTTTTACTTTTCAAAACGTAAGTTTAACTTGTTAAAAACGTAATTTAACTTGTCAAAATGTTACTTTAACTTGTAAAAAACGTACTTTAACTTTAACTTGTCAAAATATATTTTTAATGTGTTAAAACGTTACTCTAAGATGTTAAAACATAAATTTAACTTGTTAAAAATATATTTTAACTTGTAAAAAAACTTACTTTAACTTGTAAAAAACGTACTTCAATTTGTCAAAAACGTACTTTAACTTGTAAAAAACGTATTTTAACGTGTCAAAATGTAACTTTAACTTGTCAAAACGTAACTTTAACTTGTTAAAAACGTACTTTAACTTATAAAAAACGTAATTCAACTTCTCAAAATGTAACTTTAACTTGTCAAAATGTAACTTTAACTTGGTAAAAACGTACTTTAACTTATAAAAAATGTACATTAACTTGAAAAAAACGTATTTTAACTTGTCAAAACGTAACTTTAAATTGTTAAAAATGTAATTTAACTTGTTCAAAACGTACTTTAACTAGTTAAAAACCTACTTTAACCTGTCAAAATATAACTTTTACTTTTCAAAACGTAAGTTTAACTTGTTAAAAACGTAATTTAACTTGTCAAAATTTTACTTTAACATGTAAAAAACGTACTTTAACTTTAACTTGTCAAAATATATTTTTAATGTGTTAAAACGTTACTCTATGATGTTAAAACATAAATTTAACTTGTTAAAAATATACTTTAACTTGTAAAAAAAGTACTTCAACTTGTAAAACACTTACTTTAACTTGTAAAAAAACGTACTTCAATTTGTCAAAAATGTACTTTAACTTGTAAAAAACGTATTTTAACGTGTCAAAATGTAAATTTAACTTGTCAAAACGTAACTTTAGCTTTTTAAAAACGTACTTTAACTTGTAAAACACGTAATTTAACTTGTAAAAAACATACTTTAACTTGTAAAAAACATACTTTAACTTGATAAAAACGTACTTTAACTTGTCAAAATGTAACTTTAACTTGTTAAAAACTTATATTTACTTGTTAAAAACTTACTTTAAATTGTCAAAACGTAACTTTAACTTGTTAAAAACGTACTTTAACTCGTAAAAAACGGAATTTAACTTGTCAAAATATAACTTTAACTTGTCAAAACGTAACTTTAACTTGTTACAAATGTACTTTAACTTGTAAAAAACGTACTTTAACTTGTAAAAAACGTACTTCAACTTGTAAGAAACGTACTTTAACTTGCCAAAATATAATTTTAATGTGTCAAAACGTAACTTCAAGTTGTTAAAACGTAATTTTAAGTGGTAAAAAATGTACTTTAACTTGTAAAAAACGTACTTCGACTTGTAAAAGACTTACTTTAACTTGTAAAAAACGTACTTCAACTGGTGAAAAAACGTACTTTAACTTGTAAAAAAGTATTTTAACGTGTCAAAATGTAACTTTAACTTGTCAAAACGTAACTTTAACTTGTTCAAAACGTACTTTAACATATAAAAAACGTACTTTAATAACTTGTCAAAACGTAACTTTATCTTGTAAAAAACCTACTTTAACTTGTCAAAACGTAACTTTAACTTGTCAAAACGTAAGTTTAACTTGTTAAAAACATACATTAACTTCTAAAAAACGTACTTTAACTTGTCAAAAATGTGGTTTAACTTGTAGCAAATGGACTTTAACTTGTAAAAACGTACTTCAACTTGTAAAAAACGTAATTTAACTTGTAAAAAATCTTCTTTAATTTGTCAAAACGTAACTTTAATTTTTCAAAACGTACTTTAACTTGTCAAAATGTAATTTTAATGTGTCAAAACGTAACTTTAAGTTGTTAAAACGTAACTTTAACATGTAAAAAATGTACTTTACTTGTAAAGAACGCACTTCAACTTGTAAAACACGTACTTTAACTTGAAAAAAACGTACTTCAACTTGTAAAAAACGTACTTTAACTTGTCAAAACGTAACTTTAACTTATAAAAAACCTACTTTAACTTATCAAAATGCAACTTTAAATTGTCAAAACGTAAGTTTAACTTGTTAAAAACATACATTAACTTGTAAAAAACGTACTTTAACTTGTGAAAAATGTGGTTTAACTTGTAACAAATGTACTTTAACTAGTAAAAAACGTATCTCAACATGTAAAAAAAGTACTTTAACTTGTAAAAAACCTACTTTAACTTGTCAATACGTAACTTTAACTTGTCAAAACGTAAGTTTAACTTGTTAAAAACGTAATTTAACTTGTCAAAACGTAACTTTAACTTGTAAAAACGTACTTTAACTTGTAAAAAATGTATTTTCTCTTGTCAAATCGTAACTTGAACTTGTTAAAAAAGTACTTTAACTTGTAAAAAACGTAATTTAACTTGTCAAAATGTAATTTTAAGTTGTCAAAATGTAACTTTAACTTGTTAAAAACGTACTTTAACTTGTAAAAAATGTACTTTAACTTGTAAAAAACGTAACTTTAAATTGTTAAAGACGTACTTTAACTTGTAAAAATTGTACTTCAACTTGTAAAAAACGTACTTTGACTTGTAAAAAACCGTACTTTATCTTGTCAATATGTAACTTTAACTGGTCAAAACAGAACTTTAACTTGTTAAAAACGTACTTTAACTTGGAAAAAACGTACTTTAACTTGTAAAAAACGTACTTTAACTTGTGAAAATGTAATTTTAACATATCAAAACGTAACTTTAACTTGTTAAAAACTTACTTGAACTTGTAAAAAACGTACTTTAACATGTTAAAAACCTATTTTAACTTGTAAATATGTAATTTTAACTTGTCAAAATGGAACTATAACTTTTTAAAAAAGTACTTTAACTTGTAAAAAACGTACTTTAACTTGTAAAAAACGTACTTTAACTTGTCAAAACGTAACTTTAACTTGTCAAAACGTAACTTTAACTTGTAAAAATCATACATTAACTAGTAAAAAACATACTTTAATTTGTCAAAAATGTGGTTTAACTTGTAACAAATGTACTTTTACTTGTAAAAAACGTACTTCAACTTGTAAAACACTTACTTTAACTTGTAAAAAACGTACTTCATTTTGTAAAAAACGTACTTTAACTTGTAAAAAACGTATTTTAACGTTTCAAAATGTAACTTTAACTTGTCGAAACGTAACTTTAACTTGTTCAAAACGTACTTTAACTTGTAAAAAACGTAATTTAACTTATCAAAACGTAACTTTAACTTGTTATAAACGTACTTTAACTTGTAAAAAACGTACTTTAACTCGTAAAAAACGTACTTTAACTTGTCAAAATGTAACTTTAACTTGTCAAAACGTAACTTTAACTTGTCAAAATGGAACTTTAACTTGTAAAAAACATACTTTAACGTGTAAAAAACGTACTTTAACTTGTAAAAAACGTACTTTAACTTGTCAAAACGTAACTTTAACTTATCAAAATCATACATTAACTAGTAAAAAACATACTTTAACTTGTAAAAACCGTACTTTAACTTTTAGAAAACGTACTTCAACTTGTAAAAAACGTACTTTAACTTGTAAAAAACCGTATTTTATCTTGTCAATATGTAACTTTAACTTCTCAAAATGGAACTTTAACTTGTAAAAAACGTACTCTAACGTTTTTTACTTTAACTTGTAAAAAACGTACTTTAACTTTTCAGAACGTAACTTTAACTTGTCAAAATCATACATTAACTAGTAAAAAACATACTTTAACTTGTCAAAAACGTACTTTAACTTGTAAAAAACGTACTTTAACTTGTAAAAAACGTACTTTAACTTGTCAAAATGTAATTTTAACTTGTCAAAACGTAACTTTAACTTGTTAAAATCGTACTTCAACTTGTAAAAAACGTACTTTAACTTGTAAAAAACGTATTTTAACTTGTAAAAAATGTACTTTAACTTGTAAAAATGTAATTTTAACTTGTCAAAACGTAACTTCAACTTGTTAAAAACGTACTTCAACTTGTAAAAAACGTACTTTAACTTGTAAAAAACGTATTTTAACTTGTCAATTTGTAACTTTAACTTGTCAAAATGGAAGTTTAACTTGTTAAAAACGTACTTTAACTTGTAAAAAATGTACTTTAACTTGTAAAAAACGTAATTTAACTTGTCAAAATGTAACTTTAACTTGACAAAACGTAACTTTAACTTGTAAAAATCATACATTAACTAGTAAAAGACATACTTTAACTTGTCAAAAATGTGGTTTAACTTATAACAAATGTACTTTAACATGTAAAAAACGTACTTCACCTTGTAAAACACTTACTTTAACTTGTAAAAAAACGTACTTCAACTTGTAAAAAACGGACTTTAACTTGCAAAAAACGTATTTTAACGAGTCAAAATGTAACTATAACTTGTCGAAACGTAACTTTAACTTGTTCAAAACGTACTTTAACTTGTAAAAAACGTACTTTAACTTGTAAAAAACGTATTTTAACTTGTAAAAAACGTACTTTAACTTGTCAAAATGTAACTTTAACTTGTTAAAAACGTACTTCAACTTGTAAAAAACGTACTTTAACTTGTAAAAAACGTATTTTAACTTGTGAATTTGTAACTTTAACTTGTCAAAATGGAACTTTAACTTGTAAAAAACGTACTTCAACTTGTAAAACACTTACTTTAACTTGTCAAAACGTAACTTTAACTTGTTAAAAACGTACTTTAACTTGTAAAAACCGTACTTTAACTTTAAAAAACGTACTTCAACTTGTAAAAAACGTACTTTAACTTGTAAAAAACCGTATTTTATCTTGTCAATATGTAAGTTTAACTTGTCAAAATGGAACTTTAACTTGTATAAAACGTACTTTAACGTGTAAAAAACGTACTTTAACTTGTAAAAAAAACGTACTTTAACTTTTCAAAACGTAACTTTAACTTGTCAAAATGATACATTCACTAGTAAAAAACATACTTTAACTTGTCAAAAACGTACTTTAACTTGTAAAAAACATACTTTAACTTGTAAAAAACGTACTTCAACTTGTAAAAAACGTACTTTAACTTGTAAAAAACCGTATTTTATCTTGTCAATATGTAACTTTAACTTGTCAAGACATAAGTTTAACTTGTTAAAAACATACATTAACTTGTAAAAAACGTACTTTAACTTGTGAAAAATGTGGTTTAACTTGTAACAAATGTACTTTAACTAGTAAAAACTGTACCTCAACATGTAAAAAAAGTACTTTAACTTGTAAAAAACCAACTTTAACTTGTCAAAACGTAACTTTGACTTGTCAAACGTAAGTTTAACTTGTTAAAAACATAATTTCACTTGTCAAAACGTAACTTTAACTTGTAAAAACGTACTTTAACTTGTAAAAAATGTATTTTAACTTGTCAAAATGTAACTTGAACTTGTTAAAAACGTACTTTAACTTGTAAAAAACGTAATTTAACTTGTCAAAATGTAACTTTAACTTGTTAAAAACGTACTTTAACTTGTAAAAAACGTATTTATCTTGTCAAAACGTAACTTTAACTTGTAATAATAGTACTTCAACTTTTAAATACGTACTTTAACTTGTAAAAAACGTACTTCAACTTTTAAATACGTACTTTAACTTGTAAAAAACCGTATTTTACCTTGTCAATATGTAACTTTAACTTGTTAAAACGGAACTTTAACTTGTTAAAATCGTACTTTAAGTTGTAAAAAACGTACTTTAACTTGTAGAAAACGTACTTTAATTTGTCAAAATGTAATTTTAACTTGCTAAAACGTAACTTTAACTTCTTAAAAACGTACTTCAACTTGTAAAAAACGTACTTTAAGTTGTAAAAAACGTATTTTAACTTGTCAAAACGTAACTTTAACTTGTAAAAAACGTACTTCAACTTTTAAATACGTACTTTAACTTGTAAAAAACGTACTTCAACTTTTAAATACGTACTTTAACTTGTAAAAAACCAGTATTTTATCTTGTCAATATGTAACTTTAACTTGTCAAAACGGAACTTTAACTTGTTAAAAACGTACTTTAAGTTGTAAAAAAACGTACTTTAACTTGTAAAAAACGTACTTTAACTTGTCAAAATGTAATTTTAACTTGCCAAAACGTAATTTTAACTTGTCAAAACGTAACTTTAACTTCTTAAAAACGTACTTTAACTTGTAAAAAAAGTATTTTAACTTGTAAAAAACGTATTTTAACTTGTCAAAACGTAACTTTAACTTGTAAAAAACGTACTTCAACTTTTAAATACGTACTTTAACTTGTAAAAAACGTACATCAACTTTTAAATACGTACTTTAACTTGTAAAAAACCGTATTTTATCTTGGCAATATGTAACTTTATCTTGCCAAAACGGAACTTTAACTTGTTAAAAACGTACTTTAAGTTGTAAAAAACGTAATTTAACTTGTAAAAAACGTACTTTAACTTGTCAAAATGTAATTTTAACTCGCCAAAACGTAACTTTAACTTGTTAAAAACGTACTTCAACTTGTAAAAAACGTACTTTAAGTTGTAAAAAACGTATTTTATCTTGTCAATATGTAACTTTAACTTGTCAAAAACGTAATTTAACTTGTAAAAAATGCACTTTACCTTGTCAAAACGTAACTTTAACTTGTCAAAACGTAACTTTAACTTGTCAAAACGTAACTTTAACTTGTAACAATCATACATTAACTAGTAAAACACATACTTTAACATGTCAAAAATATGGTTTAACTTGTAACAAATATACTTTAACTTGTAAAAAACGTACTTCAACTTGTAAAACACTTAATTTAACTTGTAAAAAACGTACTTGAACTTGTAAAAAACGTACTTTAACTAGTAAAAAACGTATCTTAACATGTCAAAATGTAACTTTAACTTGTCGAAACATAACTTTAACTTGTTCGAAACGTACTGTAACTTGTAAAAAAATGTAATTTAACTTATCAAAACTTAACTTTAACTTGTCAAAACATAACTTTAACTTGTTAAATACGTACTTTAACTTGTAAAAAACGTACTTTAACTTGTCAAAACGTAACTTTAACTTGTAAAAAACCTACTTTAACTTGTCAAAACGTAACTTTAACTTGTCAAAACGTACTTTAATTTGTTAAAAATGTGATTTAACTTGTAACAAATGTACTTTAACTTGTAAAAAACGTACTTCAACTTGTAAAAACGTAATTTAACTTGTAAAAACCTACTTTAACTTGTCAAAATGTAACTTTAACTTTTCAAAACGTAAGTTTAACTTGTTAAAAACTTAATTTAACTTGTCAAAACGTAACTTGAACTTGTTAAAAACTTACTTTAACTTGTTAAAAACGTACTTTAACTTGTAAAAAAGGTATTTTAACTTGTCAAAATGTAACTTTAACTTATTTAAACAGAACTTTAACTTGTTAAAAACGTACTTTAACTTGTAAAAAACGTACTTTAACTTGTAAAAAACGTACTTTAACTTGTCAAAACGTAACTTTAACTTGTCAAAACGTAACTTTAACTTGTAAAAAACGTACTTCAACTTGTAAAAAACGTACTTTAACTTGTAAAAAACGTATTTTGTCGTGTCAAAATGTAACTTTAACTGGTCAAAACGTAACTTTAACTTGTTCAAAACTTAATTTAACTTCCAAAAAACGTACTTTAACTTGTCAAAACGTAACTTTAACTTGTAAAAATCCTACATTTAGTTGTCAAAACGTAACTTTAACTTGTCAAAACGTAAGTTTAACTTGTTAAAAACATACATTAACTTGTAAAAAACGTACTTTAACTTGTCAAAAATGTGGTTTAACTTGTAACAAATGGACTCTAACTTGTAAAAACGTACTTCAACTTGTAAAAAACGTACTTTAACTTGTAAAAAACCGACTTTAACTTATCAAAACGTAACTTTAATTTGTCAAAACGTAAGAATAACTTGTTAAAAACATAGTTTAACTTATAAAAAACTTACTTTAACTTGTCAAAACGTAACTTTAACTTGTCAAAACGTAACTTTAACTTGTAAAAAACGTACTTTAACTTGTCAAAACGTAACTTTAACTTGTAAAAAATGTACTTTAACTTGTAAAAAACGTATTTTATCGTGTCAAAAAGTAACTTTAACTTGTCAAAACGTAACTTTAACTTGTTAAAAACGTACTTTAACTTGTAAAAAACGTAATTTAACTTGTCAAAATATAACTTTAACTTGTCAAAACGTAACTTTAACTTGTTAAAAACGTAATTTCAATTGTTAAAATGTAACTCTAACTTGTCGAAACATAGTTTTAACTTGGTAAAAACTTACTTTAACTTGTTAAAAACGTACTTCAACTTGTAAAAAACGTACTTTAACTTATATTAAAGGTATTTTAACTTGTCAAAATGTAACTTTAACTTATTAAAACAAAACTTTAACTTGTTAAAAACGTACTTTAACTTGTAAAAAACGTACTTTAACTTGTGAAAAACGTACTTTAACTTGTCAAAACGTAACTTTAACTTGTCAAAACGTAACTTTAACTTTTAAAAAACGAACTTCAACTTGTAAAAACGTAATTTTAACTTGTTCAAAAAGTACTTTAACTTGTAAAAATGTAATTTTAGTGTGTCAAAACGTAACTTTAAATTGTTAAAACGTAACTTTAACTGGTAAAAAATGTACTTTAACTTGTAAAAAACGTACTTCGACTTGTAAACCAATTACTTTAACTTGTAAAAAACGTACTTCAACTAGTAAAAATTGTACTATAACTTGTAAAAAACGTATTTTAACGTGTCAAAATGTAACTTTAACTTGTCAAAATGTAACTTTAACTTGTTCAAAACTTACTTTAACTTGTAAAAAACGTACTTTAACTTGTCAAAACGTAACTTTAACTTCTCAAAACGTAAGTTTAACTTGTTAAAAACATACATTAACTTGTAAAAAACGTACTTTAACTTGTCAAAAATGTGGTTTAACTTGTAACAAATTGACTTTAACTTGTAAAAACATACTTCAACTTGTAAAAAACGTACTTTAACTTGTAAAAAACCTACTTTATCTTGTCAAAATGTACCTTTAACTTGTTAAAAACGTACTTTAACTTGTAAAAAACGTACTTTAACTTGTAAAAAACGTAATTTAACTTGTCAAAAAGTAACTTTAATATGTAAAACACCTACTCTAATTTATCAAAGCGTAACTTTAACTTGTCAAAACGTAAGTTTAACTTGTTAAAAACATATATTAACTTGTAAAAAACGTACTTTAACTTGTCAAAAATGTGGTTTAACTTGTAACAAATGTACTATAACTAGAAAAAACCGTACTTCAACTTGTAAAAATTGTACTTTAACTTGTAAAGAACCTACTTTAACTTGTCAAAACGTAACTTTAACTTATCATAACGTAAGTTTAACTTGTAAAAAACGTACTTAGACTTGTAAAACAATTACTTTAACTTGTAAAAAACGCACTTCAACTTGTAAAACACGTACTTTAACTTGAAAAAAACGTACTTCGACTAGTAAAAAACGTACTTTAATTTGTAAAAACGTTTTTTAACGTGTTAAAATGTAAGTTTAACTTGTCAAAACGTAAATTTTCTTTGTTAAAAACGTACTTTAAATTGTAAAAAACCTACTTTAACTTGTCAAAACGTAACTTTAAGTTGTCAAAGCTTAACTTTAACTTATAAAAAAACGTACTTTAACTTGTAAAGAACGCACTTTAACTTGTCAAAACGTAACTTTATCTTGTCAAAACGTAACCTTAACTTGTAAAAAACTTACTTGAACTTGTAAAAACGTACTTTAACTTGTAAAAAACGTATTTTAACATGTAAAAATGTAACTTTAACTTGTCAAAACGTAACTTTAACTTGTTAAAAACGTACTTTAACTTGTAAAAAAACGTAATTTAACTTGTCAAAATATAACTTTAAGTTGTCAAAACGTAACTTTAACTTGTTATAAATGTACTTTAACTTGTAAAAAACATACTTTAACTTGTAAAAATGTAATTTTAATGTGTTAAAATGTAACTTTAAGTTGTTAAAATGTAACTTTAACTGGTAAAAAATGAACTTTAACTTGTAAAAACACTACTACAAAAGATACCTTTAGAAGCGACAGGGGAAATTAGAAGCGACTAGTCGCTTCTAATTAGAAGCGACATTTTGGCATTAGAAGCGACTAGTCGCTTCTAACGTAAACACCCCGAATTTTTCCGAAAAATGAAATTTTTTTCATTTAGAAGCGACTAGTCGCTTCTAATAGTCCGAGTCGACATATTAGTAGCGACAAGTCGCTTCTAAAGACCAAAATTATTGGCTCGCACTCTCCGCGCCAAATATTTTAGTATGTTTGGGCATTAGAAGCGACTAGTCGCTTCTAATGTCGCTTCTAATGCCCAAATTATTTGGCTCCAAAACCCTTCCGCCAAAATTTCACTAAGTATGGAAAATTGGGCATTAGAAGCGACTAGTCGCTTCTAATGTCGCTTCTAATGCCCCCACTTACCAAAACGTCGTCGTTTTGGTTTTGAAGGACATTAGAAGCGACTTGTCCCTTCTAATGTCGCTTCTAATGTTTTTAGGATTTTAAAGCACCCGAGCCTCCCCCTCCCTCCCCCATTCCTCCTCCCTTTCGAAAATCTCTTCCTCTCTCCCTCCCCTCCGAATTTCTGCCTCACCCAACCCTCCGGCCGCCCTTCCTCCCCTCCGCCCTCTCTCTCTCCGCCCGTCCCTCCTCCCTCCCTCCCCTCTCCGCCCTTCCCTCCTCCCTCCCTCCTCTCTCAGCCCGTCCCTCCTCCCTCCTTACCCTTGCCTTCCCGCCGAGCTCCGCCACTGCCTTCCGCCGAGCTCCTCTTCGCTGCATCGGGTAAGTTTCTTCGACCTTGCAACCGTGTGTATGTCCCGATCTTGATATTTAATCTTTTTTATTTTCAGCCCTCCTCCGGCAAGGACTCACTGCACTCCGATATCCGCCCCGTCGTCTACCGTCATTGCAATCGGTAAGTTTTTATTTGTCGCTTTGTTTTTTGCTCTAAGTTTGTCAACTTTGCTGAGTATAATCGTAGTTGTTTGAGATTTGAGAGAATTGGATCTGAATTCGATTGGAATGGTTAATAATATGTAGTGGTATGAAGATAGTATTTTTAGGGTTGCTTTGAATCAACGTAATTTCAGATTTCTAGTTTGTGAACTTGCCAACTATATATATCCTTGAAATTATATGGAAACTGTTTATCGTGGTTATCATTTAAAGTTTTCTCTTCTAGAAAAATTGATGCTCATTCGTGCAAAATATCGAGATTATGAAGTATTAAGTTAGTGAAAGCTAAATGATTTTTACGCATCGAGAATGTGAACTGCAATTCGACATGAGGTTTTACCTAAAATTATGATTCTAATAATTTGGAGTGGTAGGCTGATAAGATACAATGAAATTATTTAGTTAATGCTCATCGTAGACTGACTAATTTGAGGCAGGTGGGATCGTATTGAGTGGTGGACTTTTTGGATTCATTTTCTCAAGGAATCTTGCCACACTTTAATTGTTGTTTGAATAGTTAGTTTTGTTTGTTTATTTTTGTAATTTGATTATTTTGTTTTGAAATTATTTTTCAAATTGTTAATTTTTAGGTCTTCGGAGTCTCGTATCAATCACCGCATCTCTCCGTCGATTGCAACATAAACCGGTAAATTTGTAACTTTTTGTAGTTTATTTGGTTTGGTTTAGTTTTTTTGTTAGAGGTTGGTTTATATGTAGTTGATATTTTAGTTTTTTAATTTCTTAGTTTTGATTATACATTTTGTTAATATGTTTTAATAAGTTTGTTAATATATTTTAGCTCTATTAAAATCATTTTGTAGTTAGATTTGTCAATCAATAAAAATATTTAATAATAATTTTAATTTATTAAGTAATAATTTTAATTAATATACCAAAAATCAAAAAAAAAAAAAAAATTTGGCTGTTTGGGCATTAGAAGCGACTAGTCGCTTCTAATGTCGCTTCTAATGTCGCTTCTAATGCCCAAATAGACATATTTTCGTAGGCTTTTTTTTTGAGGTTTTTAAAACATTAGAAGCGACTATAGAAGCGACTAGTCGCTTCTAATTTCGTCACTTCAAAACATTAGAAGCGACTTTAGAAGCGACTCGGCTTTAGAGGCGAAACATTAGAAGCGACAATGTCGCTTCTAATGTCGCTTCTAAAGCCAAATTAGAAGCGACTTTTTGGCCTTTAGAAGCGAATTTTGTCGCTTCTAAAGGCCTTTTTTCTCCTAGTGAAAACGTACTTCGACTTATAAAACACTTACTTTAACTTGTAAAAAACGTACTTCAACTGGTAAAAGACGTACTTTAACTTGTAAAAACGTATTTTAAAGTGTCAAAATGTAACTTTAACTTGTCAAAACGTAACTTTAACTTGTTCAAAACGTACTTTAACTGGTATAAAACGTACTTTAACTTGTCAAAACGTAACTTTAACTTGTCAAAACGTAAGTTTAACTTGTTAAAAACATACATTAACTTGTAAAAAACATACTTTAACTTGTCAAAAATGTGGTTTAACTTGTAACAAATGGACTTTAACTTGTAAAAACATACTTCAACTTGTAAAAAACGTACTTTAACTTGTAAAAAACCTACTTTAACTTGTCAAAACATAACTTTAATTTGTCAAAACGTAAGTTTAACGTGTTAAAAACGTAGTTTAACTTGTCAAAACGTAACTTTAACTTGTAAAAAACGTACATTAACTTGTCAAACTTTAATTTTAATGTGTCAAAACGTAACTTTAAGTTGTTAAAACGTAAATTTAACTTGTAAAAAATGTACTTTAACACGTACTTTAACTTGTCAAAACGAAACTTTAACTTGTTACAAATGTACTTTACCTTGTAAAAAACGTACTTTAACTTGTTAAAAACGTACTTCAACTTGTAAAAAACGTACTTTAACTTGTAAAAATGTAATTTTAATGTGTCAAAACATAACTTTAAGTTGTTAAAACGTAACTTTAACTGGTAAAAAATGTACTTTAACTTGTAGAAAATGTACTTCGACTCGTAAAACACTTACTTTACCTTGTAAAAAACGTACTTCAACTGGTAAAAAACACACTTTAACTCGTAAAAAACGTATTTTAACGTGTCAAAATATAACTTTAACTTGTAAAAACGTAACATTAACTTGTTCAAAACGTACTTTAACTTGTAAAAAACGAACTTTAACTTGTTAAAACGTAACTTTAACTTGTAAAATTCCTACATTAACTTGTCAAAACGTAACTTTAACTTGTCAAAATGTAAGTTTAACTTGTTAAAAACATACATTAACTTGTAAAAAACATACTTTAACTTGTCAAAAATGTGGTTTAACTTGTAACAAATGGACTTTAACTTGTAAAAATGTACTTCAACTTGTAAAAAACGTACTTTAACTTGTAAAAAACCTACTTTAACACGTAACTTTAATTTGTCAAAACGTAAGTTTAACTTGTTAAAAACGTAGTTTAACTTGTCAAAACGTAACTTTAACTTGTAAAAAATGTAGTTTAACTTGTCAAAATGTAATTTTAATGTGTCAAAACATAACTTTAAGTTGTTAAAACGTAAGTTTAACTCGTAAAAAATCTACTTTAACTTGTTAAAAACGTACTTTAACTTGTATAAAACGTAATTTAACTTGTCAAAATATAACTTTAACTTGTCAAAACATAATTTTAACTTGTTACAAATGTACTTTAACTTGTAAAAAACGTATTTTAACGTGTAAAAACCGTACTTCAACTTGTAAAAAACGTACTTTAACTTGTAAAAATGTAATTTTAATGTGTCAAAACGTATCTTTAAGTTATTAAAACGTAACTATAACTGGTAAAAAATGTACTTTAACTTGTAAATAACGTACTTCGACTTGTAAAACATCTACTTTAACTTGTAAAAAACGTACTTCAACTGGTAAAAATGTACTTTAACTTGTAAAAAACATATTTTAACGTGTCAAAATGTAACTTTAACTTGTCAAAACGTAACATTAACTAGTTCAAAACGTACTTTAACTTGTAAAAAACGTACTTTAACTTGTCAAAACGTAACTTTAACTTGTAAAAAACCTACATTAACTTGTCAAAACGTAACTTGTCAAAATGTAAGTTTAACTTGTAAAAAACGTACTTTAACTTGTAAAAAATGTGGTTTAACTTGTAACAAATGGACTTTAACTTGTAAAAACGTAATTCAACTTGTAAAAAACGTACTTTAACTTGTAAAAAACCTTCTTTAAGTTGTCAAAACCTAACTTTAGTTTGTCAAAACGTAAGTTTAACTTGTTAAAAACGTAGTTTAACTTGCAAAACGTAACTTTAACTTGTAAAAAACGTAGTTTAACTTGTCAAAATGTAATTTTAATGTGTCCAAACATAACTTTAAGTTGTTAAAACGGAAGTTTAACTGGTAAAAAATGTACTTTAACTTGTTAAAAACGTACTTTAACTCGTAAAAAACGTAATTTAACTTGTCAAAATAAAACTTTAACTTGTCAAAACATAACTTTAACTTGTTACAAATGTACTTTAACTTGTAAAAAATGTATTTTCACATGTAAAAAACGTACTTCAACTTGTAAAAAACGTACTTTAACTTGTAAAAATGTAATTTTAATGTGTCAAAATGTATCTTTAAGTTGTTAAAACGTAACTTTAACTTGTAAATAACGTACTTCGACTTGTAAAACATCTACTTTAACTTGTAAAAAACGTACTTCAACTGGTAAAAAATGTACTTTAACTTCTAAAAAACATATTTTAACGTGTCAAAATGTAACTTTAACTTATCAAAACGTAACTTTAACTTGTTCAAAATGTACTTTAACTTGTAAAAAAGTACTTTAACTTTTCAAAACGTAACTTTAACTTTTAAAAAACCTACATTAACTTGTAAAAACGTAACTTTAACTTGTCAAAACGTAAGTTTAACTTCTTAAAAACATACATTAACTTGTAAAAAACGTACTTTAACTTGTCAAAAATGTGGTTTCACTTGTAACAAATGGACTTTAATTTGTAAAAACGTACTTCAACTTGTAAAAAACGTACTTTAACTTGTAAAAAACCTACTTTAACTTGTAAAGAACCTACTTTAACTTGTCAAAACTTAACTTTAATTTGTCAAAACGTAAATTTAACTTGTTAAAAACGTAGTTTAACTTATCAAAACGTAACTTTAACTTGTAAAAAACGTACTTTAATTTGACAAAATGTAATTTTAATGTGTCAAAACGTAACTTTAAGTTGTTAAAACGTAACTTTAACTTGTAAAATATGTACTTTAACATGTAAAGAACGCACTTCAACTTGTAAAACGCGTACTTTAACTTGAAAAAAACGTACTTCAACTAGTAAAAAATGTACTTTAATTTGTAAAAACGTTTTTTAACGTGTTGAAATGTAACTTCAACTTCTCAAAACGTAAATTTAACTTGTTAAAAACGTACTTTAACTTGTAAAAAACCTACTTTAACTTGTCAAAACGTAACTTTAACTTGTCAAAACTTAACTTTAACTTATAAAAAACGTACTTTAACTTGTAAAGAACGTAGGTTAACTTGTCAAAACGTAACTTTATCTTGTCAAAACGTAACCTTAACTTGTAAAAAACTTACTTGAACTTGGAAAAACGTACTTTAACTTGTAAAAAACGTATTGTAACGTGTAAAAATGTTACTTTAACTTGTCAAAACGTAACTTTAACTTGTTAAAAACGTACTTTAACTTATAAAAAAACGTAATTTAACTTGTCAAAAAATATAACTTTAAGTTGTCAAAACGTAACTTTAACTTGTTATAAATGTACCTTAACTTGTAAAAAACGTACTTTAACTTGTAAAAAACGTACTTCAACTTGTAAAAAACATACTTTAACTTCTAAAAATGTAATTTTAATGTGTTAAATTGTAACTTTAAGTTGTTAAAACGTACATTAACTTGTAAAAAACGTACTTTAACTTGTCAAAAATGTCGTTTAACTTGTAACAAATGGACTTTAACTTGTAAAAAAGTACTTCAACTTGTAAAAAACCTACTTTAACTTGTAAAAAACCTACTTTAACTTGTCAAAACGTAACTTTAATTTGTCAAAACGTAAGTTTAACTTGTTAAAAACGTAGTTTAACTTGTCAAAACGTAACTTTAACTTGTAAAAAACGTAGTTTAACTTGTCAAAATGTAATTTTAATGTGTCAAAACATAACTTTAACTTGTTAAAAATGTATTTTAACTTGTAAAAAACGTACTTTAACTTGTAAAAAACGTACTTTAACTTGTAAAAATGTAATTTTAATGTGTCAAAACGTAACTTTAAGTTGTTAAAACGTAACTTTAACTGGTAAAAAATGTACTTTAACTTGTAAAAAACGTACTTTAACTTGTAAAAAAGGTACTTTAATTTGTAAAAAACATATTTTAACGTGTTAAAATGTAACTTTAACATGTCAAAACGTAAATTGAACTTGTTAAAAACGTAATTTAACTTGTAAAAAACCTACTTTAACTTGTCAAAACGTAACTTTAACTTGTCAAAATGTAACTTTAACTTGTAAAAAATTAAGTTTAACTTGTAAAAAATGTACTTTAACTTGTAAAAAAGGTTTTTTAACTTGTCAAAATGTAACTTTAACTTACTAAAACAGAACTTTAACTTCTTAAAAACGTACTTTAACTAGTAAATAACGTACTTTAACTTGTAAAAAACGTACTTTAACTTGTCAAAACGTAACTTTAACTTGTCAAAACGTAACTTTAACTTGTAAACAACGTAATTTAACTTGTAAAAAACGTACTTTAACTTGTCAAACTGTAATTTTAATGTGTCAAAACGTAACTTTAAGTTGTTAAAACATAATTTTAACTTGTAAAAAATGTACTTTAACTTGTAAAAAACGTACTTCGACTTGTAAAACACTTACTTTAACTTGTAAAAAACGTACTTCAACTGGTAAAAAACGTATTTAAACGTGTCGAATGTAACTTTAACTTATTCAAAACGTAACTTTAACTTATTCAAAACGTACTTTAAGTTGTAAAAAACGTACTTTAACTTGTCAAAACGTAACTTTAACTTGTAAAAAACCTACATTACCTTGTCACAACGTAATTTTAACTTCTCAAAACGTAAGTTTAACTAGTTAAAAACATACATTAACTTGTAAAAAACGTACTTTAACTTGTCAAAAATGTGGTTTAACTTGTAACAAATGGACTTTAACTTGTAAAAACGTACTTCAACTTGTTAAAAACGTACTTTAACTTGTCAAAAACCTACTTTAACTTGTCAAAACGTAACTTTAATTTGTCAAAACGTAAGTTTAACTTGTTAAAAACGTAGTTTAAATTGTCAAAACGTAACTTTAACTTGTAAAAAACGTAGTTTAACTTGTCAAAATGTAATTTTAATGTGTCAAAACATAACTTTAACTTGTTACAATTGTACTTTAACTTGTAAAAAACGTATTTTAACTTGTAAAAAACGTACTTTAACTTGTACAAAAACGTACTTTAACTTGTAAAAATGTAATTTTAATGTGTCAAAACGTAACTTTAAGTTGTTAAAGCGTAACTTTAACTTGTAAAAAACGTACTTCGACTTGTAAAACAATTACTTTAACTTGTAAAAAACGTACTTCAATTGGTAAAAAATGTACTTTAACTTGTAAAAAACATATTTTAACGTGTCAAAATGTAACTTTAACTTGTCAAAACGTAACTTTAACTTGTTCAAAACGTACTTTAACTTGTAAAAAACGTACTTTAACTTGTCAAAACGTAACTTTAACTTGTAAAAAACCTACATTAACTTGTAAAAACGTGGCTTTAACTTGTCAAAACGTAAGTTTAACTTCTTAAAAATATACATTAACTTGTAAAAAACGTACTTTAAATTGTCAAAAATTTGGTTTAACTTGTAACAAATGGACTTTAACTTGTAAAAACGTACTTCAACTTGTAAAAAACGTACTTTAACTTGTAAAGAACCTACTTTAACTTGTCAAAACTTAACTTTAATTTGTCAAAACGTAAGTTTAACTTGTTAAAAACGTAGTTTAACTTGTCAAAACGTAACTTTAACTTGTAAAAAACGTAGTTCGACTTGTAAAACACTTACTTTATCTTGGAAAAAACGTACTTCAACTGGTAAAAAACGTACTTTAACTTGTAAAAAACGTATTTTAACGTGTCAAAATGTAACTTTAACTTGTCAAAACTTAACTTTTACTTGTAAACAACGTACTAAAACTTGTCAAAATGTAATTTTAATGTGTCAAAACGTAACTTTAAGTTGTTAAAACGTAACATTAACTTCTAAAAAATATACTTTAACTTGTAAAGAACGCACTTCAACTTGTAAAACACGTACTTTAACTTGAAAAAAACGTACTTCAACTTCTAAAAAACGTACTTTAATTTGTAAAAAACATATTTTAACGTGTTAAAATGTAACTTTAACATGTCAAAACGTAAATTGAACTTGTTAAAAACGTAATTTAACTTGTAAAAAACCTACTTTAACTTGTCAAAACGTAACTTTAACTTGTTAAAATGTAACTTTAACTTGTAAAAAACGTACTTTAACTTGTAAAAAATGTACTTTAACTTGTAACAAAGGTTTTTTAACTTGTCAAATGTAACTTTAACTTATTAAAACAGAACTTTAACTTGTTAAAAACGTACTTTAACTAGTAAAAAACGTACTTTAACTTGTAAAAAACGTACTTTAACTTGTCAAAACGTAACTTTAACTTGTCAAAACGTAACTTTAACTTGTAAACAACGTACTTTAACTTGTAAAAAACGTACTTTAACTTGTCAAACTGTAATTTTAATGTGTCAAAACGTAACTTTAAGTTGTTAAAACATAACTTTAACTTGTAAAAAATGTACTTTAACTTGTAAAAAACGTACTTCGACTTGTAAAACACTTAGTTTAACTTGTAAAAAACGTACTTCAACTGGTAAAAAACGTATTTAAACGTGTCAAATGTAACTTTAATTTGTCAAAATGTAACTCTAACTTATTCAAAACGTACTTTAAGTTGTAAAAAACGTACTTTAACTTGTCAAAACGTAACTTTAACTTGTAAAAAACATACATTACCTTGTCAAAACATAACTTTAACTTGTCAAAACGTTAGTTTAACTAGTTAAAAACATACATTAACTTGTAAAAAACGTACTTTAACTAGTTAAAAATATGGTTTAACCTGTAACAAATGGACTTTAACTTGTAAAAACGTACTTCAACTTGTAAAAAACGTACTTTAACTTGTCAAAAACCTACTTTAACTTGTCAAATCGTAACATTAATCTGTCAAAACGTAAGTTTTACTTGTTAAAAACGTAGTTTAACTTGTCAAAACATAACTTTAACTTGTAAAAAACGTAGTTTAACTTGTCAAAATGTAATTTTAATGCGTCAAAACATAACTTTAACTTGTTACAATTGTACTTTAACTTGTAAAAAACGTATTTTAACTTGTAAGAAACGTACTTTAACTTGTACAAAAACGTACTTTAACTTGTAAAAATGTAATTTTAATGTGTCAAAACGTAACTTTAAGTTGTTAAAACGTAACTTTAACATGTAAAAAGTGTACTTCGACTTGTAAAACAATTACTTTAACTTGTAAAAAACGTACTTCAACTGGTAAAAAATGTACTTTAACTTGTAAAAAACATATTTTAACGTGTCAAAATGTAACTTTAACTTGTCAAAACGTAACTTTAACTTGTTGAAAACGTACTTTAACTTGTAAAAACCTACTTTAACTTGTCAAAACGTAACTTTAACTTGTAAAAAACCTACATTAACTTGTAAAAATGTAGCTTTAACTTGTCAAAACGTAAGTCTAACTTCTTAAAAACATACATTAACTTGTAAAAAACGTACTTTAAATTGTCAAAAATGTGGTTTAACTTGTAACAAATGGACTTTAACTTGTAAAAACGTACTTCAACTTGTAAAAAACGTACTTTAACTTGTAAAGAACCTACTTTAACTTGTCAAAACTTAACTTTAATTTTTCAAAACGTAAGTTTAACTTGTTAAAAACGTAGTTTAACTTGTAAAAACGTAACTTTAACTTGTAAAAAACGTAGTTCGACTTGTAAAACACTTACTTTATCTTGGAAAAAACGTACTTCAACTGGTAAAAAACGTACTTTAACTTGTAAACAACGTATTTTAACGTGTCAAAATGTAACTTTAACTTGTGAAAACGTAACTTTTACGTGTATAGAACGTACTATAACTTGTCAAAATTTAATCTTAATGTGCAAAACGTAACTTTAAGTTGTTAAAATGTAACATTAACTTCTAAAAAATATACTTTAACTTGTAAAGAACGCACTTCAACTTGTAAAACACGTACTTTAACTTGAAAAAAGCGTAATTAAATTTGTAAAAAACGTACTTTAATTTGTAAAAAACATATTTTAACGTGTTAAAATGTAACTTAAACATGTCAAAACGTAAATTGAACTTGTTAAAAACGTAATTTAACTTGTAAAAAACCTACTTTAACTTGTCAAAACGTAACTTTAACTTGTCAAAATGTAACTTTAACTTGTAAAAAACGTACTTTAACTTGTAAAAAATATACTTTAACTTGTAAAAAAGGTTTTTAAACTTGTCAAAATGTAACTTTAACTTATTAAAACAGAACTTTAACTTGTTAAAAACGTACTTTAACTAGTAAAAAACGTACTTTAACTAGTAAAAAACGTACTTTAACTTGTCAAAACGTAACTTTAACTTGTCAAAACGTAACTTTAACTTGTAAACAACGTACTTTAACTTGTAAAAAACGTACTTTAACTTGTCAAACTGTAATTTTAATGTGTCAAAACGTAACTTTAAGTTGTTAAAACATAACTTTAACTTGTAAAAAATGTACTTTAACTTGTAAAAAACGTACTTCGACTTGTAAAACACTTACTTTAACTTGTAAAAAACGTACATCAACTGGTAAAAAACGTATTTAAACGTGTCAAATGTAACTTTAACTTGTCAAAACGTAAGTTTAACTAGTTAAAAACATACATTAACTTGTAAAAAACGTACTTTAACTTGTCAAAAATGTGGTTTAACTTGTAACAAATGGACTTTAACTTGTAAAAACGTACTTCAACTTGTAAAAAACGTACTTTAACTTGTAAAAAACCTACTTTAACTTGTCAAAACGTAACTTTAATTTGTCAAAACGTAAGTTTAACTTGTTAAAAACGTAGTTTAATTTGTCAAAACGTAACTTTAACTTGTAAAAAACGTAGTTTAACTTGTCAAAATGTAATTTTAATGTGTCAAAACATAAGTTTAACTTGTTACAATTGTACTTTAACTTGTAAAAAACGTATTTTAACTTGTAAAAACGTACTTTAACTTGTACAAAAACGTACTTTAACTTGTAAAAAACGTAGTTTAACTTGTCAAAATGTAATTTTAATGTGTCAAAACATAAGTTTAACTTGTTACAATTGTACTTTAACTTGTAAAAAACATATTTTACCTTGTAAAAAACGTAATTTAACTTGTACAAAAACGTACTTTAACTTGTAAAAATGTAATTTTAATGTGTCAAAACGTAACTTTAAGTTGTTAAAACGTAACTTTAACTTGTAAAAAACGTACTTCGACTTGTAAAACAATTACTTTAACTTGTAAAAAACGTACTTCAACTGGTAAAAAATGTACTTTAACTTGTAAAAAACATATTTTAACGTGTCAAAATGTTACTTTAACTTGTCAAAACGTAACTTTAACTTGTTCAAAACGTACTTTAACTTGTAAAAACGTACTTTAACTTGTCAAAACGTAACTTTAACTTGTAAAAAACCTACATTAACTTGTAAAAACGTAGCTTTAACTTGTCAAAACGTAAGTTTAACTTCTTTAAACATACATTAACTTGTAAAAAACGTACTTTAAATTGTCAAAAATGTGGTTTAACTTGTAACAAATGGACTTTAACTTGTAAAAACGTACTTCAACTTGTAAAAAACGTACTTTAACTTGTAAAGAACCTACTTTAACTTGTCAAAACTTAACTTTAATTTGTCAAAACGTAAGTTTAACTTGTTAAAAACGTAGTTTAACTTGTCAAAACGTAACTTTAATTTGTAAAAAACGTAGTTCGACTTGTAAAACACTTACTTTATCTTGGAAAAAACGTACTTCAACTGGTAAAAAACGTACTTTAACTTGTAAAAAACGTATTTTAACGTGTCAAAATGTAACTTTAACTTGTCAAAACGTAATTTTTACGTGTATACAACGTACTATAACTTGTCAAAATGTAATTTTAATGTGCAAAACGTAACTTTAAGTTGTTAAAATGTAACATTAACTTCTAAAAAATATACTTTAACTTGTAAAGAACGCACATCAACTTGTAAAACACGTACTTTAACTTGAAAAAAGCGTACTTCAACTTGTAAAAAACGTACTTTAATTTGTAAAAAACATATTTTAACGTGTTAAAATGTAACTTTAACATGTCAAAACGTAAATTGAACTTGTTAAAAACGTAATTTAACTTGTAAAAAACCTACTTTAACTTGTCAAAACGTAACTTTAACTTGTCAAAATGTAACTTTAACTTGTAAAAAACGTACTTTAACTTGTAAAAAATATACTTTAACTTGTAAAAAAGGTTTTTTAACCTGTCAAAATGTAACTTTAACTTATTAAAACAGAACTTTAACTTGTTAAAAACGTACTTTAACTAGTAAAAAACGTACTTTAACTTGTAAAAAATGTACTTTAACTTGTCAAAACGTAACTTTAACTTGTCAAAACGTAAGTTTAACTTGTTAAAACGTAGTTTAACTTGTCAAAACGTAACTTTAACTTGTAAAAAATGTACTTTAACTTGTCAAACTGTAATTTGAATGTGTCAAAACATAACTTTAACTTGTTACAAATGTACTTTAACTTGTAAAAAACATATTTTAACGTGTCAAAATGTAACTTTAACTTGTCAAAACGTAACTTTAACAAGTTCAAAACGTACTTTAACTGGTAAAAAACGTACTTTAACTTGTCAAAACGTAACTTTAACTTGTAAAAAACCTACATTAACTTGTAAAAACGTAGCTTTAACTTGTCAAAACGTAAGTTTAACTTCTTAAAAACATACATTAACTTGTAAAAAACGTACTTTAACTTGTCAAAAATGTGGTTTAACTTGTAACAAATGGACTTTAACTTGTAAAAACTTACTTCAACTTGTAAAAAACGTACTTTAACTTGTAAAGAACCTACTTTAACTTGTCAAAACTTATCTTTAATTTGTCAAAACGTAAGTTTAAGTTGTTAAAAACGTAGTTTAACTTGTCAAAACGTAACTTTAATTTGTAAAAAACGTAGTTCGACTTGTAAAACACTTACTTTATCTTGGAAAAAACGTACTTCAACTGGTAAAAAACGTACTTTAACTTGTAAAAAACGTATTTTAACGTGTCAAAATGTAACTTTAACTTGTCAAAACGTAATTTTTACGTGTATACAACGTACTATAACTTGTCAAAATGTAATTTTAATGTGCAAAACGTAACTTTAAGTTGTTAAAACGTAACATTAACTTCTAAAAAATATACTTTAACTTGTAAAGAACGCACTTCAACTTGTAAAACACGTACTTTAACTTGAAAAAAGCGTACTTCAACTTGTAAAAAACGTACTTCAATTTGTAAAAAACGTACTATAACTTGTCAAAATGTAATTTTAATGTTTCAAAACATAACTTGAAGTTGTTAAAACGTTACTTTAACTGGTAAAAAATGTACTTTAACTTGTAAAAAACGTACTTCGACTTGTAAAACACTTACTTTATCATGGAAAAAACGTACTTTAACTTGTAAAAAACGTATTTTAACGTGTCAAAATGTAACTTTAACTTGTCAAAACGTAACTTTAACTTGTTCAAAACGTACTTTAACTTGTAAAAACGTACTTTAACTTGTCAAAACGTAACTTTAACTTGTAAAAAACCTACATTAACTTGTAAAAACGTAGCTTTAACTTGTCAAAACGTAAGTTTAACTTCTTAAAAACATACATTAACTTGTAAAAAACGTACTTTAAATTGTCAAAAATGTAGTTTAACTTGTAACAAATGGACTTTAACTTGTAAAAACGTACTTCAACTTGTAAAAAACGTACTTTAACTTGTAAAGAACCTACTTTAACTTGTCAAAACTTAACTTTAATTTGTCAAAACGTAAGTTTAACTTGTTAAAAACGTAGTTTAACTTGTCAAAACGTAACTTTAATTTGTAAAAAACGTAGTTCGACTTGTAAAACACTTACTTTATCTTGGAAAAAACGTACTTCAACTGGTAAAAAACGTACTTTAACTTGTAAAAAACGTATTTTAACGTGTCAAAATGTAACTTTAACTTGTCAAAACGTAATTTTTACGTGTATACAACGTACTATAACTTGTCAAAATGTAATTTTAATGTGCAAAACGTAACTTTAAGTTGTTAAAACGTAACATTAACTTCTAAAAAATATACTTTAACTTGTAAAGAACGCACATCAACTTGTAAAACACGTACTTTAACTTGAAAAAAGCGTACTTCAACTTGTAAAAAACGTACTTTAATTTGTAAAAAACATATTTTAACGTGTTAAAATGTAACTTTAACATGTCAAAACGTAAATTGAACTTGTTAAAAACGTAATTTAACTTGTAAAAAACCTACTTTAACTTGTCAAAACGTAACTTTAACTTGTCAAAATGTAACTTTAACTTGTAAAAAACGTACTTTAACTTGTAAAAAATATACTTTAACTTGTAAAAAAGGTTTTTTAACCTGTCAAAATGTAACTTTAACTTATTAAAACAGAACTTTAACTTGTTAAAAACGTACTTTAACTAGTAAAAAACGTACTTTAACTTGTAAAAAATGTACTTTAACTTTTCAAAACGTAACTTTAACTTGTCAAAACGTAAGTTTAACTTGTTAAAACGTAGTTTAACTTGTCAAAACGTAACTTTAACTTGTAAAAAATGTACTTTAACTTGTCAAACTGTAATTTGAATGTGTCAAAACATAACTTTAACTTGTTACAAATGTACTTTAACTTGTAAAAAACATATTTTAACGTGTCAAAATGTAACTTTAACTTGTCAAAACGTAACTTTAACTTGTTCAAAACGTACTTTAACTGGTAAAAAACGTACTTTAACTTGTCAAAACGTAACTTTAACTTGTAAAAAACCTACATTAACTTGTAAAAACGTAGCTTTAACTTGTCAAAACGTAAGTTTAACTTCTTAAAAACATACATTAACTTGTAAAAAACGTACTTTAACTTGTCAAAAATGTGGTTTAACTTGTAACAAATGGACTTTAACTTGTAAAAACGTACTTCAACTTGTAAAAAACGTACTTTAACTTGTAAAGAACCTACTTTAACTTGTCAAAACTTATCTTTAATTTGTCAAAACGTAAGTTTAACTTGTTAAAAACGTAGTTTAACTTGTCAAAACGTAACTTTAATTTGTAAAAAACGTAGTTCGACTTGTAAAACACTTACTTTATCTTGGAAAAAACGTACTTCAACTGGTAAAAAACGTACTTTAACTTGTAAAAAACGTATTTTAACGTGTCAAAATGTAACTTTAACTTGTCAAAACGTAATTTTTACGTGTATACAACGTACTATAACTTGTCAAAATGTAAATTTAATGTGCAAAACGTAACTTTAAGTTGTTAAAACGTAACATTAACTTCTAAAAAATATACTTTAACTTGTAAAGAACGCACTTCAACTTGTAAAACACGTACTTTAACTTGAAAAAAGCGTACTTCAACTTGTAAAAAACGTACTTCAATTTGTAAAAAACGTACTTTAACTTGTCAAAATGTAATTTTAATGTTTCAAAACATAACTTGAAGTTGTTAAAACATTACTTTAACTGGTAAAAAATGTACTTTAACTTGTAAAAAACGTATTTCGACTTGTAAAACACTTACTTTATCATGGAAAAAACGTACTTTAACTTGTAAAAAACGTATTTTAACGTGTCAAAATGTAACTTTAACTTGTCAAAACGTAACTTTAACTTGTTCAAAACGTACTTTAACTTGTAAAAACGTACTTTAACTTGTCAAAACGTAACTTTAACTTGTAAAAAACCTACATTAACTTGTAAAAACGTAGCTTTAACTTGTCAAAACGTAAGTTTAACTTCTTAAAAACATACATTAACTTGTAAAAAACGTACTTTAAATTGTCAAAAATGTAGTTTAACTTGTAACAAATGGACTTTAACTTGTAAAAACGTACTTCAACTTGTAAAAAACGTACTTTAACTTGTAAAGAACCTACTTTAACTTGTCAAAACGTAACTTTAATTTGTCAAAACGTAAGTTTACCTTGTTAAAAACGTAGTTTAACTTGTCAAAACGTAACCTTAACTTGTAAAAAACGTAATTTAACTTGTTAAAATGTAAGTTTAATGTGTCAAAACGTAACTTTAACTTGTAAAAAATCTACTTTAACTTGTAAAGAGCGCACTTCAACTTGTAAAAAAGGTACTTTAACTTGTCAAAATGTAATTTTAATGTTTCAAAACATAACTTGAAGCTGTTAAAACGTTACTTTAACTGGTAAAAAATGTACTTTAACTTGTAAAAAACGTACTTCGACTTGTAAAACACTTACTTTATCTTGGAAAAAACATACTTTAACTTGTAAAAAACGTATTTTAACGTGTCAAAATGTAACTTTAACTTGTCAAAACGTAACTTTAACTTGTTCAAAACGTACTTTAACTGGTAAAAAACGTACTTTAACTTGTCAAAACGTAACTTTAACTTGTAAAAAACCTACATTAACTTGTAAAAACGTAGCTTTAACTTGTCAAAACGTAAGTTTAACTTCTTAAAAACATACATTAACTTGTAAAAAACGTACTTTAAATTGTCAAAAATGTAGTTTAACTTGTAACAAATGGACTTTAACTTGTAAAAACGTACTTCAACTTGTAAAAAACGTACTTTAACTTGTAAAGAACCTACTTTAACTTTTCGAAACGTAACTTTAATTTGTCAAAACGTAAGTTTACCTTGTTAAAAACGTAGTTTAACTAGTCAAAACGTAACCTTAACTTGTAAAAAACGTACTTTAACTTGTCAAAATGTAATTTTAATGTGTCAAAATGTAACTTTAAGTTGTTAAAACATAACATTATCTTGTAAAAAATGTACTTTAACTTGTAAAGAACGCACTTCAACCTGTAAAGCACGTACTTTAACTTGAAAAAAACGTACTTCAACTTGTAAAAAACGTACTTTAATTTGTATAAAACATATTTTAACGTGTTAAAATGTAACTTTAACTTGTCAAAACGTAAATTTAACTTATTAAAAACGTACTTTAACTTGTAAAAAACCTACTTTAACTTGTCGAAACGTAACTTTAATTTGTAAAAAACGTACTTTAACTTGTAAAAAACGTACTTTAACTTGTCAAACTGTAATTTTAATGTGTCAAAAGGTAACTTTAAGTTGTTAAAACATAACTTTAACTTGTAAAAAATGTACTTTAACTTGTAAAAAACGTACTTCGACTTGTAAAACACTTACTTTAACTTGTAAAAAACGTACTTCAACTGGTAAAAAATGTACTTTAACTTGTAAAAAACGAATTTATACGTGTCAAAATGTAACTATAACTTGTCTAAACGTAACATTAACTTGTTCAAAACGTACTTTAACTTGTAAATAACGTACTTTAACTTGTCAAAACGTAACTTTAACTTGTAAAAAACATACTTTAATTTGTCAAAAATGTGGTTTAACTTGTAACAAATGGACTTTAACTTGTAAAAACGTACTTCAACTTGAAAAAAACGTACTTCAACTGGTAAAAAACGTACTTTAACTAGTACAAAACGTACTTTAACTTCTAAAAACCGTACATTAACTTGCCAAAACGTAACTTTAAATTGTAAAAAACCTACCTTAACTTGTCAAAATGTAACTTTAACTTGTCAAAACGTAAGTTTAACTTGTTAAAAACATACATTAACTTGTAAAAAACGTATTTTAACTTGTCAAAAATGTGGTTTAACTTGTAACAAATGGACTTTAACTTGTAAAAACGTACTTCAACTTGTAAAAAACGTACTTTAACTTGTAAAAAACCTACTTTAACTTGTCAAAACGTAACTTTAATTTGTCAAACCATAAGTTTAACTTGTCCAAACGTAACTTTAACTTGTAAAAAACGTACTTTAACTTGTCAAAATGTAATTTTAATGTGTCAAAACGTAACTTTAAGATGTTAAAACGTAACTTTAACTTCTAAAAAATATACTCTAACTTGTAAAAAAAGTACTTCGACTTATAAAACACTTACTTTATCTTGGAAAAAACGTACTTCAACTGGTAAAAAACGTACTTTAACTTGTAAAAAACGTATTTTAACGTGTTTTAATGAAACTTTAACTTGTCACAACGTAACTTTAAGTTGTTAAAACGTAACTTTAACTTGTAAAAAACCTACTTTAACTAGTCAAAACGTAACTTTAACTTGTCAAAACGTAACTTAAACTTGTAAAAAACGTATTTTAACTAGTTGAAAACGTACTTTAACTTGTAAAAAAGGTATTTTAACTTGTCAAAATGTAACTTTAACTTATTAAAACAGAACTTTAACTTGTTAAAAACGTACTCTAACTTGTAAAAAAGTACTTTAACTTGTAAAAAACGTACTTAAACCTGTCAAAACGTTACTTTAACTTGTCAAAACGCAACTTTAACTTGTAAAAAACGTACTTCAACTTGTAAAAAACGTACTTTAATTTGTAAAAAACGTATTTTTACGTGCTAAAATGTAACTTTAACTTGTTCAAACGTAAATTTAACTTGTAAAAAACGTATTTTAACTTGTAAAAAACCTACTTTAACTTGTCAAAACGTAACTTTAACTTGTCAAAACGTAACTTAAACTTGTAAAAAACGTATTTGAACTTGTAAAAAACGTACTTTAACTTGTAAAAAAGGTATTTTAACTTGTCAAAATGTAACTTTAACTTATTAAAACAGAACTTTAACTTGTTAAAAAGGTACTCTAACTTGTAAAAAACTTACTTTAACTTGTAAAAAACGTACTTAAACTTGTCAAAATGTTACTTTAACTTGTGAAAACATAACTTTAACTTGTAAAAAACGTACTTCAACTTGTAAAAAACGTACTTTAACTTGTAAAAAACGTATTTTAAGGTGTCAAAATGTAACTTTACCTTGTCCAAACGTAAATTTAACTTGTTAAAAACATACTTTAACTTGTAAAAAACGTAATTTAACTTGTCATAATATAACTTTAACTTCTCAAAACGTAACTTTAACTTGTTACAAATGTACTTTAACTTGTAAAAAACGTACTTTAACTAGTAATAAACATACTTCAACTTGTAAAAAACGTACTTTAACTTGTCAAAATCTAATTTTAATGTGTCAAAACGTTACTTTAGGTTGTTAAAACGTAACTTTAACTCGTAAAAAATGTACTTTAACTTGTAAAAAACGTACTTCGACATGTTAAACACTTACTTTAACTTGTAAAAAACTTACTTCAACTGGTAAAAAACGTAATTTAACTTGTCAAAACGTAAATTTAACTTGTTAAAAACCTACTTTAACTTGTCAAAACGTAACTTTAACTTGTCAAAACGTAAGTTTAACTTGTTAAAAACATACATTAACTTGAAAAAATGTACTTTAACTTGTCAAAAATGTGGTGTAACTTGCAACAAATGGACTTAAACTTGTAAAAACATACTTCTACTTGTAAAAAACGTACTTTAACTTGTAAAAAACCTAATTTAACTTGTCAAAATATAACTTTAACTTGTCAAAACGTAACTTTAACTTGTTACAAATGTACTTTAACTTGTAAAAAACGTACTTTAACTTGTAATAAACGTACTTCAAGTTGTAAAAAACGTACTTTAACTTGTCAAAATGTAATTTTAATGTGTCGAAACGTAATTTTAAGTTGTTATAACGTAAATTTAACTAGTAAAAAACGTACTTCGACTTGTGAAAAACGTACTTCGACTTGTAAAACACTTACTTTAACTTGTAAAAAACGTAGTTTAACGTGTCAAAATGTAACTTTAACTTATAAAACGTAACTTTAACTTGTTCAAAACGTATTTTAACTTCAAAAAAACGTACTTTAACTTTCCAAAACGTAACTTTAACTTGTAAATAACCTACTTTAACTTGTCAAAACGTAACTTTAACTTGTCAAAACGTAAGTTTAACTTGTCAAAACGTAAGTTTAACTTGTTAAAAACATGCATTAACTTGTAAAAAACGTACTTTAACTTGTAAAAAATGGACTTTAACTTGTAAAAACGTACTTCAACTTGTTAAAACGTAACTTTAATTTGTCAAAACTTAAGTTTAACTTGTCAAAACGTAACTTTAACTTGTAAAAAACGTACTTTAACTTGTCAAAATGTAATTTTAATGTGTCAAAACGTAACTTTAACTCGTTACAAATGTAATTTAACTTGTAAAAAACGTACTTTAACTTGTAATAAACATACTTCAACTTGTAAAAAACGTACTTTAACTTGTCAAAATGTAATTTTAATGTGTCAAAACGTAACTTTAAGTTGTTAAAACGTAACTTTAACTGGTAAAAAATGTACTTTCACTTGTAAAAAACGTACTTCGACATGTTAAACACTTACTTTAACTTGTAAAAAACTTACTTCAACTGGTAAAAAACGTAATTTAACTTGTCAAAACGTAAATTTAACTTGTAAAAAACCTACTTTAACTTGTCAAAACGTAATTTTAACTTGTCAAAACGTAAGTTTAACTTGTTAAAAACATACATTAACTTGTAAAAAATGTACTTTAACTTGTCAAAAATGTGGTGTAACTTGCAACAAATGGACTTAAATTTGTAAAAACATACTTCTACTTGTAAAAAACGTATTTTAACTTGTAAAAAACCTAATTTAACTTGTCAAAACGTAACTCTAATTTGTCAAAACATAAGTTTAACTTGTTAAAAACGTAGTTTAACTTGTCAAAACGTAACTTTAACATGTAAAAAACATAACTTTAACTTGTTAAAAAAGTTCTTTAACTTGTAAAAAACGTAATTTAACTTGTCAAAATATAACTTTAACTTGTCAAAACGTAACTTTAACTTGTTACAAATGTACTTTAACTTGTAAAAAACGTACTTTAACTTGTAATAAACGTACTTCAACTTGTAAAAAACGTACTTTAACTTGTCAAAATGTAATTTTAATGTGTCAAAACGTAATTTTAAGTTGTTATAACGTAACTTTAACTGGTAAAAAACGTACTTCGACTTGTGAAAAACGTACGTCGACTTGTAAAACACTTACTTTAACTTGTAAAAAACGTAGTTTAACGTGTCAAAATGTTACTTTAAGTTGCAAAACGTAACTTTAACTTGTTCAAAACGTACTTTAACTTTAAAAAAACGTACTTTAACTTTCCAAAACGTAACTTTAACTTGTAAATAACCTAGTTTAACTTGTCAAAACGTAACTTTAACTTGTCAAAACGTAAGTTTAACTTGTCAAAACGTAAGTTTAACTTGTTAAAAACATACATTAACTTGTAAAAAACGTACTTTAACTTTAAAAAAACGTACTTTAACTTTCCAAAACGTAACTTTAACTTGTAAATAACCTAGTTTAACTTGTCAAAACGTAACTTTAACTTGTCAAAACGTAAGTTTAACTTGTCAAAACGTAAGTTTAACTTGTTAAAAACATACATTAACTTGTAAAAAACGTACTTTAACTTGTAAAAAATGGACTTTAAATTGTAAAAACGTACTTCAACTTGTAAAAAACGTACTTTAACTTGTAAAGAACCTACTTTAACTTGTTAAAACGTAACTTTAATTTGTCAAAACTTAAGTTTAACTTGTCAAAACGTAACTTTAACTTGTAAAAAACGTACTTTAACTTGTCAAAACGTAAATTTAACTTGTTCAAAACGTACTTTAACTTGTAAAAAACGTACTTTAACTTGTCAAAACGTATCTTTAACTTGTAAAAAACCTACTTTAAATTGTCAAAACGTAACTTTAACTTGTCAAAACGTAAGTTTAACTTGTTAAAAACATACATTAACTTGTAAAAGTTGTACTTTAACTTGTCAAAAATGTGGTTTAACTCGTAACAAATGGACTTTATTTTGTCAAAAACGTACTTTAACTTGTAAAAAACTTACTTTCACTTGTCAAAACGTAACTTTAATTTGTCAAAACGTAAGTTTAACTTGTTAAAAACGTAATTTTACTTGTCAAAAGGTAACTTTAACTTGTAAAAAACGTAATTTAACTTGTCAAAATGTAATTTTAAATTGATAAAACGTAACTTTAACTTGTAAAAAATGTACTTTAACTTGTAAAGAACGCAGTTCAACGTGTAAAACACGTACTTTAACTTGTCAAAACGTAACTTTAAGTTGTTATAAATGTACTTTAACTTGGAAAAAACGTACTTCAACTAGTTAAAAACGTACTTTAACTTATAAAAAACGTACTTCGACTTGTAAAAAACTTACTTTATCTTGGAAAAAACGTACTTCAACTGGTAAAAAACGTACTTCAACTGGGAAAAAACGTACTTTAACTTGTAAAAAACGTATTTTAAAGTGTCAAAATGAAACTTTAACCTGTGAAAACGTAACTTATACTTGTTCAAAACGTACTTTAACTTGTAAAAAACGTACTTTAACTTGTAAAAACGTAACTTTAACTTGTAAAAAACCTACTTTAACTTGTCAAAACGTAACTTTAACTTGTCAAAATGTAAGTTCAAATTGTTAAAAACATACATTAACTTGTAAAAACGTACTTTAACTTGTCAAAACGTAACTTTAACTTGTCAAAATGTAAGTTCAAATTGTTAAAAACATACATTAACTTGTAAAAACGTACTTTAACTTGTCAAAAATGTGGTTTATCTTGTAACAAATGGACTTAAACTTGTAAAAACGTACTTCAACTTGTAAAAAACGTACTTTAACTTGTAAAAAAGGCATTTTAACTTGTCAAAATGTAATTTTAACTTATAAAAACAGAACTTCAACTTGTTAAAAACCTACTTTAACTTGTAAAAAACGTACTTTAACTTGTTAAAAACGTACTTCAACTTGTAAAAAACGTACATTAACTTGTAAAAATGTAATTTTAATGTGTCAAAACATAACTTTAAGTTGTTAAAACGTAACTTTAAATGGTAAAAAATGTACTTTAACTTGTAAAAAACGTACTTCGACCTGTAAAACACTTACTTTATCTTGGGAAAAACGTACTTCAACTGGTAAAAAACGTACTTTAACTTGTAAAAAACGTATTTTAAAGTGTCAAAATGAAACTTTAACTTGTCAAAAGGTAACTTTAACTTGTTCAAAACGTACTTTAACTTGTTAAAAATGTACTTTAACTTGTCAAAACATAACTTTAACTTGTAAAAAACCAATTTTAACTTGTCAAAACTTAACTTTCCCTTGTCAAAACGTAAGTTCACCTTGTTAAAAACATACATTAACTTGTAAAAAACGTACTTTAACTTTTCAAAAATGTGGTTTAACTGGTAACAAATGGACTGAAACTTGTAAAAACGTACTTCAACTTGTAAAAAACGTACTTTAACTTGTAAAAAACCTACTTTAACTAGTCAAAACGTAACTTTAATTTGTCAAAACGTAAGTTTAACTTGTTTAAAACGTAGTTTAACTTCTCAAAACGTAACTTTAACTTGTAAAAAACGTAATTTAACTTGTCAAAATGTAATTTTAATGTGTTAAAACGTAACTTTAAGTTGTTAAAACGTAACTTTAACTTGCAAAAAATATACTTTAACTTGTAAAGAATGCACTTCAACGTGTAAAACACGTACTTTAACTTGTCAAAACGTAACTTTAACTTGTTACAAATGTAGTTTAACTTGTAAAAGTCGTACTTTAACTTGTTAAAAACGTACTTCAACTTGTAAAAACGTTCTTTAACTTGTAAAAATGTAATTTTAATGCGTCAAAACATAAATTTAAGTTGTTAAAACGTAACTTTAACTGGTAAAAAACGTACTTTAACTTGTAAAAAACGTACTTCGACTTGTAAAACACTTACTTTATCTTGGAAAAAACGTACTTTAACTGGTAAAAAACGTACTTCGACTTGTAAAACACTTACTTTATCTTGGAAAAAATGTACTTTAACTTGTAAAAACGTAACTTTAACTTGTAAAAAACCTACTTTAACTTGTCAAAACGTAACTTTAACTTGTCAAAATGTAAGTTCAAATTGTTAAAAACATACATTAACTTGTAAAAACGTACTTTAACTTGTCAAAAGTGTGGTTTATCTTGTAAGAAATGGACTTAAACTTGTAAAAACGTACTTCAACTTGTAAAAAACGTACTTTAACTTGTAAAAAAGGCATTTTAACTTATAAAAACAGAACTTTAACTTGTTAAAAACCTACTTTAACTTGTAAAAAACGTACTTTAACTTGTTAAAAACGTACTTCAACTTGTAAAAAACGTACATTAACTTGTAAAAATGTAATTTTAATGTGTCAAAACATAACTTTAAGTTGTTAAAACGTAACTTTAACTGGTAAAAAATGTACTTTAACTTGTAAAAAACGTACTTCGACCTATAAAACACTTACTTTATCTTGGGAAAAACGTACTTCAACTGGTAAAAAACGTACTTTAACTTGTAAAAAACGTATTTTAAAGTGTCAAAATGAAACTTTAACTTGTCAAAAGGTAACTTTAACTTGTTCAAAACGTACTTTAACTTGTGAAAAATGTACTTTAACTTGTCAAAACATAACTTTAACTTGTAAAAAACCTACTTTAACTTGTAAAAACTTAACTTTAACTTTTCAAAACGTAAGTTCACCTTGTTAAAAACATACATTAACTTGTAAAAAACGTACTTTAACTTTTCAAAAATGTGGTTTAACTGGTAACAAATGGACTTAAACTTGTAAAAATGTACTTCAACTTGTAAAAAACGTACTTTAGCTTGTAAATAACCTACTTTAACTTGTCAAAACGTAACTTTAATTTGTCAAAACGTAAGTTTAACTTGTTTAAAACGTAGTTTAACTTCTCAAAACGTAATTTTAACTTGTAAAAAACGTAATTTAACTTGTCCAAATGTAATTTTAATGTGTCAAAACGTAACTTTAAGTTGTTAAAACGTAACTTTAACTTGCAAAAAATGTACTTTAACTTGTAAAGAACGCACTTCAACGTGTAAAACACGTACTTTAACTTGTCAAAACGTAACTTTTACTTGTTACAAATGTAGTTTAACTTGTAAAAAACGTACTTTTAACTTGTTAAAAACGTACTTCAACTTGTAAAAAACGTTCTTTAACTTGTAAAAATGTAATTTTAATGCGTCAAAACATAACTTTAAGTTGTTAACACGTAACTTTAACTGGAAAAAAACGTACTTTAACTTGTAAAAAACGTACTTCGACTTGTAAAACACTTACTTTATCATGGAAAAAACGTACTTCAACTGGTAAAAAACGTACTTCAATTGGTAAAATACGTACTTTAACTTGTAAAAAACGTATTTTAAAGTGTCAAAATGAAACTTTAACTTGTCAAAACGTAACTTAAACTTGTTGAAAACGTACTTTAACTTGTAAAAAACGTACTTTAACTTGTAAAAACGTAACTTTAACTTGTAAAAAACGTACTTTAACTTGTCAAAACGTAACTTTAACTTGTCAAAATGTAAGTTCAAATTGTTAAAAACATACATTAACTTGTAAAAACGTACTTTAACTTGTCAAAAATGTGGTTTATCTTGTAACAAATGGACTTAAACTTGTAAAAACGTACTTCAACTTGTAAAAAACGTACTTTAACTTGTAAAAAAGGTATTTTAACTTGTCAAAATGTAATTTTAACTTATAAAAACAGAACTTTAACTTGTTAAAAACCTACTTTAACTTGTAAAAAACGTACTTTAACTTGTTAAAAACGTACTTCAACTTGTAAAAAACGTACTTTAACTTGTAAAAATGTAATTTTAATGTGTCAAAACATAACTTTAAGTTGTTAAAACGTAACTTTAACTGGTAAAAAAAGTACTGTAACTTGTAAAAAACGTACTTCGACCTGTAAAACACTTACTTTATCTTGGAAAAAACGTACTTCAACTGGTAAAAAACGTACTTTAACTTGTAAAAAACTTATTTTAAAGTGTCAAAATGAAACTTTAACTTGTCAAAACGTAACTTTAACTTGTTCAAAACGTACTTTAACTTGTAAAAAATGTACTTTAACTTGTCAAAACATAACTTTAACTTGTAAAAAACCTACTTTAACTTGTAAAAAAAGAACTTTAATTTGTCAAAACGTAAGTTCACCTTATTAAAAACATACATTAACTTGTAAAAAACGTACTTTAACTTGTAAATAATGTACTTTAACTTGTAAAAATGTAATTTTAATATGTCAAAACGTAACTTTAAGTTGTTAAAATATAACTTTAACTTGTTAAAAATGCACTTTAACTTGTAAAGAACGCACTACACCGTGTAAAACACGTACTTTAACTTGTCAAAACGTAACTTTAACTTGTTACAAATGTACTTTAACTTGTAAAAAACGTACTTTAACTTGTAAAAAACGTACTTCAACCTGTAAAAAATGTACTTTAACTTGTCAAAATGTAATTTTAATGTGTCAAAACGTAACTTTAAGTTGTTAAAACGTAACTTTAACTTGTAAAAATATACTTTAACTTGTAAAGAAAACTCTTCAACTTGTAAAAAACGTACTTTAACTTGAAAAAATCGTACTTCAACTTGTAAAAAACGTACTTTAATTTGTAAAAAATGTATTTTAACATGTTAAAATGTAACTTTAACTTGTCAAAACATAAATTTAACTTGTTAAAAACGTACTTTAACTTGTTAAAAACGTACTTCAACTTGTAAAAAACGTACTTTAACTTGTAAAAATGTAATTTTAATGTGTCAAAATATAAGTTTAAGTTGTTAAAACGTAACATTAACTTGTAAAAAATGTACTTTAACTTGTAAAACACGTACTTTAACTTGAAAAAAACGTACTTCAACTTGTAAAACACGTACTTTAACTTGAAAAAAACGTACTTCAACTTGTAAAAAACGTACTTTAATTTGTAAAAAACATATTTTAACGTATTAAAATGTAACTTTAATGTTGTCGCCGTATTTCCGGCGACATCGTTAAATATATACATCCGCGATTATATCCGAGGCGCGAAGGGGAGACGCCTTCCCCGAGACGGCCGAGACCCGCCTTCGCACACCTGGCCGACCACCGTCGCGCAGAGGAGGGGCCCGGACGGCCACCCTCTCCCATGAGAGGGGCCTGGCCGGCCTTCCTCACCCGAGGGAGGGACCTGGCCGGCCTTCCCCACCTAGGGGAGGGGCCTGGCCGGCCTTCCTCACCCGAGGGAGGGACCTGGCCGGCCTTCCCCACCTAGGGGAGGGGCCTGGCCGGCCTTCCTCACCCAAGGGAGGGACCTGGCCGGCCTTCCCCACCTAGGGGAGGGGCCTGGCCGGCCTTCCTCACCCAAGGGAGGGACCTGGCCGGCCTTGGCCGGCCTTCCTCACCCGAGGGAGGGACCTGGCCGGCCACCGACGCCCAGAGGCTCCCCCACTCGGCCACAAGGCTACACCCGTGGCTATAAGTAGCCTTGGATGCTCTCCACGCAGAGGTAAGCTCTAGACACGAAAAATAGAATCCTTTCCCCTTATTCCCTACACACATATCATCCTCCCACGTGAGGTATTTCGGATATTCTCTCCCGACCGGAAGAATACTCCCTAAAGATCCGAGATCCGAGCTCTGAGACACCAACGATCCTAGTATCCTCGTCTCGCTCGATCTCGTCGATCCCTCCTCGTCATCCTGCAAACTCCGCCTACATTACACTAATGTTGAGCGTCGGAGAGGTAAACAGAGGACCCCCCTCTGTTTTCCCTTCTTAGTTCACATCTGTTTACTCTTTTCAGATAACAGAAGGAATCGAAGACCACACGACAGCTAAGAGACGATCCGGGACACCGGATCCGACACGCTCAGGCCGAAGCGAGGGTCACCCGCTCCGAGCGAGGATCTGACCGCTTAGGTCTCGAAACGTTGTCCAAATTTCAGCGACAACATTTTGGCGCTAGAAGGAGGGGGCTTTTGACCTTAAAGTTCACCCGACCCACATTTCTTTATCTCCATCTCTTTATTTATTTTTTATACGAAATGAGTAGCGTTCCCGCGATTCATGCGGATGCTCGATCGAGCAACCCTATCGTCCGAGCCGCCGGCTCGCGGTACGAATTCCGACAATTGCCTCACCGAGAGGCAAGACCGCAAGCTCCCGCAAGGGGGATCGAAGGCGTCAATCCGGTCGTTCACGACGATGGGGACGACCTGCGAGACGAGACTAACCGTCGATTGGCGGAACTCTTGGCGCGGCCGGGAGTGAACAAGGGTTTGCTTGTTAACCTCCTTGGATACGAGGAAGAGGCTAACTCGACCCAAGATGAGGATTACGTTGGAAACGATGTAATCCCGGAGATGGACACGAGTCAAACTTTCACTCCCTCGCCTTTTGCCCACATGAGCAACGCTCCGTTGGGATCCTCGGCTAGCCGAGGACGAATGGGTTCGAAACTTGAGGGGTCCAGTCACCCACGAGTGCCGGGAAGCGGTAACACTTCCCAGGGCAGGCGATTTAGGCATCCGCGGCGTGCACAGTCCCGACGGGGCGACGATGGTGCAGAAAGCCGTGAGGTCCGCCGCGAAGGTTGCCCGCCGACGGCGAGGCCTTCGCACCCTTCGGGGGAGGATCTCAGGGTTCGCCTTAACTCGCGGAGGGGTCCTCAAGAGGAGGATTTGAGAAGGAAGTTGAACGCCCGTCGAACTGCGGCGGGGGCCACAACCCTCGGGAACCATCCTCCCAACCTCATGGATCAAGGATCTAATGAGCGGCAAGGGCCAACGCCGGTGGGGCCCATCGCGGGAACCGTCAACGGTCTCGAGATGATGACGATGATTCAGGGACTCCAGAATCAAATCATCGAGCTCCGAGGAGCAGGCTCGGGGGGCTCCAGACCTTACAACGGTCTGGAGGGTTCATACTCGCCTTTCGCGGCGACAGTGCTAGCACGACCGCCGGGAAGGGGATTTAAGCTCCCCACCATCCCGTCTTATGACGGACGCTCCGATCCCAACTTCCACATCCAACATTACGAGACATGGATGCTGATGCAAGGGTTGTCGGACGCGACTCTCTGCCAGGCGTTCAGTTTGACATTGACAGGATCAAGCTTTGAATGGTTCAGGAGCCTAAAACCTGGCAGCATCGGATCTTTCCAAGCCCTTCGGGAGGCTTTCCTAGCTCGGTTTGCCACACTTGTGGCACAGAAAAAATCTAAATCGTACCTATGGACGATCAAACAAAAATCGGACGAGAGCCTCCGTCAATATTTTCACGGAAGAGTCCCATAAAGTCGAAGACTTCGACGATCGGGACGCCATAGTCGCCATCACCGAGGGTGCCGAGCCTAGCGATTTCTTAAAATCGATTGTGGGAAAGACCCCGAGGGACATGGCCGAGCTTATGGCATGCGCCAGGACGCACATGGGGATAGAGGATTACCTAAGCTGTAGGAAGGGCGATGGGCGCTCAGGGCGCAATCGCCCCGACGAAAGGCCTGAAATTCGGGGGAAGCGCGGAAGGAATAACCGCGCAGAACCCTCTCCCAGGTCAACGAAGCCTTTTGTTGACCAGTTTCGGGGAGAAATCCTCACCCCTCTCAACACGTCTCCGGCCCGGATCCTGGCCCTGCATCAAGATAAACTCGGGTCCCCGACGCCATTAAGGAAGGGTCCCGCGATGCGGGATAAAAGTAAATTTTGTGAATACCATCGAGATCATGGACACATGACTGCCGATTGTTTTCAGCTGAAACGACAGATAGAAGCCCTGATCCAGGATGGGAAACTCAAGGAGTTTGTCATGCGGGCCGCCGGGGTAGCTGTCTCGGAGGAACGTCTTCCGAATCAGGGTAATAAGCTGATAAAGGAAAAGGCTGCCGCCGTCGCCACTGTTAGCAGCGAGCCCGAAAATCCTGAAATGAACATCGTGAGAACGATTACAGGAGGGCCCCAATGTGGCGAATCAAGCAACCAAAGGAAAAAATACCTAAGAGCGGTGACAAACGAGAGAATCAAGAGTGGCGTTAACCTCACTCGGGTCACCCCCCCACCGACTCCGTTTGAAGAAATTCGCTTCACCGAGGATGAGGCGAAAATAATTTTGCACCCGCATAGCGATGCCTTGGTTGTGTCAGCCACGGTGGCTAACAACAAGGTCCAGCGCATCCTAATTGACAACGGAAGCGCGGTGGATATAATCTACCAATCGGCGCTTGATCGATTGAAGCTCGACGGAGCGAGGCTCGCCCCGATCCGCACCCCCCTATACGGGTTTTCAGGAGAAAAGGTTTGGACGGAAGGGTCAATCGATCTCCCCGTAACCTTCGGAACCCGGGGTGGTCCGGAAGTCACTCGAATCGTGACTTTCTTGATCGTGAGTGAACCGACGACGTATAACATGATTATCGGTCGACCGACCCTCGTCGGTTTAAAAGCCATCACCTCAGTCTACCACCTCATGGTGAAATTCCCAACCAGCGAGGGGATTGCGTGCATGATGGGAGATCAAGCCATGGCGCGAACGTGCCATGTGCGAGCCGTAAAGGAAGAAGTTACCAAATCAACAGGGAATGCGGCAATTTGCACAACCTACCAGCTCTCGGACGAGCCTCCCTGCAAACCTGAGGAAGGGGGGACCTTCGGAGAATTGGACCAGCGCGACGAGACCGAGCGCCGTCGCGTAGAAACCCACGACGACCTCGTTACGATAGTCCTGGACATCGCTAAGCCTGACCAAACGGTCAAGATCGGTGCTCAATTGTCCGCCGAGGAGCGGGAATCGATGGCCCACTTCCTTAGAGAGTACAAAGATGTCTTTGCATGGACACATGCGGATATGCCGGGCATAGACCCGAAGATTATGGTGCATCGTTTGAACGACGACTGCAACGTACCCGAGCGGGTACAGCCTAGAAGGGCATTCAGTGGGGAACGGTATCTCGCCATCGGGGAAGAGGTTGACAAACTTCTCGCCCCGACTTCATACGAGAAGCGGAACACCCCAGGTGGGTATCCAATGTAGTGATGGTCAAAAAGCCAAACGGGAAGTGGCGCATTTGCATAGATTATAAAGATCTTAACAAAGCCTGCCCGAAGGATAGCTTTCCACTCCCCCGGATTGAGCAACTCGTGGACGCAACAACGGGCCATGAGCTACTCAGCTTCATGGATGCCTACTCAGGCTATAACCAGATCCGGATGCATGAGAGTGACCAAATCAAGACGACCTTTGTGACCAACAAAGGTCTCTATTGCTACAAGGTAATTCCGTTCGGCGCAACCTACCAGCGATTGGTCAACCGAATGTTCGCCGAGCATATCGGAAAAACCATGGAAGTCTACGTGGACGACATGTTGGTAAAAAGCCGATTGGCTTCAAACCACATCCGCGACCTGAAGACTATGTTTCAAATCCTCCGCCAATACGGGATGAAGTTAAACCCCAACAAATGCACCTTCGGGGTAGAGTCGGGAAAATTCCTCGGCTACATGGTTAGCAGGCGAGGAGTTGAAGCCAACCCTGAGAAAATCGCCGCCATACTTGGGATGAAGTCTCCCACAAAACCCAAAGAGGTCCAAAGCCTGGCGGGTAGGGTCGCGGCTTTAGCTAGATTTGTTTCCAAGGCAACCGATAGGTGCCAACCATTTTTTCAGGCGTTGAAGATGAGGGGCGGATTCGAATGGACATCCGAATGCGAGAAGGCATTTTGCGAAATGAAGGCTTACTTCGCAGCACCCCCGTTCTTGTCGAAACCCAAGGACCATGAGCCTCTCGTGCTCTACCTCGCAGTGTCCGAAAGGGCCACGAGTGCGGTCCTTATCCGTGAGGAAGGGCAAGGACAATGGCCGGTGTATTATGTCAGCAAGGCCCTCCTAGACGCTGAGACCCGGTATCCTGAGATCGAGAAATTATCGCTCGCACTCGTCATGAGCGCCAGGAAACTACGCCCGTATTTCCAGGCACACCAGATAGTCGTGCGGACCGGTCATCCGATCGAAAAGGCATTACAAAGAGGATCCTCGACGAGGATGGCCATATGGTCACAGGAACTTAGCGAACACGGGATACAGTTCCGACCACGAAACGCCATAAAGGGTCAGGCCCGAGCAGATTTGTGGCGGAATTTACGGCGGGAATCGAGAATGAAGGCGAAGCCCTCACGCCAGAATCTCCAAAAAAGAGAGGCCCCGGCCCGTCCGGGCCAGTGTGGGTGTTATGCGTCGACGGCGCATCAAACGCTCAAGGGGCCGGGGCCGGAGTGATTCTAACCAACCCCGACGGGGAAAAATTAAAATACGCGTTGCGCTTCGAATTCAAAGCCTCCAACAAAGAGGCAGAATACGAGGCCCTAATAGTCGGTTTAGAGCTCGCTCACCGACTCGGCGCAGAAAACTTGCACATCTTTTGCGACTCGCAATTGATCGTGAATCAAGTCAAAGGCGAATTCGCCGCCAAGGAGCCAAACATGATGGCTTATTTTGCGAAAACCCGAAAGAACCTAGAAGCGATAGCCTGGTTCGAGATCGTTCAAATCCCCAGAGAGGAGAACGCCGAGGCAGATGCTCTAGCACGACTCGCTTCGGGCATAGATCCGAGCGAGGATGGAGAAGTCCCGATTGAGGTTCTAACCAGGCCTTACATCTCGAGAAGCGATGTAGGGATGGTCAGTAACTCGTCGGCTTTGTCTTGGTTGACACCCCTAAAAAACTACATAGCAAAGGGAGTCACTCCAGAGAATAACGAAGAGGCCAGGAAACTGAAACATTTGGCGTCAAACTATACGATGCGCGGAGGCGTGCTATACAAGAGGGGCTACTCGATGCCTCTCCTTCGCTGTCTCGACAACGACGAAGCGAGACGAGCCATGAAAGAAGTCCACGAAGGACTATGTGGAAATCACGCGGCAGGATAGTCAATGGCCATGAAGCTTCTAAAGTTAGGCTACTTTTGGCCAACTTTGAAGAAAGACGCCCATGACTGGTCCCGACAATGCGATAAGTGCCAAAGGTTCGCCCGTGTTCCCAGACAACCCCCGGCGCCGCTGTGCCCGATCGTCGTTCCCCGACCATTCACTAAGTGGGGAATCGATTTGATCGGTGAATTACCCACGGCTCCGAGGCAGCTCCGATTCGCCATAGTTGCGATCGACTACTTCACCAAGTGGGTTGAAGCCGAGCCACTGGCAAAGATCACGGAGGCGAACACAACGAACTTCATATGGAAGAGCATAATATGCCGCCACGGTATCCCGGAATCGATCGTGACCGATAATGGCCGACAATTCGACAACGCGCGATTGCGCGAGATATGCGAACAGCTTGGGATTAGTAAAACATACTCCTCCCCAAGGCACCCCCAGGCTAACGGCCAAGTGGAGGCGGCAAACCGTACGATAAAAGAAAATTTGAAGAAGAAACTGGAAACCCGAAAGGGCGCGTGGGCAGACGAATTACCCTTCGTGTTATGGGCATATCGCACCACGGCGCGAAACGCGACGGGGGAAACCCCGTTCGCTTTGACATTCGGTGTGGAGGCCGTGGTCCCGATAGAGACTACGCTCCCGACGTTCCGAATGGAGGTCTTCGACGAAAAAGAAAACGAGGAAGCCATAAGAGCAAACCTCGACCTAATCGACGAAAAGAGGGCCGACGCACTCACGTGCCTAACAGCCCAAAAAAGAAAGGTCGAACGTTACTACAACGCAAGGGTTAAACCTCGGAGCTTCCCCGACGGCAGCCTGGTTTTGAGGAAAGTGTTCCCAAATACCAAGGTACAAGGGGCTGGTGTGCTAGGCCCAACCTGGGAAGGTCCGTACCGAGTTCGGAAAGCCATTCACAAAGGCACATACGAACTAGAAAACATGGACGGGCTCGCATTCACACACCCTTGGAACGCCGAACATTTGAAAATGTATCACGCATGAAGGCCAAGCGAAGTGCGAAATTTCCAACTAATGTAAACACAAAGCCACGATTGTCGTAATTCAATAAGTGTATCCATTTGAACATCGAATAAAAAATCGTTTTGTGTCATCATATTGGTTATTTTCCCGCCATAAGTTCCTAGAAATAATAGCTATTATCCCTAAAAACTTGGGGGGCTGGAGGTGAACCCAACAAAACCATAACGGTTTGCACTCGAGAAAATCAAAGGCCCGCAAAGCCGCGGGGTACGAACCCCGTGGCCGGAGAAATCTCCACCGAAAACCAGTAACAAGGCAACAACCTTGCATCTGGGCGTCCATGGATTTGAGGAAGGTTGGCAAACCCCGATCGACACACAACCGGGCCAATGTCAATACCCAATCCTAAGGCGTAAAACGAATACCCTAGAGATGAATGCGCGCGACGCCAATAAGGCAAATCGTAAACCAACGTCACAAGTGGGCGAGTCATCGATCGAGCCAAATCTCGGGATTCCCCCGTCGTAGAGCCAAGATGTAAGCCGACAGGCCATCGTCGAAATCTCACGAACAAAGAAGCTCAAAACACGGCTGGAAGTAAAAAATGCCCAAAACCGAAGAATGCGAGCTCGGATGTCGCCAAGGAAGCAAGGCGTAAGTGAATGAGACATTGACCGTCCCTCGAAACACAAACGTGCCCAAGAGGAAAGTAGGACGTGTTACCGAACAAGTCTCCCACCATCGACCACGCAATACACGCGACATGCCGTTAGCGCTAGTTGCCGGCCATAGTAAGCCGACGACGGCAAAAGAAATTCCCGATCATCGACCGGCCCTCGCCGAAGGGGCCCGTCGTAAATCGAAGGACCCGAGCGTCTTGGAAACTAACAATCAAAAACTTCAAGCAACACAAGAATCGCAAAAGAAACCAACGCGAACCCGCGAGGTATTTCGTTCGATAAAGAGAAGATTGCGAGAAGATTGCGAGAAAGTAAATGTCACAAAAAATGGAAAGCCTCAAAACATCCAAAATGAGTCAGGTAAATAAGAAGAAAGATGCGCTAAACACAGGCGCAGACAAGACAAAAACACTAATCGGAGCCGAAGTCAAGCTGCTCCTCGCCGGGGCCCGCGCTCGGGTGAGAAGGGGATGTACCCACCGAGGACTGCGTAGTCTCGGTGGGACGCCGGCCACCGCGATCGCCAAAGCCCGCGTCGCCCTCGATCGGAGGGAACATGGCATCAAAGAATGCGAAAGACACTTCGCGGGGTTTGTTCTCGGCGACAATAGCATCCCGGACGCGGACGGCCGCGGCGTGTCGGGCCTCGTATACCGCGACTTCCCAGTCATCCTTCAGACGCTCTTTGATGCGCACGGTTTCATCGCGGTCGTCGACGATGGCTTGCATCTCCGCCAAGAGGGCGTCGTTCTCCTCAACGGCTTTCAGGTGGGCAGCCTCGCTCATAGCTAGCCGACCGCGGACGGAAGCAAGGTCGGCATCGCGAGAGGCCAAGGCCTTCTCCATCGCCTTGCTTTCCGCTAGGAAGGCGCTCGCGGATCGCTCCACTTGCTCCCTCGAGGCCCTCTCCTCCGCGAATTTCGCCTCGGTCGCGTCCCGACTAGAAATAGCCTTGGCCAACGCCTCTTTCAACCCTCGTTCACGGCGAGCGGCCTCCTCCATCACAAGCTCCATCCGCTCGCAGCGCGCCAAAGCCTGCAGCGCAACAACAAATTAGCATGGCATAGAGAGGAAAAACACGAAATAAGAGGCGCGCGAATGACTAACCTTTCGCGCATCGCGAGTCCCCTGTCGGAAGAGTTCCATATCGCTGACGACGACGAGCTCCTTAAAGCACTTGGGGGACGAGTCCGCGAGGCCCCGAGCGCTCCGATCCTTCAAGTCGTTCGCTTCGGCGGGATAGAGCGACCTGCCGCCACCAGTAGAGGTCGCTTCCACCAGTCTTCGAGAACCCGACGGCGCATCGCTCGCCGAGGATACGGCGGGGCGTTTCCGCGGAGGGCCGCTACTCCCTCCTTCTTGAGGTGCCGACGAGGGTTGAGATTCCGGTCGCTCTCGTGACGGGCTCGGCCGCCTCGCAGCATGAGCCTCGCGCGGAGGTGGCGAGGTCGTAACGCCTCCTCGAGGTCGTCGACGAGAACCGCCTAACGAAAGAGCAACCAAGTTAGTAGGCAAAAGTGAACGACACAATAAGGGGTACCTCGCACCGCTACATCGATCGGCCGGAAGGACTTCTTCGTCGGGCTCTGAGTCCGAATCGTTCCGCCCTCGGCCGCGTGCTCGGGGGAACTGAGGGGTAGTCGAAACAAACCACCCTGTGATTGCCATAGTATCGGGCGACGCGAAAATCGAAGCCTGACGACGGACAGACGGGAGACGATGGACGACTCTACCGAGCTCCGTAAATTCTGGATCGGCGGCCGAATCTGGGATCCTCGCAGGCCCAAACTCAAGAGGGGCCGAGCCGAACGCGGACTCCGAAACCCACACCCAAGGGTATCGGTACTTGGTGGGCACATTGGTAACCACGGCGAACTGCTTGGCATGGTATGCCCGGTACGACCCAGCCCTATTCGACCCTTCCACGATCGATAGGAATTCCAAGAACTCCTCGGCCGTGACCGCCCTCTTCCATTCTCGGAAGAACATCATATGGCAGGCAGCCACCATCCGATAGAACGAGGGTAGCATTTGGGCTGCGTGCACCTCCAGTCGACGCAGAAGCTCCTGTACCACGCCAGGGAAAGGCAACCGAAGACCGCTCCGGAGACTGGCCACATGAACCGCGGCGAACCCAAGCCGAGGACGCGAGGGCCGATCCTCCGGGAGAGGACGCAGGATGTCGATACTCGGCGGGATCCCGAACTCTTCGCGAAGCCCACGGAACTGGGCGAGAGACACGAGGGACGGGGAGTCGACCCCCTCGCAGGGGAAGGTCCCTCGAATCCGGGACGCGGTGACCGGGAAGGCAAGGGTCCGCTCGTTCTCTTCCGACACGCGACTACGCCCCAGCTGGGCCAGAGTCGGAAGGGTACCCGCAGCCGACGACTGCCTGGGAGGTCTCGGGTCCTCCGTTGGACTCTCGGGCGATTCCCGCCCCGTAGGAGACCCCCGGCCGCTCGGCCGATGCTCGAAGGTCCTCCGGTCGGCCACCGAACCCCCGGGAGGGGGCTGGCCGGCCACCTCAACCAGGGGAGGCCCCTGGCCGGCCGTGGGCTCCCTGGGAGGGGGCCGGCCGGCCATCCTATCCAGGGGAGACCCCTGGCCGGCCATCGGGCCCCCGGGAGGGGGCCGGCCGGCCATCACATCCGGGGGAGACCCCTGGTCGGCCACCATCCCCCTGGGAGAGGGCCGGCCGGCCATGTGACTCGGGGGAGACCCCTGGTCGGCCACCACCCCCCTGGGAGAGGGCCGGCCGGCCATCTGGCTCGGGGGAGGCCCCTGGTCGGCCGCCAGAGCTCCGGAAGGGGGCTGGCCGGCTGCCTGGCCCTGAGGGGGCGTGAGGTCGGCGGTGAGCACCTCGGGTGGAGCCCACGCCACCGAGTGAACTCCGGCGAAGACGAGCCCGGAGCCCACGACCTGCGACGCGCCTCCCACGACTCCGCACACCAGGGGTGGCTCGCCCCCATCGCGCAAGGCGCTGTCGCGCTCCGCCTCGGCCGGCGAACCTCCGCCCGCGCCGTCGGGGCTCCCAGTCCAGCCAGATCCGCGCGCCTCCGCCCGAAGGGTGTCCCCCGGGGCACCACGTGCGCGTCTGTGGACGTCTCCGCCTCGCCCTACCGCGCCGCCATCTCCGTGCCCGAGGGGCCTCGCCCAAGGATCCGCCGCCACGCCGCGAGCAGATCCAGCGCCGCAGACCCGTCGGCAACCCCCGAGGCCACCTCCCACTCGTCCGCGCCCCCGAGGGCAGATCTGGGAACGCCCCGCCGGCGATCTGTCGCCGCCGCGCCCTGCGCGAACCCGGGCTCGCCTTCGCCCCTGGTCGCCGCCGAGCCCCCCTCGCCGGTAACCTCCGAAGTCCCTCCGACCTCACGCCCCTCGCCGAGCAAGCCCCCCTTGCCGGGCTGTTCACCGGCCGGGGCCTCCGCCCTCATCTCCGGTGTCGCGATTCCGTCGGCGGCCATCCACGCGTCAAGGTCGTCGTCGTCAAAAAAGAGAGAGAGAGAGGATTCGGGATTTGGGGAAAAGGGTAAATTGGGGATTGAAAAAGTATTGCTCCCAGGCGAGGATAAAAAGGAACCAACGAAATCGTCAACGGACCCGTCATCCACGTCAAACGGCACGGGGTCCATGACGCAACGCAAAGAAAGAAAAGGAAAAATATAATAAATTAAGGCTTAGGGTGCTTATAAAGCTACCTGATCTCCTCCACCCCCGGGGAGGCTCCCTGGAGCGCTGCCCTCCGGCCCGGCCCGTCGGTGCACGCCCGATCTTGGGTGCGGAACGCCCGTCGGAAGGCGCCACTTCTGAGTTCGCTCTCGATCTCAAGTTCGACATCAAACTCGGGGGGCTAATGTTGTCGCCGTATTTCCGGCGACAGCGTTAAATATATACATCCGCGATTATATCCGAGGCGCGAAGGGGAGACGCCTTCCCCGAGACGGCCGAGACCCGCCTTCGCACACCTGGCCGACCACCGTCGCGCAGAGGAGGGGCCCGGACGGCCACCCTCTCCCATGAGAGGGGCCTGGCCGGCCTTCCTCACCCGAGGGAGGGACCTGGCCGGCCTTCCCCACCTAGGGGAGGGGCCTGGCCGGCCTTCCTCACCCGAGGGAGGGACCTGGCCGGCCTTCCCCACCTAGGGGAAGAGGGCCTGGCCGGCCTTCTTCACCCAAGGGAGGGACCTGGCCGGCCTTCCCCACCTAGGGGAGGGGCCTGGCCGGCCTTCCTCACCCAAGGGAGGGACCTGGCCGGCCTTCCCCACCTAGGGGAGGGGCCTGGCCGGCCTTGGCCGGCCTTCCTCACCCGAGGGAGGGACCTGGCCAGCCACCGACGCCCAGAGGCTCCCCCACTCGGCCACAAGGCTACACCCGTGGCTATAAGTAGCCTTGGATGCTCTCCACGCAGAGGTAAGCTCTAGACACGAAAAATAGACTCCTTTCCCCTTATTCCCTACACACATATCATCCTCCCACGTGAGGTATTTCGGATATTCTCTCCCGACCGGAAGAATACTCCCTAAAGATCCGAGATCCGAGCTCTGAGACACCAACGATCCTAGTATCCTCGTCTCGCTCGATCTCGTCGATCCCTCCTCGTCATCCTGCAAACTCCGCCTACATTACACTAATGTTGAGCGTCGGAGAGGACCCCCCTCTGTTTTCCCTTCTTAGTTCACATCTGTTTACTCTTTTCAGATAACAGAAGGACTCGAAGACCACACGACAGCTAAGAGACGATCCGGGACACCGGATCCGACACGCTCAGGCCGAAGCGAGGGTCACCCGCTCCGAGCGAGGATCTGACCGCTTAGGTCTCGAAACGTTGTCCAAATTTCAGCGACAACATTTAACATGTTAAAACGAAAATTTAACTTGTTAAAAACGTACTTTAAGTTGTAAAAAACCTACTTTAACTTGTCAAAACGTAACTTTAACTTGTCAAAATGTAACTTTAACTTGTAAAAAACGTACTTTAACTTGTAAAAAATGTACTTTAACTTGTAAAAAAGGTATTTTAACTTGTCAAAATGTAACTTTAACTTATTAAAACTGAACTTTAACTTGTTAAAAACGTACTTTAACTAGTAAAAAACATACTTTAACTTGTAAAAACGTACTATTACTTGTCAAAACATAACTTTAACTTGTCAAAACGTAACTTTAACTTGTAAACAACGTACTTCAACTTGTAAAAAACGTACTTTAACTTGTAAAACACTTACTTTATCTTGGAAAAAACGTACTTCAACTGTTAAAAACGTACTTTAACTTGTAAAAAACTTATTTTAAAGTGTCAAAATGAAACTATAACTTGTCAAAACGTAACTTTAACTTGTTCAAAACGTACTTTAACTTGTAAAAAATGTACTTTAACTTGTCAAAACATAACTTTAACTTGTAAAAAACCTACTTTAACTTGTCAAAACGTAAGTTTAACTTGTCAAAACATAAGTTCAACTTGTTAAAAACATACTTTAACTTGTCAAAAATTTGGTTTATCTTGTAACAAGTGAACTTAAACTTGTAAAAACGTACTCCAACTTGTTCAAAACGAACTTAAACTTCTCAAAACGTAACTTTAACTTGTTTAAAACATAGTTTAACTTGTCAAAACGTAACTTTAACTTGTAAATAATGTACTTTAACTTGTAAAAATGTAATTTTAATATGTCAAAACGTAACTTTAAGTTGTTAAAACATAACTTTAACTTGTTAAAAATGTACTTTAACTTGTAAAGAACGCACTACAACGTGTAAAACACGTACTTTAACTTGTCAAAACGTAACTTTAACTTGTTACAAATGTACTTTAACTTGTAAAAAACGTACTTTAACTTGTAAAAAACGTACTTCAACTTGTAAAAAACGTACTTTAACTTGTCAAAATGTCATTTTAATGTGTCAAAACGTAACTTTAAGTTGTTAAAGCGTAACTTTAACTTGTAAAAAATGTACTTTAACTTGTAAAGAACACTTTTCAACTGGTAAAAAACGTACTTTAACTTGAAAAAATCGTACTTCAACTTGTAAAAAACGTACTTTAATTTGTAAAAAATGTATTTTAACATGTTAAAATGTAACTTTAACTTGTCAAAACATAAATTTAACTTGTTAAAAACATACTTTAACTTGTAAAAAACCTACTTTAACTTGTCGAAACGTAACTTTAACTTTTCAAAATGTAACTTTAACTTGTAAAAAACGTATTTTAACTTGTTAAAAACGTACTTCAAATTGTAAAAAACATACTTTAACTTGTAAAAATGTAATTTTAATGTGTCAAAATATAACTTTAAGTTGTTAAAACGTAACTTTAACTGGTAAAAAATGTACTTTAACTTGTAAAAAAGGTACTTCGACTTGTAAAACACTTACTTTATCTTGGAAAAAACGTACTTCAACTGGTAAAAAACGTACTTTAACTTGTAAAAAACGTATTTTAAAGTGTCAAAACATAACTTTAACTTGTCAAAACGTAACTTTAACTTGTTCAAAACGTACTTTAACTTGTAAAAAATGTACTTTAACTTGTCAAAACATAACTTTAACTTGTAAAAAACCTACTTTAACTTGTCAAAACGTAACTTTAACTTGTCAAAACGTAATTTCACCTTGTTAAAAACATACTTTAACTTGTAAAAAACGTACTTTAACTTTTCAAAAATGTGGTTTAACTGGTAACAAATGGACTTAAACTTGTAAAAACGTACTTCAACTTGTAAAAAACGTACTTGTAAAAAAACCTACTTTAACTTGTCAAAACGTAACTTTAATTTGTCAAAACGTAAGTTTAACTTGTTTAAAACGTAGTTTAACTTCTCAAAACGTAACTTTAACTTGTGAAAAACGTAATTTAACTTGTCAAAATGTAATTTTAATGTGTCAAAACGTAACTTTAAGTTGTCAAAACGTAACTTTAACTTGTTCAAAACGTACTTTAACTTGTAAAAAATGTACTTTAACTTGTCAAAACATAACTTTAACTTGTAAAAAACCTACTTTACTTGTCAAAACGTAACTTTAACTTGTCAAAACATAAGTTCAACTTGTTAAAAACATGCATTAATTTGTAAAAACATACTTTAACTTGTCAAGAATGTGGTTTATCTTGTACCAAATGGACTTAAACTTGTAAAAACGTACTTCAACTTGTTAAAAACGTACTTTAACTAATAAAAAACCTACTTTAACTAGTCAAAATGTAACTTTAATTTGTCAAAACGTAGTTTAACTTCTCAAAACGTAACTTTAACTTGTAAAAAATGTACTTTAACTTGTAAAACTGTAATTTTAATTTGTCAAAACGTAACTTTAAGTTGTTAAAACTTAACTTTAACTTGTAAAAAATGAACTTCAACTTGTAAAGAACGCACTACAACGTGTAAAAAACATACTTTAACTTGTCAAAACGTAACTTTAACTTGTTACAAATGTACTTTAACTTGTAAAAAACTTACTTTAACTTGTAAAAAAGGTATTTTAACTTGTCAAAATGTAACTTTAACTTATTAAAACTGAACTTTAACTTGTTAAAAACGTACTTTAACTAGTAAAAAACATACTTTAACTTGTAAAAACGTACTATTACTTGTCAAAACATAACTTTAACTTGTCAAAACGTAACTTTAACTTGTAAACAACGTACTTCAACTTGTAAAAAACGTACTTTAACTTGTAAAACACTTACTTTATCTTGGAAAAAACGTACTTCAACTGTTAAAAACGTACTTTAACTTGTAAAAAACTTATTTTAAAGTGTCAAAATGAAACTATAACTTGTCAAAACGTAACTTTAACTTGTTCAAAACGTACTTTAACTTGTAAAAAATGTACTTTAACATGTCAAAACATAACTTTAACTTGTAAAAAACCTACTTTAACTTGTCAAAACGTAAGTTTAACTTGTCAAAACATAAGTTCAACTTGTTAAAAACATACTTTAACTTGTCAAAAATTTGGTTTATCTTGTAACAAGTGAACTTAAACTTGTAAAAACGTACTCCAACTTGTTCAAAACGTACTTTAACTTCTCAAAACGTAACTTTAACTTGTTTAAAACATAGTTTAACTTGTCAAAACGTAACTTTAACTTGTAAATAATGTACTTTAACTTGTAAAAATGTAATTTTAATATGTCAAAACGTAACTTTAAGTTGTTAAAACATAACTTTAACTTGTTAAAAATGTACTTTAACTTGTAAAGAACGCACTACAACGTGTAAAACACGTACTTTAACTTGTCAAAACGTAACTTTAACTTGTTACAAATGTACTTTAACTTGTAAAAAACGTACTTCAACTTGTAAAAAACGTACTTTAACTTGTCAAAATGTCATTTTAATGTGTCAAAACGTAACTTTAAGTTGTTAAAACGTAACTTTAACTTGTAAAAAATGTACTTTAACTTGTAAAGAACACTTTTCAACTGGTAAAAAACGTACTTTAACTTGAAAAAATCGTACTTCAACTTGTAAAAAACGTACTTTAATTTGTAAAAAATGTATTTTAACATGTTAAAATGTAACTTTAACTTGTCAAAACATAAATTTAACTTGTTAAAAACATACTTTAACTTGTAAAAAACCTACTTTAACTTGTCGAAACGTAACTTTAACTTGTCAAAATGTAACTTTAACTTGTAAAAAACGTATTTTAACTTGTTAAAAACATACTTCAAATTGTAAAAAACATACTTTAACTTGTAAAAATGTAATTTTAATGTGTCAAAATATAACTTTAAGTTGTTAAAACGTAACTTTAACTGGTAAAAAATGTACTTTAACTTGTAAAAAAGGTACTTCGACTTGTAAAACACTTACTTTATCTTGGAAAAAACGTACTTCAACTGGTAAAAAACGTACTTTAACTTGTAAAAAACGTATTTTAAAGTGTCAAAACATAACTTTAACTTGTCAAAACGTAACTTTAACTTGTTCAAAACGTACTTTAACTTGTAAAAAATGTACTTTAACTTGTCAAAACATAACTTTAACTTGTAAAAAACCTACTTTAACTTGTCAAAACGTAACTTTAACTTGTCAAAACGTAATTTCACCTTGTTAAAAACATACTTTAACTTGTAAAAAACGTACTTTAACTTTTCAAAAATGTGGTTTAACTGGTAACAAATGGACTTTAACTTGTAAAAACGTAGTTCAACTTGTAAAAAACATTGTTTGACTTGTAAAAAAACCTACTTTAACTTGTCAAAACGTAACTTTAATTTGTCAAAACGTAAGTTTAACTTGTTTAAAACGTAGTTTAACTTCTCAAAACGTAACTTTAACTTGTGAAAAACGTAATTTAACTTGTCAAAATGTAATTTTAATGTGTCAAAACGTAACTTTAAGTTGTCAAAACGTAACTTTAACTTGTTCAAAACGTACTTTAACTTGTAAAAAATGTACTTTAACTTGTCAAAACATAACTTTAACTTGTAAAAAACCTACTTTACTTGTCAAAACGTAACTTTAACTTGTCAAAACATAAGTTCAACTTGTTAAAAACATGCATTAATTTGTAAAAACATACTTTAACTTGTCAAGAATGTGGTTTATCTTGTACCAAATGGACTTAAACTTGTAAAAACGTACTTCAACTTGTTAAAAACGTACTTTAACTAATAAAAAACCTACTTTAACTAGTCAAAATGTAACTTTAATTTGTCAAAACGTAGTTTAACTTCTCAAAACGTAACTTTAACTTGTAAAAAATGTACTTTAACTTGTAAAACTGTAATTTTAATTTGTCAAAACGTAACTTTAAGTTGTTAAAACTTAACTTTAACTTGTAAAAAATGAACTTCAACTTGTAAAGAACGCACTACAACGTGTAAAAAACATACTTTAACTTGTCAAAACGTAACTTTAACTTATTACAAATGTACTTTAACTTGTAAAAAACTTACTTTAACTTGTAAAAAACGTACTTTAAATTGTCAAAATGTAATTTTAATGTGTCAAACGTAACTTTAAGTTGTTAAAACGTAACTTTAACTTGTAAAAAATGTACTTTAACTTGTAAAGAACACTCTTCAACTTGTAAAACACGTACTTTAACTTGAAAAAAACGTACTTCAATTTGTAAAAAACATACTTTAATTTGTAAAAAACGTATTTTAACAAGTTAAAATGTAACTTTATCTTGTCAAAACATAAATTTAACTTGTTAAAAACGTACTTTAACTTGTAAAAAACCTACTTTAACTTGTCAAAACGTAACTTTAACTTGTCAAAATGTAACTTTAACTTGTAAAAAACGTACTTTAACTTGTAAAAAATGTACTTCAACTTGTAAAACAGGTATTTTAACATGTCAAAATGTAATTTTAACTTATAAAAACAGAACTTTAACTTGTTAAAAACGTACTTTAACTTGTAAAAAACGTACTTTAACTTGTAAAAAACGTACTTTAACTTGTCACAACGTAACTATAACTTGTTAAAAACGTAACTTTAACTTGTAAAAAACCTACTTTAACTTGTCAAGACGTAACTTTAACTTGTCATAATGTAAGTTCAAATTATTAAAAACATACATTAACTTGTAAAAACGTACTTTAACTTGTAAAAAATGTGGTTCATCTTGTAAGAAATGGACTTAAACTTGTAAAAACGTACTTCAACTTGTAACAAACGTAATTTAACTTGTAAAAAAGGTATTTTAACTTGTCAAAATGTAATTTTAACTTATAAAAACAGAACTATGACTTGTAAAAAACCTACTTTAACTTGTAAAAAACGTACTTTAACTCGTTAAAAACGTACTTAAACTTTTAAAAAATGTACTTTAACTTGTAAAAATGTAATTTTAATGTGTCAAAACATAACTTTAAGTTGTTAAAACGTAACTTTAACAGGTAAAAAATTTACTTTAACTTCTAAAAAACGTACTTCGACTTGTAAAACACTTACTTTATCTTTGAAAAAACGTACTTCAACTAGTAAAAAACGTACTTTAATTTGTAAAAAACGTATTTTAAAGTGTCAAATTGAAACTTTAACTTGTCAAAACGTAACTTTAACTTGTTCAAAACGTACTTTAACTTGTAAAAAATGTACTTTAACTTGTCAAAACATAATCTTAACTTGTAAAAAACCTACTTTAACTTGTCAAAACGTAACTTTAACTTGTCAAAACATAAGTTCAAATTGTTAAAAACATACATTAACTTGTAACGACGTACTTTAACTTGCCAAAAATGTGGTTTATCTTGTATCAAATGGACTTAAACTTGTAAAAACGTACTTCAACTTGTAAAAAATGTACTTTAACTTGTAAAAAAGGTATTATAACATGTCAAAATGTAATTTTAACTTAAAAAAACAGAACTTTAACTTGTTAAAAACCTACTTTAACTTGTAAAAAACGTACTTTAACTTGTTATAAACGTACTTCAACTTGTAAAAAACATACTTTAACTTGTAAAAATGTAATTTTAATGTGTCAAAACATAACTTTAAGTTGTTAAAACGTAACTTTAACTGGTAAAAAATGTACTTTAACTTGTAAAAAACGTACTTCGACTTGTAAAACACTTACTTTATCTTGGAAAAAACGTACTTCAACTTGTAAAGAACGTCCTTTAACTTGTAAAAAACGTATTTTAAAGTGTCAAAATGAAACTTTAACTTGTCAAAACGTAACTTTATCTTGTTCAAAACGTACTGTAACTTGTAAAAAATGTACTTTAACTTGTCAAAACATAACTTTGACTAGTAAAAAACCTACTTTAACTAGTCAAAACGTAACTGTAATTTGTCAAAACGTAAGTTTAACTTGTTTCAAACGTAGTTTAACTTCTTAAAACGTAACTTTAACTTGTAAAAAATGTACTTTAACTTGTAAAAATGTAATTTTAATATGTCAAAACGTAACTTTAAGTTGTTAAAACGTAACTTTAACTTGTAAAAAATGTACTTCAACTTGTAAAGAACGCACTACAACGTGTAAAACACGTACTTTAACTTGTCAAAACGTAACTTTAACTTGTTTCAAATGTACTTTAACTTGTAAAAAACGTACTTTAACTTGTAAAAAACGTACTTCAACTTGTAAAAAACGTACTTTAACTTGTCAAAATGTAATTTTAATGTGTCAAAACGTAACTTTAAGTTGTTAAAACGTAACTTTAACTTGTAAAAAATGTACTTTAACTTGTAAAGAACACTCTTCAACTTGTAAAACACGTACTTTAACTTGGAAAAACGTACTTCAACTTGTAAAAAACGTACTTCAATTTGTAAAAAACGTATTTTAACGTGTTAAAATGTAACTTTAACTTGTCAAAACATAAATTTAACTTGTTAAAAACGTACTAACTTGTAAAAAAGCTACTTTAACTTGTAAAAATGTAATTTTAATATGTCAAAACGTAACTTTAAGTTGTTAAAACGTGACTTTAACTTGTAAAAAATGTACTTCACCTTGTAAAGAACGCACTACAACGTGTAAAACACGTACTTTAACTTGTCAAAACGTAACTTTAACTTGTTACAAATGTACTTTAACTTGTCAAAAACGTACTTTAACTTGTAAAAAACGTACTTCAACTTGTAAAAAACGTACTTTAACTTGTCAAAATGTAATTTTAATGTGTTAAAACGTAACTTTAAGCTGGTAAAACGTAACTTTAACTTGTAAAAAATGTACTTTAACTTGTAAAGAACACTCTTCAACTTGTAAAACACGTACTTTAACTTGAAAAAAAACGTACTTTAACTTGTAAAAAACGTACTTTAACTTGTCAAAATGTAATTTTAATGTGTTAAAACGTAACTTTAAGTTGGTAAAACGTAACTTTAACTTGTAAAAAATGTACTTTAACTTGTAAAGAACACTCTTCAACTTGTAAAACACGTACTTTAACTTGAAAAAAAACGTACTTCAACTTGTAAAAAACGTACTTTAATTTGTAAAAAACGTATTTTAACGTGTTAAAATGTAACTTTAACTTGTCAAAACATAAATTTAACTTGTTAAAAACGTACTTTAACTTGTAAAAAACCTACTTTAACTTGTCAAAACATAACTTTAACTTGTCAAAATGTAACTTTAACTTGTAAAAAACGTACTTTAACTTGTAAAAAACGTACTTTAACTTGTAAAAAAGGTATTTTAACTTGTCAAAATGTAATTTTAACTTATAAAAACAGAACTTTAACTTGTTAAAAACGTACTTTAACTTGTAAAAAACGTACTTTAACTTGTAAAAAACGTAACTTTAACTTGTAAAAAACGTACTTCGACTTGTGAAAAACGTACTTCGACTTGTAAAACACTTACTTTAACTTGTAAAAAACGTAGTTTAACGTGTCAAAATGTAACTTTAACTTGCAAAACGTAACTTTAACTTGTTCAAAACGTACTTTAACTTCAAAAAAACGTACTTTAATTTTCCAAAACGTAACTTTAACTTGTAAATAACCTACTTTAATTTGTCAAAACGTAACTTTAACTTGTCAAAACGTAAATTTAACTTGTCAAAATGTAAGTTTAACTTGTTAAAAACATACATTAACTTGTAAAAATCGTACTTTAACTTTTTAAAAATGTGGTTTAACTTGTACCAAATGGACTTTAACTTGTATAAACGTACTTCAACTTGTAAAAAACGTACTTTAACTTGTAAAAACCTACTTTAACTTGTCAAAACGTAACTTTAACTTGTCAAAACGTAAGTTTAACTTGTTAAAAATGTAGTTTAAATTGTCAAAACGTAACTTTAACTTGTAGAAAACGTAACTTTAACTTGTCAATATGTAATTATAATGTGTCAATATGTAATTTTAATGTGTCAAAACGTAACTTTAAGTTGTTAAAACGTAACATTAACTTTAAAAGAATGTACTTTAACTTGTAAAGAACGCACTTCAACTTGTAAAACATGTACTTTAACTTGAAAAAAACGTACTTCAACTTGCAAAAAACGTACTTTAATTTGTAAAAAACGTATTTTAACGTGTTAAAATGTACTTTAACTGGTAAAAAACCTACTTTAACTTGTCAAAACGTAAGGTTAACTTGTTAAAACCTAAGTTTAACTTGTTAAAACGTAAGTTTAACTAGTTAAAAACTTACTTTAACTTTCAAAAATTATAATTTTAATTGTCACAACGAAACTTTTTCTTGTAAAAAACGTACTTTAACTTGCAAAAACATAATTAAACTTGTCAAAACGTAACTTTAACTTGTAAAAAATGTACTTTAACTTGCAAAAAACATACTTCAACTTGTAAAACACATACTTTAACATGTAAAAAACGTACTTCAACTTTAAAAAACCTACTTTAAAACGTACTTTAACTTGTAAAAAACGTACTTTAACTTGTAAAAAAGGAATTTTAACTTGTCAAAATGTAACTTTAACTTATTAAAACAGAACTTTAACTTGTTAAAAATGTAGTTTAACTTGTAAAAAACGTACTTAAATTTGTAAAAAACGTACTTGAACTTGTCAAAACGTAACTTTAACTTGTCAAAACGTAACTTTAACTTGTAAAAAACGTACTTCAATTTGTAAAAAATGTACTTTAAATTGTTAAAAACGTACTTTCACTTGTCAAAACGTACCTTTAACTTGTTACAAATGTACTTTAACTTGTAAAAAACGTACTTTAACTTGTAATAAATGTACTTCAACTTGTTAAAAACGTACTCTAACTTGTCAAAATGTAATTTTAATGTGTCAAAACGTAATTTTAAGTTGTTAAAACGTAACTTTAACTTGTAAACAACATATTTCGACTTGTGAAAAACGTATTTCGAATTGTAAAACACTTACTTTAACTTGTAAAAAAGGTACTTCAACTGGTAAAAAACGTACTTTAACTTGTAAAAAACGTATTTTAAAGTGTCAAAATGAAACTTTAACTTGTCAAAACGTAACTTTAACTTGTTCAAAACGTACTGTAACTTGTAAAAATGTACTTTAACTTGACAAAACATAACTTTAACTAGTAAAAAACCTACTTTAACTAGTCAAAACGTAACTGTAATTTGTCAAAACGTAAGTTTAACTTGTTTAAAACGTAGTTTAACTTCTCAAAACGTAACTTTAACTTGTAAAAACTGTACTTTAACTTGTAAAAATATAATTTTAATATGTCAAAACGTAACTTTAAGTTGTTAAAACGTAACTTTAACTTGTAAAAAATGTACTTCAACTTGTAAAGAACGCACTACAACATGTAAAACACGTACTTTAACTTGTCTAAACGTAACTTTAACTTGTTTCAAATGTACTTGAACTTGTAAAAAACGTACTTTAACTTGTAAAAAACGTACTTCAACTTGTAAAAAACGTACTTTAACTTGTCAAAATGTAATTTTAATGTGTCAAAACGTAACTTTAAGTTGTTAAAACGTAACTTTAACTTGTAAAAAATGTACTTTAACTTGTAAAGAACACTCTTCAACTTGTAAAACACGTATTTTAACTTGAAAAAAACGTACTTCAACTTGTAAAAAACGTACTTCAATTTGTAAAAAAACGTATTTTAACGTGTTAAAATGTAACTTTAACTTGTCAAAACATAAATTTAACTTGTTAAAAACGTACTTTAACTTGTAAAAAACCTACTTTAACTTGTCAAAACGTAACTTTAACTTGTCAAAATGTAACTTTAACTTGTAAAAAATGTACTTTAACTTGTAAAAATGTAATTTTAATATGTCAAAACGTAACTTTAACTTGTTAAAACGTGACTTTAACTTGTAAAAAATGTACTTCAACTTGTAAAGAACGCACTACAACGTGTAAAACACGTACTTTAACTTGTCAAAACGTAACTTTAACTTGTTACAAATGTACTTTAACTTGTCAAAAACGTACTTTAACTTGTAAAAAACGTACTTCAACTTGTAAAAAACGTACTTTAACTTGTCAAAATGTAATTTTAATGTGTTAAAACGTAACTTTAAGTTGGTAAAACGTAACTTTAACTTGTAAAAAATGTACTTTAACTTGTAAAGAATACTCTTCAACTTGTAAAACACGTACTTTAACTTGAAAAAAAACGTACTTCAACTTGTAAAAAATGTACTTTAATTTGTAAAAAACGTATTTTAACGTGTTAAAATGTAACTTTAACTTGTCAAAACATAAATTTAACTTGTTAAAAACGTACTTTAACTTGTAAAAAACCTACTTTAACTTGTCAAAACATAACTTTAACTTGTCAAAATGTAACTTTAACTTGTAAAAAACGTACTTTAACTTGTAAAAAACGTACTTTAACTTGTAAAAAAGGTATTTTAACTTGTCAAAATGTAATTTTAACTTATAAAAACAGAACTTTAACTTGTTAAAAACGTACTTTAACTTGTAAAAAACGTACTTTAACTTGTCAAAACGTAACTTTAACTTGTAAAAAACGTACTTCGACTTGTGAAAAACGTACTTCGACTTGTAAAACACTTACTTTAACTTGTAAAAACGTAGTTTAACGTGTCAAAATGTAACTTTAACTTGCAAAACGTAACTTTAACTTGTTCAAAACGTACTTTAACTTCAAAAAAACGTACTTTAATTTTCCTAAACGTAACTATAACTTGTAAATAACCTACTTTAACTTGTCAAAACGTAACTTTAACTTGTCAAAACGTAAGTTTAACTTGTCAAAATGTAAGTTTAACTTGTTAAAAACATACATTAACTTGTAAAAATCGTACTTTAACTTTTCAAAAATGTGGTTTAACTTGTACCAAATGGACTTTAACTTGTATAAACGTACTTCAACTTGTAAAAAACGTACTTTAACTTGTAAAAACCTACTTTAACTTGTGAAAACGTAACTTTAATTTGTCAAAACGTAAGTTTAACTTGTTAAAAATGTAGTTTAAATTGTCAAAACGTAACTTTAACTTGTAGAAAACGTAACTTTAACTTGTCAATATGTAATTATAATGTGTCAATATGTAATTTTAATGTGTCAAAACGTAACTTTAAGTTGTTAAAACGTAACATTAACTTTAAAAGAATGTACTTTAACTTGTAAAGAACGCATTTCAACTTGTAAAACATGTACTTTAACTTGAAAAAAACGTACTTCAACTTGCAAAAAACGTACTTTAATTTGTAAAAAACAAACTTTAACTTGTAAAAAAGGTATTTTAACTTGTCAAAATGTAACTTAAACTTATTAAAACAGAACTTTAACTTGTGAAAAATGTACTTTAACTTGTAAAAAACGTACTTTAACTTGTAAAAAACGTACTTTAACTTGTAAAAAACGTACTTTAACTTGTCAAAACGTAACTTTAACTTGTCAAAATGTAACTTTAACTTGTAAGAAACGTACTTTAATTTGTAAAAAACGTACTTTAACTTGTAAAAAACGTATTTTAACGTGTCAAAATGTAACTTTACCTTGTCAAAACGTAACATTGACTTGTAAAAAACGTAATTTAACTTGTCAAAATGTAACTTTAACTTGTCAAAATATAACTTTAACTTTTAAAAAACGTACTTTAACTTGTAAAAAACGTACTTTAACTTGTAAAAAACGTATTTTAACTTGTCAAAATGTAACTTTAAATTGTAAAAAACGTACTTTAACTTCTTAAAAACGTACTTTAACTTGTTCAAATCGTACTTTAACTTGTAAAAAACGTACTTTAACTTGTCAAAACGTAACTTTAACTTGTTAAAAACCTACTTTAACTTGTCAAAACGTAACTTTAACTTGTCAAAACTTTAGTTTAAATTGTTAAAAACATACATTAACTTGTAAAAAATGTACTTTAACTTGTCAAAAATGTGGTTTAACTTGTAACAAATGGACTTTACATTGTAAAAACGTACTTACACTTGTAAAAAACGTACTTTAACTTGTAAAAAACCTACTTTAACTTATCAAAACGTAACTTTAATTTGTCAAAACGTAAGTTTAACTTGTTAAAAACGTAGTTTAACCTGTCAAAACCTAACTTTAACTTGTAAAAAATGTACTTTAACTCGAAAAAAACGGAATTTAATTAGTCAAAATGTAACTTTAACTTGTGAAAATGTAACCTTAACTTGTTAAAAACGTACTTTAATTTGTAAAAAACGTACTATAACTTGTAAAAAACGTATTTTAACTGGCAAAACGTAACTTGAAATTGTGAGAAACGTACTTTAACTTGTTAAAAACGTACTTTAACTAGTTAAAAACGTACTTCAACTTGTAATAAACATACTTTAACTAGTCAAAAGGTTACTTTAACTTGTAAAAAACGTACTTTAACTTGTCAAAACGTACTTTAACTTGTAAAAAACGTACTTTAACTTGTCAAAACGTAACTTTAACTTGTAAAAAACCTACTTTAACTTGTCAAAACGTAATTTTAACTTGTAAAAAACCTACTTTAACTTGTCAGAACGTAACTTTAAATTGTCAAAACGTAAGTTTAACTTGTTAAAAACATACATTAACTTGTAAAAAACGTACTTTAACTTGTAAAAAATGTGTTTTAACTTGTAACAAATTGACTTTAACTTGTAAAAACGTACTTCAACTTGTAAAAAACGTACTTTAACTTGTAAAAAACCTACTTTAACTTGTCAAAACGTAACTTTAATTTGTCAAAATGTAAGTTTAACTAGTTAAAAACGTAGTTTAACTTGTCAAACTGTAACTTTGACTTGTAAAAAACTTACTTTAACTTGTCAAAATTTAATTTTAATGTGTCAAAATGTAACTTTAACTTGTCAAAACTTAATTTTAACTTGTAAAAAACGTACTTCAACTTGTAGAAAACGTACTTTAACTTGTAAAAAACGTATTTTAACGTGTCAAAATGTAACTTTACCTTGTCAAAACGTAACTTTAACTTGTTAAAAAGGTACTTTAACTTGTAAAAACGTAATTTAACTTGTAAAAATATAACTTTAACTTGTCAAAATGTAACTTTAACTTGTTAAAAACGTACTTTAACATGTAAAAAACGTACTTTAACTTGTAAAAAACGTATTTTAACTTGTCAAAACGTAACTTTAAATTGTGAAAAACGTACTTTAACTTGTTGAAAAGGTACTTTAACTAGTTAAAAACGAACTTCAACTTGTAAAAAACGTACTTTATCTTGTCAAAACGTAATTTTAACTAGTAAAAAAACGTACTTTAACTTGTCGAAATGTACTTTAACTTGTCAAAACGTAACTTTAACTTGTAAAAAACGTACTTTAACATGACAAAATGTAATTTTAATGTGTCAAAACGTAACTTTAACTTGTCAAAACGTAACTTTAACTTGTAAAAAAGTAACTTTAACTTGTAAAAAACGTATTCTAACGTGTCAAAATGTAACTTTACGTTGTCAAAATGTAACTTTAACTTCTTAAAAACGTACTTTAACTTGTAAAAAACGTAATTTAACTTGTCAAAATATAACTTTAACTTGTCAAAATGTAACTTTAACTTGAGACAAATGTACTTTAACTTGTAAAAAACGTACTTTAACTTTTAATAAACGTACTTCAACTTGTAAAAAACGTACTTTAACTTTTAATAAACGTACTTCAACTTGTAAAAAACGTACTTTAACTTGTTAAAATGTAATTTTAATGTGTCAAAACGTAATTTTAAGTTGTTATAATGTAACTTTAACTAGTAAAAAACGTACTTCGACTTATGAAAAATGTACTTCGACTTGTAAAACACTTACTTTAACTTGTAAAAAACGTACTTCAACGGGTAAAAAACGTATTTTAAGTTGTAAAAAACATATTTTAACATGTCAAAATGTAACTTTAACTTGCAAAACGTAACTTTAACTTGTTTAAAACGTACTTTAACTTGTAAAAAACTTAATTTAACTTGCCAAAACGTAACTTTAACTTGTAAAAAACCAACTTTAACTTGTCAAAACGTGTTGCGTGCATAAAAGGCACGACGGCTCGACGGAGTCTCCGAGAGGGTTCAGCCCCGCCACTCGGCCCAGCAGCCTTCGGCCTCTTCTTGACCCGGCCAAAGGCCGGCCCAAGACTTCTCACCCGGCCAAAGGCCGGGTGAAGCTTCCCCTTCGGCCGAAGGCCGGCCCTGGCCTTTCCTTGACCCGGCCAGGGGCCGGCCCAAACTACTCGCCCGGCCAAAGGCCGGGCGAGACTTCCCCTCGGCTGAAGGCCGGCCCTAGCCTTCCCTTGACCCGGCCAAGGGCCGGCCCAAACTGTTCGCCCGGCCAAAGGCCGGCCCTGGCCTTTCCTTGACCCAGCCAGGGGCCGGCCCAAACCATTCACCCGGCCAAAGGCCGGGTGAAACTTCCTCGACCCGGCCAAGTGCCGGCCCAAGGTCTTACCTTCGGTGGAAGACCGGACGAAGAGCTCCCCTCGGCCAAAGGCCGTTTCTAGGCCCCCTTTGGCCGGTTAAAAGCCATTCTCGGCTCAAAAACAAGAGAAGGGAAACTCTATAAATAGGAGACCCGATTCCCAATAACGGGAGGACGAACACTTGAGTACTGAAACGCTGCTGAACTCGGACTTCACTCGTTTCACTCAAAACTTAAACCTACAAACTCTAAACCCTTTTATCCACCTCAATCCAACTAATGTTGAGCGTCGGAGAGGTAAACAGAGGCATCCCCTCTTTTTCCCTTTGATAGTTCATTTGATTCCTTTGTGTTTCAGATACTTGCGCAGCACGAATTCCATTGACAGCTAAGGCACGACTCGGGATACCGAGTTTGACACGCTAGAACCCGAACGCGATCACTTGGTCCGGCCTTGGGTCGAACCGTTTTGGGTTCCTAAATCGTTGTCCGAAAAAGAGCGACAACATTTTGGCGCTAGAAGAAGGGGGCCTATTGACAAAGCCAACCTTGTTTCCTCATCAAACAACCTCCGAGAGGATGAGTCAGATTCCTGTGGCATCTACCGGCACTCGGGCGACGAACGCCAGATATGGCCTTCGAAGCCTTTCCCATCGAATCGGCGGTCAGCCTCGTGAGAACGAGAACGGGTCCCATGGCTCGAGGGCTGATCCTGACGTTGCTCTCCGAGAGGATACAGCTAGACGACTTGCTGAGATTTTGGATAGGCCGGGGGTGGACAATACACTCATAGCCGATCTCCTCGGATACGACATTGACAGGAGTTCGTTCCGGGATGGTTCCGACCCCGAATATGTGGGGGAATCTCGGACAGGTGAGATAACTCCTCTCCCTGATCGAGGAGTGGACACAAGACCACCTTCACACCAACCCCCACCGATTCGACCGTCAGGTCCACAATTCAGGGGCACTCCATCTGCGAACTCTCGGGGCGGTCGATCGCGATCGCGGCTCGAACATAGGAGTGCACGGCGGGATGAAGGGGCAGATAGTCGAGGGACTCGAAAGACATTTCGGCACCGGCTGGATTCGTCTCGTCAAATTCCTGATATGGATCTTAGAGAACATCTCACGGCTCAGAGGAACTCTCGGGGCGAAGACCTCCGACAGAGGTTGAATTCTCAGAGAGAGGTGTTACCAGCCGTTACGCTTGGCCGTCCAAGGACTAATGCGGCCGATCAGGCATCCAACGAGCGGCACCACGTGACTCCTTTGGCTCCAACGGCCAACCCCGCAGACGGGCTCGATATGGTAACAATGATACAAAGTCTCCAGAACCAGATAATCGAGATGAGAGAGTCGGGAAAGCCGCGACCCTACGGAGGGGCCGAAGAATCATACTCCCCTTTCTCCGCTCAGATTTTGGCACAATCCTGTGGAGGAAATTTCAAGCTGCCCTCCATTCCTCCATACGATGGGCGCACAGACCCTCATTTTCATATCCAACACTATGAAACATGGATGACAATGCAAGGGCAATGAGATGCAACGTTGTGTCAGGCATTTAGTTTGACCCTTTCCGGAACAGGATTTGAGTGGTTCAGGAGCTTGAAGCCGGGGAGCATTCTTTCTTTCAAGATTTTGAAAGAAACTTTCCTCGCTCGCTTCGCCACTCTCGTGATGCAGAAGAAATCCAAAACTCATCTCTTGTCAATCAGGCAGGGCCGGGATGAAACCTTGAGACAGTATCTGGCCCGTTTCACTGAAGAATCGCATAAGGTGGAAGGCTTCGATGATAGGGATGCGATCACGGCAATCACTGAAGGAATTCGCACGAGTGACTTCCTGAAGTCAATCGTCGGGAAGGTCCCAAGGGATATGGCGGAGCTCATGACGCGCGCTCGCACGTTCATGGGAGTGGAAGATTATCTGGAAGGCCGAGACGGTCGGAAGACCAATGGGCAGCCAGGTCGCCAGCTAGGGGACCATGAGAAGGAATATGCCGATCCTCGAAAGAGGAGGAATAGGGGACAACAAAGTCTCGACGATCGACCCTTCTCAGGGGTCAGACCACCGCGTCCAGACAATTTCCGAAAGTTTTCGACCTTCACTCCGCTGAACACCCCCCAAGAACGAATTTTGGCGTTACATCGCGACAAATTGGGTAGCCCAGTTCCGCTGACGAAAGATCCGGCAAAGCGAGATCGTAGCAAGTTCTGTGAATACCACCAGGATCACGGTCACCTAACTTCGGAATGCTATCAACTCAAAAGACAAATTGAGGCTCTCATACAAGATGGGAAGTTGAAAGAATACGTGCTCCGAACCTTGGGGGCTACGGCATCGGGGGGTGAGCAAGGACATCAAGAAAGGAAAGGTCCCGCCACGATCACTGTAACCGATCAAGTGACAGCTCGAGAACCAGATAATTCGCAATTGCATATTGTGGGTTCCATCTTGGGCGGTCCGGAATGTGGGGACTCGTGCGCCCAAAGGAAACGATACGCCCGCGAAACATCCCAGTCAACAGCGGTGCACCACATAAACCACACCTATGTGACTCCACCTCCGAACGAGTTCGAATCCATGTTCTTCACAGGTCAGGAAGCGACAAGGATCATGCATCCCCATAATGACGCAATAGTGGTTTCGGCCCCGATAGCAAACAATCTTGTCCGTCGAATTCTCATCGATAACGGAAGTTCCGCCAACATCATTTTCAAGTCAGCTTTGGACAGGATGAAGTTGACCGGATTAAAGCCGACTCCGGTGGCGACCCCACTCTTTGGATTCTCTGGCGAGAGAGTGATGACTGAGGGTATCATCGACCTCCCCGTCACTTTTGGGACGCTGGGAGGGCTCGAGGCCACTCACATTGTGTCATTCCTCGTGGTCGACCAGCCATCGGCTTACAACATCATAATTGGCCGTCCAACTCTCAACAGACTAAAGGCCATAACCTCAACCTATCATCTGATGTTAAAGTTCCCGACAGATAAGGGGATAGCCGTCATGGCCGGGGATCAATCCATGGCCAGAATGTGTTACATTCAGGGGGTAGACGGGAAAGGAAAAGGGAAGATGGTTAATACCATCTCCCCGAATTTGTCGAGCGTTGGAGAAACTGAAGGCACTTTCGGAGAGTTGGATCAGAGGGACGAAGTCGAAAGACGAAAGATGGGAACAACGGGCGACCTCGTGACTGTTATATTGGATCAATCCAAACCCGATCAAGTCGTCAAAATAGGCGCACAACTCTCATCAGAGAGGCAACTCCTACTAACGACATTCCTCCAAGAGTACAAGGACATTTTCGCATGGACCCATGCTGACATGCCCGGAATCGACCCCGAGATCATGGTTCACCGTTTGAATGACGATCAAAGGATAACTGGGCGAATACAGCCCTGGAGAGCGTTCAGTGGGGAAAAATACCAAGCCATAGGCGATGAAGTTGATAAACTCCTCGCAGCAGGATTCATAAGGGAGGCAGAATATCCCAGATGGGTTTCTAACGTGGTTATGGTGAAAAAGGCGAACGGCAAATGGCGGATTTGCATCGATTACAAGGATCTCAACAAGGCTTGTCCGAAAGACAGTTTTCCATTGCCCAGAATCGAACAACTTGTTGACGCCACCGCTAGTCATGAATTGTTAAGCTTCATGGATGCCTATTCTGGTTACAATCAGATCCGCATGCATGGTCCAGATCAGATAAAAACCACTTTCGTCAACGACCGAGGGCTATATTGCTATAAGGTCATGCCTTTTGGCCTCAAAAATGCGGGGGCTACGTACCAACGATTGGTGAACCGCATGTTTGCCGACCAAATTGGGAAAACAATGGAGGTCTACGTCGACGATATGTTGGTCAAAAGTTTAAAGGCCGACGATCATATCGGAGATCTCAGGAATATGTTTTCCATCCTGCGACGTTATAGAATGAAGCTTAACCCAAATAAGTGCGCCTTCGGGGTCGAATCCGGAAAATTTCTGGGTTATATGGTGAGCAGCAGGGGGATAGAGGCCAACCCCGAAAAGAGCGAAGCAATCCTGAATATGAAGTCCCCTACCAAAATCAAAGAGGTACAAAGCTTAACAGGTAGGGTTGCAGCATTATCACGATTCGTGTCAAAGGCAACAGATCGTTGCCAACCGTTCTTCAAGGCCTTGAAAAAGGTTGATGGATTTGTTTGGACAGAGGAGTGCGAACTTGCCTTCCGCGAACTGAAAGCCTATTTCAGTTCTCCGCCGTTCTTGGCAAAGCCCAACGAAGGGGAAAAATTGTTCGTATATCTCGCAGTGACCGAAAGGGCAGTAAGCACGGTGTTGGTGCGTGAGGAAAATAAGATTGAATGGCCAATTTACTATTCGAGCAAGGCGCTCCTCGACGCCGAAACTAGATATCCGGAGATCGAAAAGATGGCTTTGGCCTTAGTCACAGGCGCGAGGAAGCTTCGACCCTACTTCCAATCTTACCCCATCATCGTACGTACAAAGTACCCCATAGAAAGGGCGTTACAAAAAGCCACATCCTCCCGGATGGCCATATGGTCTCAAGAACTGGGAGAATACGGAATAGAGTTTCAACCAAGAACCGCCATCAAGGGTCAAGCTTTGGCCGATTTTGTGGCTGAATTTACAGGGTCCTCCTCGATAGGGGACGATGTAGATGTTCTCGGGGAAAAGAGAAACGACACGACCGCGAAAAGACCAATGATCCCGGAAGGCCTGTTATGGGAGCTACACGTCGATGGTGCGTCGAACGCCCAAGGCGCTAGCGCTGGCATTATACTTACGAACCCCGATAGGGAAGAAATCAAGTATGCCATGCGATTCGAGTTCAATGCCTCGAACAATGAGGCCGAGTACGAGGCCCTGATCATAGGTTTGGAGTTAGCAGAAAAACTCGGCGCTGAAAAACTGCGTATCCATTGCGACTCGCAATTGGTGGTCAACCAAGTCAAAGGGGAATATGGTGCTAAGGAGCCAAGCATGATGGCATACCGCGCCAAGGTTATAAAACTACTAGAATCATTCCTGTGGTTCGAAATAATTCAGATTCCCAGAGAAAAAAACGTCCACGCCGATGCTCTAGCCCGTTTGGCATCTGGGATAGATGAAGGGGGGATTGACAATGTCCCCATAGAAAAACTGACGAGGCCATGTATCTCAAGAAATGACGTGGGAACAATCGAACAGACACCACACACAACGTGGATGACGCCACTTCTAAAATATCTACAAGAGGGGGAGACCCCCGAAGGGAGAGAAGAGACCCGAAGACTGAAGAATTTGGCATCCAAATACGTGCTGAGGGAGCAGACACTCTACAAACGAGGATACTCAATGCCGCTGCTCCGGTGCTTATCCGAAGATGAAGCGAAAAGAGCATTGCATGAAGTACACGAAGGGGTTTGCGGGAACCATTCGGCCGGACAGTCATTGGCCTTGAAATTACTCCGAGCGGGGTATTTTTGGCCAACCATGAAAAGGGACGCTCACTTGTGGGCCAAGAAATGCGACAAGTGCCAGAGATTTGCACACGTGCCAAGACAGCCTCCGGCACCTTTATGCCCGGTCATCGTACCCCGACCTTTCGCCAAATGGGGGGTCGACCTCATCGGGGAATTACCTGCAGCCCCAAGACAATACAAATTCGCAATCGTGGCAGTGGATTACTTTACAAAGTGGGTAGAAGCAGAACCACTCGCCAAGATCACAGAGGCGAACACAACAAGTTTCATGTGGAAAAATATAATATGTCGCTTTGGGATTCCAGAGTCGATCGTCACCGACAATGGGAAACAATTTGACAACGCGCGCCTTCGGGAATTGTGTGAACAATTGGGGATTCGAAAGACTTATTCGTCACCCCGACACCCTCAGGCTAACGGTCAAGTCGAAGCAGTCAACAATACGATCAAAGAAAACTTGAAGAAAAGGCTAGAAGCGAAAAAAGGAGCCTGGGCGGAAGAGTTACCAACAGTCCTGTGGGCATATAGGACCACAGCGCGTAACGCTACCGGCGAAACTCCATTTGCGTTAGCATTTGGCGTTGAGGCCGTGATACCTATAGAGACAAGTATCCCCACTTGTCGGGTTATCGATTACGACGTCGACCAAAACGACGAGGCAATGAGGATGGAGCTAGATCTCATTGACGAAAAGAGGATGGGCGCGTTGTCACGCTTAATTGAACAAAAAAGGAAAGTGGAAAAGTACTATAATTCAAGAATCAAGATAAGGAAATTCGCAAACGGAAGCCTTGTTCTCAGGAGGGTTTTTCAAAACACACAAGTCCCGGGAGCTGGAGTTCTGGGACCCACCTGGGAAGGTCCGTATCGGATAAGGCAAGCCACTCATAACGGCACTTATGAGCTGGAAAATCTCGAAGGTCTCGTCTTCACCCACCCGTGGAATGCCGAGCACTTGAGACAATATTATCAGTAGGCGTTGATTAGTGGACGACCCGTTTTATTATTTTTTGCAGTTTAAATTCATTGTATGCATGGTCCATGACCCGTGAAATGTAACATTTTTCTTGGCAATGAATACAAAATACGCTTCACATCAATTTATTTATAATCTTCGCAAGTTTTTAAATAAACTCGGGGGGCTGCGACATAGTCCAGGTTCTCACATAACCCGGTTCGCGTCAAGAGACCGCGTACTCGCACGCCGACAGGCAGCGAGTCTCGCAAAACCCGCTAAAGGGTCGACATCCGCGCACCGGATGGCATAAGACTGCGCACTCACACGCCGACAGGCAGCAAGTCTCACAAAACTCACTAAAAGGCCAACATCCGCGCACCGGATAACCAGGCATTTGCCCACCATATGGTGTATGCCAAATGGCTGTGTGTCGCCCACCGAAAGGCATGGGCCCAAAACACTATCACATTATGACTAAACAAACATCAAAGGAAGGTTCTCGTATCAAATAAAATCCAAAATTCAACGAAGATATCCGGAAAGAAAACACGTAAGGGGAAACAAGTGCTAACCACATGCGCGAAAGAAATCAAAAAGAATGAAACAATCATTCAGAGCCAAAATCTACTTGTTCCTCGTCGTTGAGAGCTCCGGATCCGTCGGTGGTCTCTCCGTCGGGAGGGCGGTTCGTGGATTGGGCAACTTCTGAAGGAGCCCCAAGTGGCACGCCATCTAACCGGGGAGCTTCATCCAGCGTGGGGAACATCGCCTCGAAAAAAGAAAACGTGACCCCCCGGGTCACATTCTCTTTCGCGACTGCGTCACGAACCCGCACCGCGGCCGCATGGCGTGCTTCCTCCAAGGCTAGGTCCCAGTCATCCTCCAAGTCGGCTTTCGACTTCACGGCATCGTCTTTTTCCTCGATAAGGGCCTGCATCTCGAGGAGAAGTGAGTCCCTTTCCCTCTCGGCTTTGACGCGAGAAATCTCACTCGTCATAAGTTGAGCGTGCACGATCTTCAACTCCTCGTCCCGACCCGAGAGCGCTACTTGGAGTTTCTTCGTCTCACCAAGGAAGGTGTCTACCGCTTGTTCCACTTTCTCTCGGGATTTACGATCCTCCGCTCGCAGCAACCTTTCAGCCTCCAACTCCGCACGGACCTTCCGTAGCTCTCCCTCCAGGATGTGGAAGTCCCGAACGGGACGGACATCAGCTAGAGCGGCAGCATGGTCGGCCGCCGTTTTCTCGGCGTCTTTCTTCATGACCTGCATCCTTCGCAGCAGATCCCGGAGGATCGCATCACCCCGTTCCTGTCGAGCAAGCATCTGACAGAACGAGCGGCGAAAGAGCATACGCATGTGTAAACAAAAAGAAGCGGGTAACGAACGACGCAATGCCAAGAAAGAGTAGTAACTACCTTACGAGCGTCGCTAATCCCGTTCTGAAAGTAATCGAGATCCCCGGTCGTCAAGAGGCTTTTGAATTCCCGCAAAGGGGAATCAAGGATGCCCCGTGAACATTGACCTCGCAACATTGCGGCTTCCTTCATGAGCGAAGAGTCCATGCTACCCGACGCACTTGAGGTGTGGGCACGTTTGCTGCCAGGCGACTCAAAAGAAGAGGCAGGAGGAGCCGGCCGTTTGTTTGAAGAGCCCACTTCGGCCCCAACCCGGATCGGCGACCTCCCACGTCGGGCCTCAACTCGCAGACGTGCGGCGGCCACGGCCTCAGCAGTAGGTTCACCCCTCGGAACGCATGCACGTGGACGATTGCGAGCCATCGTATCTGAAACGAAAGGAAAGCAAAACAAGGGTCATAAAATAGGAACGATGTTAAAAGGACAATACCTACATAATCAGGCGTGAGGTCAATACCCCCCGAGTCGGGAGGTGAAGGGAGATCCGCCGCCTCAAGTTCGATGCTTCCAGCAGGTTCCTCAGCCGAGGCAGGATCGAAGATCGCCTCCGAATCAGGAACGAACCATCCAGTAGTCGCCATGAGATCAGCTGACTCAAAGAGAAGCCCTTGCCGTCTCGAGTCTGGGATGGCCCCAATTACGAGTGCGAGTTCGAAATCTTCAGTATCGCGGTCTGCTGGAAAGTCGGCAACGGGGCCAAAGGTCAAAGGCGCTTTTCCAAAGGCAGATTCAGAGACCCATACCCAGGGATATCGATGTTTGGTGGTCAACTTGGTGAGAATGGGAAATCGCCGCCGATTTTGAACTTTATAAAAACCCGGCTTCCCAGACACACCATGGACGGAGACAAGGTTCCGAATCTCATCGGCTGTCACATTGCGACTTCGTGCCCGATAAAGCATCATGTGGCACGCCGCCACAACTCGATAGAAGAGCGGGGACATCTGAGACGCGTGAACACCCAACCGAACCAACAGATCCTGAATTACGGGTTGGAAAGGCAATCGTAAACCTCCTCGGAGACTCGCCTCGTGAACGGCCGCAAATCCCAAACGCGGGCGACTCGGGAGGTCGTCAGGCAATGGTCGTAACAACGAGACGGAGCCTGGGATGCTAAACTTCCGCCTCAAACTCGTGAAGTTGGCTAAAGAGAGAGAGCTCGGGAAGTCGACCCCGGAACAATCAAAGCCGACCCGAATCACCGACTCCCTAACCGGGAACGACATCGCGCGTCTCTCCTCCTTCGCGGTCGAAGTGGCGGGAATGACCGGACGAAGGCAGTGGTCGGGCGACTCGTCGCAACCCTCGGCGGACATTGTCTTCAATAGGTGTGCCGCCGCCCGGGCCCGCGTGGAGATCGCCACCCAGACCCGTGTTGAGGTCGTTGCCCGGGTCCATTCGAAGGCCGCCGCCCGGATCCGCGCCGAGACCCGCGCGAAGGTCGCTGCCCATTCCCGCTCGAAGGCTCTCGCCCAAGCCAGCGTGGGATGCGCCGCCGCCCAGCCCCGCGCGGAGGTCGCCGCTCAGACCCGCGTGGGGGCTCTCGCCGCCCAGCCCCGCGCGGAGATCGACGTTCAGATCCACGCGTGGGCTCTCGCCCATGCCGGCGCGGGGTGCGTCGCCGCCCAGCCCCGCGCGGATGTCACCGCCCAGACCCGCGCGGGGGCTCTCGCCTAGCCCGGCGCGGGATGCGCCGCCGTCCAACTCCGCGCGGAGGTCTCCAACTAGACCCGCGCGGAGGTCTTCTTCCCGGTCGACGCGACGCGCATCGACACCTAGCTCCGCGCGAAGGTTTCTGCCCAGGCCCGCGCGGAGGCTCTCGCCCAGACCGGCGCGGGATGCGTCGCCGCCCAGCTCCGCGCGGGGATCTCCACCCAAATCCGCGCGGAGGTCTTCTCCCCGGTCGGGGCGACGCGCGTCAACGACCAGCTCCGCGCGGAGGTCTCCGCCTAGACCCGCGCGGAGGTCTTCTCCCCGATCGACGCAGCGCGCGACGTCGCTTAGCCCCGTGCGGGGGTCGTCGCCCGGATCGGCGCGGGACGCACCGCCGCTCAGGTCTGCGCGAGACTCGTAGCCCAGATCCGCCCGGAGGCTGTCGCCCAGATCCTGCCGACTCGCGCCGCCCAGATCCGCGGAAGATGGATCGCCGGCCACCCCGACGGTGGGCGTCCCTGGATGTGTTCGCTCAGTTCCCTCCCCGTCGATCAGCCACGTGTCAACAGAGGAAAACTCTCCGTCCACCATTTCAAAAGCCCTCTCGCGCGGGGAAGAAGATGGGGGCACGGGAAAAGGTCTCGCGGGAGAAGAAAATTGGTCCCAAAACAGGTCCAAATCCACGTTTTGGTCTTCGAGAAGGGGAAAAAGGTCTTCCCCGATGGTCCCACTCCCTGACACGTTGTCGGCCGAATCCATACCCACGCGGCTAAGCGTGACGTCAGAAATAAAATAAAGTAAAAAGATGGGGACTTACCGAGAGAGAAGGTGACGACGGGTGACGATCGGGGATTAGAGGATCTGAGTTCACCACACGAACCCCGGTCGAATGCCGAACTCGGGGGGCTAGTGTTGCGTGCATAAAAGGCACGACGGCTCGACGGAGTCTCCGAGAGGGTTCAGCCCCGCCACTCGGCCCAGCAGCCTTCGGCCTCTTCTTGACCCGGCCAAAGGCCGGCCCAATACTTCTCACCCGGCCAAAGGCCGGGTGAAGCTTCCCCTTCGGCCGAAGGCCGGCCCTGGCCTTTCCTTGACCCGGCCAGGGGCCGGCCCAAACTACTCGGCTGAAGGCCGGCCCTAGCCTTCCCTTGACCCGGCCAAGGGCCGGCCCAAACTGTTCGCCCGGCCAAAGGCCGGCCCTGGCCTTTCCTTGACCCAGCCAGGGGCCAGCCCAAACCATTCACCCGGCCAAAGGCCGGGTGAAACTTCCTCGACCCGGCCAAGTGCCGGCCCAAGGTCTTACCTTCGGTGGAAGACCGGACGAAGAGCTCCCCTCGGCCAAAGGCCGTTTCTAGGCCCCCTTTGGCCGGTTAAAAGCCATTCTCGGCTCAAACACAAGAGAAGGGATACTCTATAAATAGGAGACCCGATTCCCAATAACGGGAGGACGAACACTTGAGTACTGAAACGCTGCTGAACTCGGACTTCACTCGTTTCACTCAAAACTTAAACCTACGAACTCTAAACCCTTTTATCCACCTCAATCCAACTAATGTTGAGCGTCGGAGAGGTAAACAGAGGCATCCCCTCTGCTTCCCTTTGATAGTTCATTTGATTCCTTTGTGTTTCAGATACTTGCGCAGCACGAATTCCATTGACAGCTAAGGCACGACTCGGGATACCGAGTTTGACACGCTAGAACCCGAACGCGATCACTTGGTCCGGCCTTGGGTCGAACCGTTTTGGGTTCCTAAATCGTTGTCCGAAAAAGAGCGACAACAAAACGTAACTTTAACTTGTCAAAAAATAAGTTTAACTTGTTAAAAACATACATTAAATTGTAAAAACCGTATTTTAACTTGTCAAAAATGTGGTTTAACTTGTAACAAATGGACTTTAACTTGTAAACAAGTACTTCAACTTGTAAACAACGTACTTTAACTTGTAAAAAACCTACTTTAACTTGTCAAAACTTAACTTTAATTTGTCAAAACATAAGTTTAACTTGTTAAAAATGTGGTTTAACTTGTCAAGACGTAACTTTAACTTGTAAAAAACGTACATTAACTTGGCAAAATGTAATTTTAATGTGTCAAAACGTAACTTTAAGTTATTAAAATGTAACTTTAACTTCTAAAAAATGTACTTTACCATGTAAAGAATGCACTTCAACTTGTAAAACACGTACTTTAACTTGAAAAAAACGTACTTCAACTTCTTAAAAACGTACTTTAATTTGTAAAAAACTTATTTTAACGTCTTAAAATGTAACGTTAACTTGTCAAAACGTAACTTTAACTTGTAAAAAACGTACTTTAACTTGTAAAAAACGTACTTTAACTTGTAAAAGAGGTATTTTAACTTGTCAAAATGTAACTTTAACTTATTAAAACAGAACTTTAACTTGTTAAAAACGTACTTTAACTTGTAAAAAACGTACTTTAACTTGTCAAAACGTAACTTTAACTTGTAAAAAACCTACTTTAACTTGTCAAAACGTAATTTTAACTTGTAAAAAACCTACTTTAACTTGTCAAAACGTAACTTTAAATTGTCAAAACGTAAGTTTAACTTGTTAAAAACATACATTAACTTGTAAAAAACGTACTTTAACTTGTTAAAAATGTGTTTTAACTTGTAACAAATTGACTTTAACTTGTAAAAACGTACTTCAACTTGTAAAAAACGTACTTTAACTTGTAAAAAACCTACTTTAACTTGTCAAAACGTAACTTTAATTTGTCAAAATGTAAGTTTAACTAGTTAAAAACGTAGTTTAACTTGTCAAACTGTAACTTTAACTTGTAAAAAACTTACTTTAACTTGTCAAAATTTAATTTTAATGTGTCAAAACGTAACTTTAACTTGTCAAAACTTAATTTTAACTTGTAAAAAACGTACTTCAACTTGTAGAAAACGTACTTTAACTTGTAAAAAACGTATTTTAACGTGTCAAAATGTAACTTTACCTTGTCAAAACGTAACTTTAACTTGTTAAAAAGGTACTTTAACTTGTAAAAACGTAATTTAACTTGTAAAAATATAACTTTAACTTGTCAAAATGTAACTTTAACTTATTAAAAACGTACTTTAACATGTAAAAAACGTACTTTAACTTGTAAAAAACGTATTTTAACTTGTCAAAACGTAACTTTAAATTGTGAAAAACGTACTTTAACTTGTTGAAAAGGTACTTTAACTAGTTAAAAACGAACTTCAACTTGTAAAAAACGTACTTTACCTTGTCAAAACGTAATTTTAACTAGTAAAAAAACGTACTTTAACTTGTCGAAATGTACTTTAACTTGTCAAAACGTAACTTTAACTTGTAAAAAACGTACTTTAACATGACAAAATGTAATTTTAATGTGTCAAAACGTAACTTTAACTTGTCAAAACGTAACTTTAACTTGTAAAAAAGTAACTTTAACTTGTAAAAAACGTATTCTAACGTGTCAAAATGTAACTTTACGTTGTCAAAATGTAACTTTAACTTGTTAAAAACGTACTTTAACTTGTAAAAAACGTAATTTAACTTGTCAAAATATAACTTTAACTTGTCAAAATGTAACTTTAACTTGAGACAAATGTACTTTAACTTGTAAAAAACGTACTTTAACTTTTAATAAACGTACTTCAACTTGTAAAAAACGTACTTTAACTTGTTAAAATGTAATTTTAATGTGTCAAAACGTAATTTTAAGTTGTTATAATGTAACTTTAACTGGTAAAAAACGTACTTCGACTTATGAAAAATGTACTTCGACTTGTAAAACACTTACTTTAACTTGTAAAAAACGTACTTCAACGGGTAAAAAACGTATTTTAAGTTGTAAAAAACATATTTTAACATGTCAAAATGTAACTTTAACTTGCAAAACGTAACTTTAACTTGTTCAAAACGTACTTTAACTTGTAAAAAACTTAATTTAACTTGCCAAAACGTAACTTTAACTTGTAAAAAACCAACTTTAACTTGTCAAAACGTAACTTTAACTTGTCAAAAAATAAGTTTAACTTGTTAAAAACATACATTAAATTGTAAAAACCGTATTTTAACTTGTCAAAAATGTGGTTTAACTTGTAACAAATGGACTTTAACTTGTAAACAAGTACTTCAACTTGTAAACAACGTACTTTAACTTGTAAAAAACCTACTTTAACTTGTCAAAACGTAACTTTAATTTGTCAAAACATAAGTTTAACTTGTTAAATATGTGGTTTAACTTGTCAAGACGTAACTTTAACTTGTAAAAAACGTACATTAACTTGGAAAAATGTAATTTTAATGTGTCAAAACGTATTTTTAAGTTATTAAAACGTAACTTTAACTTCTAAAAAATGTACTTTAACATGTAAAGAATGCACTTCAACTTGTAAAACACGTACTTTAACTTGAAAAAAACGTACTTCAACTTCTTAAAAACGTACTTTAATTTGTAAAAAACTTATTTTAACGTCTTAAAATGTAACGTTAACTTGTCAAAACGTAACTTTAACTTGTAAAAAACGTACTTTAACTTGTAAAAAACGTACTTTAACTTGTAAAAGAGGTATTTTAACTTGTCAAAATGTAACTTTAACTTATTAAAACAGAACTTTAACTTGTTAAAAACGTACTTTAACTTGTCAAAAACGTACTTTAACTTGTAAAAAACGTACTTTAACTTGTCATAACGTAACTTTAACTTGTCAAAATGTAACTTTAACTTGTAAAAACCGTACTTTAACTTGTAAAAAACGTACTTTACTTGTAAAAAACGTATTTTAACGTGTCAAAATGTAACTTTACCTTGTCAAAACGTAACATTGACTTGTTCAAAATGTACTTTGACTTGTAAAAAACGTAATTTAACTTGTCAAAATGTAACTTTAACTTATCAAAATATAACTTTAACTTGTTAAAAACGTACTTTAACTTGTAAAAAACGTACTTTAACTTGTAAAAAACGTATTTTAACTTGTCATAACGTAACTTTAAATTGTGAAAAACGTACTTTAACTTCTTAAAAACGTACTTTAACTTGTTCAAATCGTACTTTAACTTGTAAAAAACGTACTTTAACTTGTGAAAACGTAACTTTAACTTGTAAAAAACCTACTTTAACTTATCAAAACGTAACTTTAACTTGTCAAAACGTTAGTTTAACTTGTTAAAAACATACATTAACTTGTAAAAAACGTACTTTAACTTGTCAAAAATGTGGTTTAACTTGTAACAAATGGACTTTACATTGTAAAAACGTACTTACACTTGTAAAAAACGTACTTTAACTTGTAAAAAACCTACTTTAACTTATCAAAATGTAACTTTAATTTGTCAAAACGTAAGTTTAACTTGTTAAAAACGTAGTTTAACCTGTCAAAACCTAACTTTAACTTGTAAAAAATGTACTTTAACTCGTCAAAATGTAATTTTAATGTGTCAAAACGTAACTTTAAGTTGTTAAAACGTTGCATTACCTTGTAAAAAATGTACTTTAACTTGTAAAAAACGGAATTTAATTAGTCAAAATGTAACTTAACTTGTCAAAATGTAACCTTAACTTGTAAAAAACGTACTTTAACTTGTAAAAAATGTATTTTAACTGGTCAAAACGTAACTTGAAAATGTGAAAGACGTACTTTAACTTGTTAAAAACGTACTTTAACTTGTAAAAAACGTACTTTAACTTGTCAAAACGTAACTTTAACTTGTAAAAAACCTACTTTAACTTGTCAAAACGTAATTTTAACTTGTAAAAAACCTACTTTAACTTGTCAAAACGTAACTTTAAATTGTCAAAACGTAAGTTTAACTTGTTAAAAACATACATTAACTTGTAAAAAACGTACTTTAACTTGTTAAAAATGTGTTTTAACTTGTAACAAATTGACTTTAACTTGTAAAAACGTACTTCAACTTGTAAAAAACGTACTTTAACTTGTAAAAAACCTACTTTAACTTGTCAAAACGTAACTTTAATTTGTCAAAATGTAAGTTTAACTAGTTAAAAACGTAGTTTAACTTGTCAAACTGTAACTTTAACTTGTAAAAAACGTACTTTAACTTGTCAAAATTTAATTTTAATGTGTCAAAACGTAACTTTAACTTGTCAAAACTTAATTTTAACTTGTAAAAAACGTACTTCAACTTGTAAAAAACGTACTTTAACTTGTAAAAAACGTATTTTAACGTGTCAAAATGTAACTTTACCTTGTCAAAACGTAACTTTAACTTGTTAAAAATGTACTTTAACTTGTAAAAACGTAATTTAACTTGTAAAAATATAACTTTAACTTGTCAAAATGTAACTTTAACTTGTTAAAAACGTACTTTAACATGTAAAAAACGTAATTTAACTTGTAAAAAACGTACTTTAACTTGTCAAAACGTAACTTTAAATTGTGAAAAACGTACTTTAAATTGTTAAAAAGGTACATTAACTAGTTAAAAACGAACTTCAACTTGTAAAAAACGTACTTTACCTTGTCAAAACGTAATTTTAACTAGTAAAAAAACGTACTTTAACTTGTCGAAATGTACTTTAACTTGTCAAAACGTAACTTTAACTTGTAAAAAACGTACTTTAACATGACAAAATGTAATTTTAATGTGTCAAAACGTAACTTTAACTTGTCAAAACGTAACTTTAACTTGTAATAACGTAACTTTAACTTGTAAAAAACGTACTTTAACGTGTCAAAATGTAACTTTACGTTGTCAAAATGTAACTTTAACTTGTTAAAAACGTACTTTAACTTGTAAAAAACGTAATTTAACTTGTCAAAATATAACTTTAACTTGTCAAAATGTAACTTTAACTTGAGACAAATGTACTTTAACTTGTAAAAAACGTACTTTAACTTTTAATAAACGTACTTCAACTTGTAAAAAACGTACTTTAACTTGTTAAAATGTAATTTTAATGTGTCAAAACGTAATTTTAAGTTGTTATAATGTAACTTTAACTGGTAAAAAACGTACTTCGACTTATGAAAAATGTACTTTGACTTGTAAAACACTTACTTTAACTTGTAAAAAACGTACTTCAACGGGTAAAAAACGTATTTTAAGTTGTAAAAAACATATTTTAACATGTCAAAATGTAACTTTAACTTGCAAAACGTAACTTTAACTTGTTCAAAACGTACTTTAACTTGTAAAAAACTTAATTTAACTTGCCAAAACGTAACTTTAACTTGTAAAAAACCAACTTTAACTTGTCAAAACGTAACTTTAACTTGTCAAAAAATAAGTTTAACTTGTTAAAAACATACATTAAATTGTAAAAACCGTATTTTAACTTGTCAAAAATGTGGTTTAACTTGTAACAAATGGACTTTAACTTGTAAACAAGTACTTCAACTTGTAAACAACGTACTTTAACTTGTAAAAAACCTACTTTAACTTGTCAAAACGTAACTTTAATTTGTCAAAACATAAGTTTAACTTGTTAAATATGTGGTTTAACTTGTCAAGACGTAACTTTAACTTGTAAAAAACGTACATTAACTTGGAAAAAAGTAATTTTAATGTGTCAAAACGTATTTTTAAGTTATTAAAACGTAACTTTAACTTCTAAAAAATGTACTTTAACATGTAAAGAATGCACTTCAACTTGTAAAACACGTACTTTAACTTCAAAAAAACGTACTTCAACTTCTTAAAAACGTACTTTAATTTGTAAAAAACTTATTTTAACGTCTTAAAATGTAACGTTAACTTGTCAAAACGTAACTTTAACTTGTAAAAAACGTACTTTAACTTGTAAAAAACGTACTTTAACTTGTAAAAGAGGTATTTTAACTTGTCAAAATGTAACTTTAACTTATTAAAACAGAACTTTAACTTGTTAAAAACGTACTTTAACTTGTAAAAAACGTACTTTAACTTGTAAAAAACGTACTTTAACTTGTCATAACGTAACTTTAACTTGTCAAAATGTAACTTTAACTTGTAAAAACCGTACTTTAACTTGTAAAAAACGTACTTTACTTGTAAAAAACGTATTTTAACGTGTCAAAATGTAACTTTACCTTGTCAAAACGTAACATTGACTTGTTCAAAATGTACTTTGACTTGTAAAAAACGTAATTTAACTTGTCAAAATGTAACTTTAACTTATCAAAATATAACTTTAACTTGTTAAAAACGTACTTTAACTTGTAAAAAACGTACTTTAACTTGTAAAAAACGTATTTTAACTTGTCATAACGTAACTTTAAATTGTAAAAAACGTACTTTAACTTCTTAAAAACGTACTTTAACTTGTTCAAATCGTACTTTAACTTGTAAAAAACGTACTTTAACTTGTAAAAAACCTACTTTAACTTATCAAAACGTAACTTTAACTTGTCAAAACGTTAGTTTAACTTTTTAAAAACATACATTAACTTGTAAAAAACGTACTTTAACTTGTCAAAAATGTGGTTTAACTTGTAACAAATGGACTTTACATTGTAAAAACGTACTTACACTTGTAAAAAACGTACTTTAACTTGTAAAAAACCTACTTTAACTTATCAAAACGTAACTTTAATTTGTCAAAACGTATGTTTAACTTGTTAAAAACGTAGTTTAACCTGTCAAAACCTAACTTTAACTTGTAAAAAATGTACTTTAACTCGTCAAAATGTAATTTTAATGTGTCAAAACGTAACTTTAAGTTGTTAAAACGTTGCATTAACTTGTAAAAAATGTACTTTAACTTGTAAAAAACGGAATTTAATTAGTCAAAATGTAACTTAACTTGTCAAAATGTAACCTTAACTTGTAAAAAACGTACTTTAACTTGTAAAAAATGTATTTTAACTGGTCAAAACGTAACTTGAAAATGTGAAAGACGTACTTTAACTTGTTAAAAACGTACTTTAACCAGTTAAAAACGAACTTCAACTTGTAATAAACATACTTTAACTAGTCAAAAGGTAACTTTAACTTGTAAAACACGTACTTTAACTTGTCAAAACGTACTTTAACTTGTAAAAAACGTACTTTAACTTGTCAAAACGTAACTTTAACTTGTAAAAAACCTACTTTAACTTGTCAAAACGTAACTTTAACTTGTAAAAAACCTACTTTAACTTCTCAAAACGTAACTTTAAATTGTCAAAACGTAAGTTTAACTTGTTAAAAACATACATTAACTTGTAAAAACGTACTTTAACTTGTAAAAAATGTGTTTTAACTTGTAACAAATGGACTTTAACTTGTAAAAACGTACTTCAACTTGTAAAAAACGTACTTTAACTTGTAAAAAACCTACTTTAACTTGTCAAAACGTAACTTTAATTTGTCAAAATGTAAGTTTAACTAGTTAAAAACGTAGTTTAACTTGTCAAACTGTATCTTTAACTTGTAAAAAACGTACTTTAACTTGTCAAAATGTAATTTTAATGTGTCAAAACGTAACTTTAACTTGTCAAAACGTAATTTTAACTTGTAAAAAACGTACGTCAACTTGTTGAAAACGTACTTTAACTTGTAAAAAACGTATTTTAACGTGTCAAAATGTAACTTTACCTTGTCAAAACGTAACGTTAACTTGTTAAAAAGTTACTTTAACTTGTAAAAACGTAATTTAACTTGTAAAAATATAACTTTAACTTGTCAAAATGTAACTTTAACTTGTTTAAAACGTACTTGAACATGTAAAAAACGTACTTTAACTTGTAAAAAACGTATTTTAACTTGTTAAAACGTAACTTTAAATTGTTGAAAACGTACTTTAACTTGTTAAAAAGGTACTTTAACTAGTTAAAAACGAACTTCAACTTGTAAAAAACGTACTTTACCTTGTCAAAACGTAACTTTAACTTGTAAAAAACGTACTTTAACTTGTCGAAATGTAGTTTAACTTGTCAAAACGTAACTTTAACTTGTAAAAAACGTACTTTAACATGACAAAATGTAATTTTAATGTGTCAAAACGTAACTTTAACTTGTCAAAACGTAACTTTAACTTGTAAAAAAGTAACTTTAAATTGTAAAAGACGTACTTCAACTTGTACAAAACGTACTTTAACTTGTAAAAAACGTATTCTAACGTGTCAAAATGTAACTTTACGTTGTCAAAATGTAACTTGAACTTGTTAAAAACGTACTTTAACTTGTAAAAAACGAAATTTACTTGTCAAAATATAACTTTAACTTGTCAAAATGTAACTTTAACTTGAGACAAATGTACTTTAACTTGTAAAAAACCTAATTTAACTTTTAATAAACGTACTTCAACTTGTAAAAAACGTACTTTAACTTGTTAAAATGTAATTTTAATGTGTCAAAATGTAATTTTAAGTTGTTATAATGTAACTTTAACTGGTAAAAAACGTACTTCGACTTATGAAAAATGTACTTCCACTTGTAAAACACTTACTTTAACTTGTAAAAAACGTACTTCAACGGGTAAAAAACGTACTTTAAGTTGTAAAAAACGTATTTCAACGTGTCAAAATGTAACTTTAACTTGCAAAACGTAACTTTAACATGTTCAAAACAAACATAAGTTTAACTTGTTAAAAACATACATTAAATTGTAGAAACTGTACTTTAAGTTGTCAAAAATGTGGTTTAACTTGTAACAAATGGACTTTAACTTGTAAACATGTACTTCAACTTGTAAACAACGTACTTTAACTTGTAAAAAACCTACTTTAACTTGTCAAAACGTAACTTTAATTTGTCAAAACATAAGTTTAACTTGTTAAATATGTGGTTTAACTTGTCAAGACGTAACTTTAACTTGTAAAAAACGTACATTAACTTGGAAAAATGTAATTTTAATGTGTCAAAACGTATTTTTAAGTTATTAAAACGTAACTTTAACTTCTAAAAAATGTACTTTAACATGTAAAGAATGCACTTCAACTTGTAAAACACGTACTTTAACTTGAAAAAAACGTACTTCAACTTCTAAAAAACGTACTTTAATTTTTAAAAAACTTATTTTAACGTGTTCAAATGTAACGTTAACTTGTCAAAACGTAACTTTAACTTGTAAAAAACATACTTTAACTTGTAAAAAACGTACTTTAACTTGTAAAAAAGGTATTTTAACTTGTCAAAATATAACTTTAACTTATTAAAACAGAACTTTAACTTGTTAAAAACGTACTTTAACTTGTAAAAAACGTACTTTAACTTGTAAAAGACGTACTTTAACTTGTCAAAATGTAACTTTAACTTGTAAAAAACCTACTTTAACTTGTCAAAACGTAACTTTAACTTGTAAAAAACCTACTTTAACTTGTCAAAACGTAACTTTAAATTGTCAAAACGTAAGTTTAACTTGTTAAAAACATACATTAACATGTAAAAACGTACTTTAACTTGTAAAAAATGTGTTTTAACTTGTAACAAATGGACTTTAACTTGTAAAAACGTACTTCAACTTGTAAAAAACGTACTTTAACTTGTAAAAAACCTACTTTAACTTGTCAAAACGTAACTTTAATTTGTCAAAATGTAAGTTTAACTAGTTAAAAACGTAGTTTAACTTGTCAAACTGTAACTTTAACTTGTAAAAAACGTACTTTAACTTGTCAAAATGTAATTTTAATGTGTCAAAACGTAACTTTAACTTGTCAAAACGTAATTTTAACTTGTAAAAAACGTACTTCAACTTGTAGAAAACGTACTTTAACTTGTAAAAAACGTATTTTAACGTGTCAAAATGTAACTTTACCTTGTCAAAACGTAACGTTAACTTGTTAAAAAGTTACTTTAACTTGTAAAAACGTAATTTAACTTGTAAAAATATAACTTTAACTTGTCAAAATGTAACTTTAACTTGTTAAAAACGTACTTTAACATGTAAAAAACGTACTTTAACTTGTAAAAAACGTATTTTAACTTGTCAAAACGTAACTTTAAAATGTTAAAAACGTACTTTAACTTGTTAAAAAGGTACTTTAACTAGTTAAAAACGAACTTCAACTTGTAAAAAACGTACTTTACCTTGTCAAAATGTAACTTTAACTTGTAAAAAACGTACTTTAACTTGTCGAAATGTAGTTTAACTTGTCAAAACGTAACTTTAACTTGTAAAAAACGTACTTTAACATGACAAAATGTAATTTTAATGTGTCAAAACGTAACTTTAACTTGTCAAAACGTAACTTTAAATTGTAAAAAAGTAACTTTAACTTGTAAAAAACCGTACTTCAACTTGTACAAAACGTACTTTAACTTGTAAAAAAAGTATTCTAACGTGTCAAAATGTAACTTTACGTTGTCAAAATATAACTTTAACTTGTTAAAAACGTACTTTAACTTGTAAAAAACGAAATTTACTTGTCAAAATATAACTTTAACTTGTCAAAATGTAACTTTAACTTGAGACAAATGTACTTTAACTTGTAAAAAACCTACTTTAACTTTTAATAAACGTACTTCAACTTGTAAAAAACGTACTTTAACTTGTTAAAATGTAATTTTAATGTGTCAAAATGTAATTTTAAGTTGTTATAATGTAACTTTAACTGGTAAAAAACGTACTTCGACTTATGAAAAATGTACTTCCACTTGTAAAACACTTACTTTAACTTGTAAAAAACGTACTTCAACGGGTAAAAAACGTACTTTAAGTTGTAAAAAACGTATTTCAACGTGTCAAAATGTAACTTTAACTTGCAAAACGTAACTTTAACATGTTCAAAACAAACATAAGTTTAACTTGTTAAAAACATACATTAAATTGTAGAAACTGTACTTTAAGTTGTCAAAAATGTGGTTTAACTTGTAACAAATGGACTTTAACTTGTAAACATGTACTTCAACTTGTAAACAACGTACTTTAACTTGTAAAAAACCTACTTTAACTTGTCAAAACGTAACTTTAATTTGTCAAAACATAAGTTTAACTTGTTAAATATGTGGTTTAACTTGTCAAGACGTAACTTTAACTTGTAAAAAACGTACATTAACTTGGAAAAATGTAATTTTAATGTGTCAAAACGTATTTTTAAGTTATTAAAACGTAACTTTAACTTCTAAAAAATGTACTTTAACATGTAAAGAATGCACTTCAACTTGTAAAACACGTACTTTAACTTGAAAAAAACGTACTTCAACTTCTAAAAAACGTACTTTAATTTTTAAAAAACTTATTTTAACGTGTTCAAATGTAACGTTAACTTGTCAAAACGTAACTTTAACTTGTAAAAAACATACTTTAACTTGTAAAAAACGTACTTTAACTTGTAAAAAAGGTATTTTAACTTGTCAAAATATAACTTTAACTTATTAAAACAGAACTTTAACTTGTTAAAAACGTACTTTAACTTGTAAAAAACGTACTTTAACTTGTAAAAGACGTACTTTAACTTGTCAAAATGTAACTTTAACTTGTAAAAAACCTACTTTAACTTGTCAAAACGTAACTTTAACTTGTAAAAAACCTACTTTAACTTGTCAAAACGTAACTTTAAATTGTCAAAACGTAAGTTTAACTTGTTAAAAACATACATTAACTTGTAAAAACGTACTTTAACTTGTAAAAAATGTGTTTTAACTTGTAACAAATGGACTTTAACTTGTAAAAACGTACTTCAACTTGTAAAAAACGTACTTTAACTTGTAAAAAACCTACTTTAACTTGTCAAAACGTAACTTTAATTTGTCAAAATGTAAGTTTAACTAGTTAAAAACGTAGTTTAACTTGTCAAACTGTAACTTTAACTTGTAAAAAACGTACTTTAACTTGTCAAAATGTAATTTTAATGTGTCAAAACGTAACTTTAACTTGTCAAAACGTAATTTTAACTTGTAAAAAACGTACTTCAACTTGTAGAAAACGTACTTTAACTTGTAAAAAACGTATTTTAACGTGTCAAAATGTAACTTTACCTTGTCAAAACGTAACGTTAACTTGTTAAAAAGTTACTTTAACTTGTAAAAACGTAATTTAACTTGTAAAAATATAACTTTAACTTGTCAAAATGTAACTTTAACTTGTTAAAAACGTACTTTAACATGTAAAAAACGTACTTTAACTTGTAAAAAACGTATTTTAACTTGTCAAAACGTAACTTTAAAATGTTAAAAATGTACTTTAACTTGTTAAAAAGGTACTTTAACTAGTTAAAAACGAACTTCAACTTGTAAAAAACGTACTTTACCTTGTCAAAATGTAACTTTAACTTGTAAAAAACGTACTTTAACTTGTCGAAATGTAGTTTAACTTGTCAAAACGTAACTTTAACTTGTAAAAAACGTACTTTAACATGACAAAATGTAATTTTAATGTGTCAAAACGTAACTTTAACTTGTCAAAACGTAACTTTAAATTGTAAAAAAGTAACTTTAACTTGTAAAAAACGTACTTCAACTTGTACAAAACGTACTTTAACTTGTAAAAAAAGTATTCTAACGTGTCAAAATGTAACTTTACGTTGTCAAAATATAACTTTAACTTGTTAAAAACGTACTTTAACTTGTAAAAAACGAAATTTACTTGTCAAAATATAACTTTAACTTGTCAAAATGTAACTTTAACTTGAGACAAATGTACTTTAAATTGTAAAAAACGTACTTTAACTTTTAATAAACGTACTTCAACTTGTAAAAAACGTACTTTAACTTGTTAAAATGTAATTTTAATGTGTCAAAATGTAATTTTAAGTTGTTATAATGTAACTTTAACTAGTAAAAAACGTACTTCGACTTATGAAAAATGTACTTCGACTTGTAAAACACTTACTTTAACTTGTAAAAAACGTACTTCAACGGGTAAAAAACGTACTTTAAGTTGTAAAAAACGTATTTCAACGTGTCAAAATGTAACTTTAACTTGGAAAACGTAACTTTAACTTGTTCAAAACGTACTTTAACTTGTAAAAAACGTACTTTAACTTGCCAAAACGTAACTTTAACTTGTAAAAAACCTACTTTAACTTGTCAAAACGTAACTTTAACTTGTCAAAACATAAGTTTAACTTGTTAAAAACATACATTAAATTGTAGAAACCGTACTTTAACTTGTCAAAAATGTGGTTTAACTTGTAACAAATGGACTTTAACTTGTAAACACGTACTTCAACTTGTAAACAACGTACTTTAACTTGTAAAAAACCTACTTTAACTTGTCAAAACGTAACTTTAATTTGTCAAAACATAAGTTTAACTTGTTAAAAATGTGGTTTAACTTGTCAAGACGTAACTTTAACTTGTAAAAAACGTACTTTAACTTGGCAAAATGTAATTTTAATGTGTCAAAACGTAACTTTAAGTTATTAAAACGTAACTTTAACTTCTAAAAAATGTACTTTAACATGTAAAGAATGCACTTCAACTTGTAAAACATGTACTTTAACTTGAAAAAAACGTACTTCAACTTCTAAAAAACGTACTTTAATTTGTAAAAAACTTATTTTAACGTGTTAAAATGTAACGTTAACTTGTCAAAACGTAACTTTAACTTGTAAAATACATACTTTAACTTGTAAAAAACGTACTTTAACTTGTAAAAAAGGTATTTTAACTTGTCAAAATGTAACTTTAACTTATTAAAGCAGAACTTTAACTTGTTAAAAACGTACTTTAACTTGTAAAAAACGTACTTTAACTTGTAAAAGACGTACTTTAACTTGTCAAAACGTAACTTTAACTTGTAAAAAACCTAGTTTAACTTGTCAAAACGTAACTTTAACTTGTAAAAAACCTACTTTAATTTGTCAAAACGTAACTTTAAATTGTCAAAACGTAAGTTTAACTTGTTAAAAACATACATTAACTTGTAAAAACGTACTTTAACTTGTAAAAAATGTGTTTTAACTTGTAACAAATGGACTTTAACTTGTAAAAACGTAATTCAACTTGTAAAAAACGTACTTCAACTTGTAAAAAACGTACTTTAACTTGTAAAAAACCTACTTTAACTTGTCAAAACGTAACTTTAATTTGTCAAAATGTAAGTTTAACTAGTTAAAAACGTAGTTTAACTTGTCAAACTGTAACTTTAACTTGTAAAAAACGTACTTTAACTTGTCAAAATGTAATTTTAATGTGTCAAAACGTAACTTTAACTTGTCAAAACGTAATTTTAACTTGTAAAAAACGTACTTCAATTTGTAGAAAACGTACTTTAACTTGTAAAAAACGTATTTTAACGTGTCAAAATGTAACTTTACCTTGTCAAAACGTAACTTTAACTTGTTAAAAAGTTACTTTAACTTGTAAAAATGTAATTAATCTTGTAAAAATATAACTTTAACTTGTCAAAATGTAACTTTAACTTGTTAAAAACGTACTTTAACATGTAAAAAACGTACTTTAACTTGTAAAAAACGTATTTTAACTTGTCAAAACGTAACTTTAAATTGTTAAAAACGTACTTTAACTTGTTAAAAAGGTACTTTAACTAGTTAAAAACGAACTTCAACTTGTAAAAAACGTACTTTACCTTGTCAAAACGTAACTTTAACTTGTAAAAAACGTACTTTAACTTGTCGAAATGTACTTTAACTTGTCAAAACGTAACTTTAACTTGTAAAAAACGTACTTTAACATGACAAAATGTAATTTTAATGTGTCAAAACGTAACTTTAACTTGTCAAAACGTAACTTTAACTTGTAAAAAAGTAACTTTAACTTGTAAAAAACGTACTTCAACTTGTAAAAAACGTACTTTAACTTGTAGAAAACGTATTCTAACGTGTCAAAATGTAACTTTAACTTGTTAAAAACGTACTTTAACTTGTAAAAAACGTAATTTAACTTGTCAAAATATAACTTTAACTTGTCAAAATGTAACTTTAACTTGAGACAAATATACTTTAACTTGTAAAAAACGTACTTTAACTTTTAATAAACGTACTTCAACTTGTAAAAAACGTACTTTAACTTGTTAAAATGTAATTTTAATGTGTCAAAACGTAATTTTAAGTTGTTATAATGTAACTTTAACTGGTAAAAAACGTACTTCGACTTATGAAAAATGTACTTCGACTTGTAAAACACTTACTTTAACTTGTAAAAAACGTACTTCAACGGGTAAAAAACGTACTTTAAGTTGTAAAAAACGTATTTTAACGTGTCAAAATGTAACTTTAACTTGCAAAGCGTAACTTTAACTTGTTCAAAACGTACTTTAACTTGTAAAAAACGTACTTTAACTTGCCAAAACGTAACTTTAACTTGTAAAAAACCTACTTTAACTTGTCAAAACGTAACTTTAACTTGTCAAAACATAAGTTTAACTTGTTAAAAACATACATTAAATTGTAGAAACCGTACTTTAACTTGTCAAAAATGTGGTTTAACTTGTAACAAATGGACTTCAACTTGTAAAAAACGTACTTCAACTTGTAAAACACTTGCTTTAACTTGTAAAAAACGTACTTTAACTTGTAAAAAACGTATTTTAACGTGTCAAAATGTAACTTTAACTTGTCAAAACGTAACTTTAACTTGTAAAAAACGTACTTTAACTTGTAAAAAACCTACTTTAACTTGTCAAAACGTAAGTTTAACTTGTAAAACACCTACTTTAACTTGTCAAAACGTAACTTTAACTTGTCAAAACGTAAGTTTAACTTGTTAAAAACATACATTAACTTGTAAAAAATATACTTTAACTAGTAAAAACGTACTTCAACTTGTAAAAAACGTAATTTAACTTCTAAAAAACCTACTTTAACTTGTCAAAACGTAACTTTAATTTGTCAAAACGTAAGTTTAACTTGTTAAAAACATAATTTAACTTTTCAAAACGTAAGTTTAACTTGTAACAAACGTACTTTAGCTTGTCAAAATGTAATTTTAATGAGCCTAAACGTAACTTTTAGTTGTTAAAACGTAACTTTAACTTGTAAAAAATGTACTTTAACTTGTAAAAAACGTACTTTAACTTGTAAAAAACGTATTTCAACTTGTAAAAACTTACTTTAACTTGAAAAAAACGTACTTCAACTCTCAAAAAACGTACTTTAACTTGTAAAAAACGTATTTTATCATGTCAAAATGTAACTTTAATTTAACTTGTTAAAAACGTACTTTAACTTGTAAAAAACGTACTTTAACTTGTAAAAAGCGTACTTTAACTTTTCAAACCGTAACTTTAACTTGTAAAAAACCTACATTAACTTGTCAAAACGTAAATTTAACTTGTCAAAACGTACTTTAACTTGTCAAAAATGTTGGTTAACTTGTAACAAATGTACTTTAACTTGTAAAAACGTACTTCAACTTGTAAAAAACGTACTTTAACTTGTAAAAAACGTACTTTAACTTGTCAAAATGTAACTTTGATTTCTCAAAACATAAGTTTAACTTGTTAAAAACACACATTAACTTGTAAAAAAAGTACTTTAACTTGTCAAAAATGTGGTTTAACTTGTAACAAATGTACTTTATCTTGTAAAAACATACTTCAACTTGTAAAAAACGTTCTTTAAATTGTAAAAAACCTACTTTAATTTGTTAAAACATAACTTTAATTTGTCAAAAGGTAAGTCTAACGTGTTAAAAACGTAATTTAACATGTCAAAACGTAACTTTAACTTATAAAAAACGTACTTTAACTTGTCAAAATGTAACTTTAATGGGTCAAAACGTAACTTTAAGTTATTAAAACGTAACTTTAACTTGTAAAAAACGTACTTCAACTTGTAAAAAACGTACTTCAACTTGTAAAATACTTGCTTTAACTTGTAAAAAACGTACTTTAACTTGTAAAAAAACGTATTTTAACGTGTCAAAATGTAACTTTAACTTGTCAAAATGTAACTTTAATGGGTCAAAACGTAACTTTAAGTTATTAAAACGTAACTTTAACTTGTAAAAAACGTACTTCAACTTGTAAAAAACGTACTTCAACTTGTAAAACACTTGCTTTAACTTGTAAAAAACGTACTTTAACTTGTAAAAAAACGTATTTTAACGTGTCAAAATGTTACTTTAACTTGTCAAAATGTAACTGTTGTCGCTAAAATTTGGACAACGTTCAGAGACCTAAGCGGTCAGATCCTCGGTCCGAGCGGGTGACCCTCGCTTCGGCCTAAGCGTGTCAGATCCGGTGTCCCGGATCGTCTCTTAGCTGTCGTGTGGTCTTCGATTCCTTCTGTTATCTGAAAAGAGTAGACAGACGTGAACTAAGAAGGGAAAACAGAGGGGGGTCCTCTGTTTACCTCTCCGACGCTCAACATTAGTATAATGTGGGTGGAGTTTGTAGGATGACGAGGAAGGATCGACAAGATCGGGCGGAAGCGGAGACTTAAGAGTCAACGTCGCTTCGACGCTCGGACCTTGGATCTTAGGGAACAATTCCTATGGGAAACTGTCCCCGACTCAGCTTCCCGAGGAGGGTATGGCCGAGATAGAGAGTAAGAGAGAGGGAGTATAGTTTTCTCTTGGGAAAACTGATGTACCTTGTTGAGAGGATTAGAGGGGCTATTTATAGCCGTGGGTGTACCCTTGGCGCCGAGTGGGGAGCCTCTGGGCGTCGGTGGCCGGCCAGGCCCCTCCCACGGGTGAGGAAGGCCGGCCAGGTCCCTCTCCTGGGTGAGGAAGGCCGGCCAGGTCCCTCCCCTGGGTGAGGAAGGCCGGCCAGGTCCCTCCCCTGGGTGAGGAAGGCCGGCCAGGTCCCTCCCTTGGGTGAGGAATGTCGGCCAGGTCCCTCCCCTGGGTGAGGAAGGCCGGCCAGGTCCCTCCCCTGGGTGAGGAAGGCCTGCCAGGTCCCTCTCTTGGGTGAGGAAGGCCGGCCAGGTCCCTCCCTTGGGTGAGGAAGGCCGGCCAGGTCCCTCCCCTGGGTGAGGAAGGCCGGCCAGGTCCCTCCCATGGGTGAGGAAGGCCGGCCAGGCCCCTCCCATGGGCGATGATGGCCGACCAGGGTCCCCCCGGGGGTAGGGACGATCGGCTAGGCGCGCGAGGGCGAGTCATGGTTGTCCCGGGGGAGGCGTCTCTCCTTCGCGCCTCGGAAGTCGCCGGTCGGCCGGAAGTCGCCGGCCGGATGTCGCCGGCCGGCCAGAAGTCGCCGGCCGGACAAAGGTCTCCGGCCGGACTGAGGTCGACGGCCGGACTGAGGTCGTCGGCCGGACTGAGGTCGACGGCCGGACAGAGGTCGCCGGCCGGACTGAGGTCGACGGCCGGACAGAGGTCGCCGGGTGGACTGAGGTCGCCGGCCGGATTGAGGTCTCCGGCCGGACTGAGGTCGCCGGTTGGACAGAGGTTGCCGGCCGGATTTAGGCTCGCCGAAAGGCCCAAGGCGTGCCATTGTAAACCTGGCGTGGGTTCCAAGTGTTGGTCGATCGGAGGACGACAGGGGAGGCATATACTAGAGTTGCCGTGTGAGAATACGGCGACAACATTAGCCCCCCGAGTTCAATGTCGAACATGTGGTCGAGAATGAACTCAAATCAGGATCCTCTTATTGTCGTTCGAGCTAGACCATTTTATATCTCCTGATGAGCGTCATCGTAGAGTAAAAATGTCTTCGAGGGACATTGCGGTCCCTACGTTCACCGAGGTGACCTATGGTGGAGTGGCATGTTACGACGTCATGAGCTAAAGGTCCGCTATGGGTTCCTCTGACTTGCGTGGCAATTGTCTGATCAGAACCGTCTGATGTCGTATGGGAATGATTTATTTTCTTCAGCTTATCGTCAGAGGTTAGCTTTGGAGCGACATGTTTTCATCGAGTCGCCCCGAGGGGCAAGCTCGGATGTCGCTTTTGGAGCGACGTCTTCTCATCGAGTGGCCGTGAGGGGCAAACTCGGACGTTGTTTCAGCACAACGTATTTCATCGAGTCGCCTCGAGGGGCAAACTCGGATGCTGTTTTGTAACAACTTATTTTCATTAAGCCGCCTTTAGGAGCGAGCGACGTATTTTCGTCAAGTTGCCATTACGGGCTGCCTCGAACGTCGTTTAGGAGAGACGTATTTTCATCGAGTTGCCGTTAGGGGCTGACTCGGACGCTGTTTAGGAGCGACGTATTTTCGTCTAGTTGCCGTTAGGGGCTGACTCGGACGCCGTTTAGGAGCGACGTATTTTCGTCGAGTTGCCGTTAGGGGCTGACTCGGACGCCGTTTAGGAGCGACGTATTTTCGTCGAGTTGCCGTTAGGGGCTGACTCGGACGCCGTTTAGGAGCGACGTATTTTCATCGAGTGGCCATGAGAGGCAAACTCGGACGTTGTCTCCAAACAACGTATTTCATCGAGTTGCCTCGAGAGGCAAACTCGGATTTCGCTTTTGGAGCGACGTCTTTTCATCGAGTGGCCATGAGAGGCAAACTCGGACGTTGTTTCCAAACAACGCATTTCATCTAGTCGCCTCGAGGGGCAAACTCGTATGTTGCTTTTGGAGCGATGTCTTTTCATCGAGTGGCCGTGAGAGGCAAACTCGGACGTTGTTTTGGAACAACGTATTTCATCGAGTCGCCTCGAGGGGCAAACTCGGATGTTGCTTTTGGAGCGATGTCTTTTCATCGAGTGGCCATGAGAGGCAAACTCGGATGTTGTTTCGGAACAACGAATTTCATCGAGTCGCCTCGAGGGGCAAACTCGGACGTTGTTTCGGACCAACGTATTTCATCGAGTCGCCTCGAGGGGCAAACTCGGATGTCGCTTTTGGAGCGTTGTCTTTTCATCGAGTGGCCATGAGAGGCAAACTCGGACGTTGTTTCGGAACAACGCATTTCATCGAGTCGCCTCGAGGGGCAAACTCGGACGTTGTTTCGGAACAACGCATTTCATCGAGTCGCCTCGAGGGGCAAACTCGGACGTTGTTTCGGACCAACGTATTTCATCGAGTCGCCTCGAGGGGCAAACTCGGATGTCGCTTTTGGAGCGATGTCTTTTCATCGAGTGGCCATGAGAGGCAAACTCGGACGTTGTTTCGGAACAACGCATTTCATCGAGTCGCCTCGAGGGGCAAACTCGGACGTTGTTTCGGAACAACGCATTTCATCGAGTCGCCTCGAGGGGCAAACTCGGACGTTGTTTCGGAACAACGCATTTCATCGAGTCGCCTCGAGGGGCAAACTCGGACGTTGTTTCGGACAAACGTATTTCATCGAGTAATTATCGACTTTGTTAATGAACCGCCTTAGCCCCCCGAGTTTGGTGGTATTGTGGAATGACCACGAAACACAAATATGGAGAATACGAGATAGGGCAAATAACAAAGGACATTTTTTATTGCGAAACATAGAATTGGGCCCGTTTTTGGGCTCATAGCCTTGTTTGAGATACATAGGAAAGGGACATAGCATGCCGTACGGTTAACTTGTACCCCTTATGTAATCGAGCTGGTAGGTGAAGTTGCGGGAGAACTCTCGGCCGAGTTACTTGATTCCGGAGAGCGTGGGACGAATTCTTTGATTCTTCCATCTTGCACCAGTGCCTCTATTCGCTTCTTAAGCTTAGAACAATTAGACGTCATGTGTCCATGATCGCGGTGGTATTCGCAAAACTTGCTCTTGTCCCGCGTCGCATAACTCTTTTTCAATGGAGCGGGCGACCCGAGTTCATCTCGGTAAAGAATCAAGATTTGGGCTGGAGATGAACTTTGCGGGGTGAGGGCTTCTCCCCGGTACCCATCGGCGTAACGCCTCTTTAGCCTTGACGGGGGGGTGTCACTAGTGACATAACTATCCCTTCCCTGTTTGCTTCGAGTGTCGGGACAATCATCGGTGCAATAGCTGTTGTTCGGCCCCCTGCCCCTTCTGCCGTCGAGGTAATCCTCGATTCTCATATGTGTCTTGGCACAGGCCATGAGCTCTGCCATGTCCCTCGGGGGCTTTCCCGCAATCGACTTTAAGAAGTCGCTGTGTTCGGCGCCTTCGGTGATGGCGACTATGGCATCCCGATCGTCGAAGTCTTCGACTTTGTGAGATTCTTCGGTAAAACGAGCCAGGTACTGACGCAGGCTCTCGCCCGGTTTCTGCCTGATTGTCCAAAAGTATGATTTGGACTTCTTCTGTACCACTAAGGTGGCGAATCTGGCGAGGAAAGCCTCTCGGAGAGCTCGAAAAGAGTTGATACTCCCGGGTTTAAGGCTTCTTAACCAATCGAAACCCGATCCGATCAATGTCAGGCTAAATGCCTGGCAGAGAGTTGCGTCTTACAGTCCCTGCATCAACATCCACGTTTCATAGTGGTGGATGTGGAAATTGGGGTCAGAACGCCCGTCATATGAAGAGCCGGCGGGGAGCTTGAACCTCCTTTCAGGCGGTTGTGCAAGCACCACTGCCGTGAAAGGTGAGTATGATCCCTCCAGGCCGTTGCTAGGTTTGGAACCCCCCGGGCCTGCTTCCCGAAGCTCGATGATCTGATTCTGGAGTCCCCGAATCATGGTGATCATCTCAAGTCCGTTAGCGGCACCTGCGACTGGTCCCACTGGCGTGGGGGCCAACCGCTCATTGGACCCTTGGTCCATGAAGTTGGGAGGAGGGTTCCCGAGGGTTGCAGCCCCGGCAGCCGCCCGACGGGCGTCCAATTTTCTCCTTAGGTCTCCCTCGTGGGGATCCCGTTGCGAGCCGAGACGGGTCCTAAGGTCTTCCTTGGCGGAGTACGAGGGTCTAACCATCGATGGGCGACCTTTGCGACGGACCCCACGATTATTCGCGCCATCATCTCCTCGTCGAGAAGACGTTTGGCATAAACGTCGGGACCATCCGCTGCGGGAATTGCTACAGCCCTCGCATTGAGAGCCTGTCTGAGCTCGACCAACCGATGGTTCTAACGTAGCGTCGTCTGCGCCTGCCAAGGGCGATGGGGTGAAGCTTTGACTCGTGTCTGTCTTCGAGACCATGTCATCTCCGACATAATTCTCGTCCCGGGTCAAATTATCATCTTCCTCGTATCCGAGGAGGTTAACGGCCAAACCCTTGTTCACCCTCGGCTGCGCTAGCAATTCTGCTAGGCGGCGGTCGTTCTCATCTCTTAGGCCGCTTTCGTTATCACGAAGGGCAGAGGCGACGTTTCTAGAATTCCTCACCGCAGGCTGTTGCCTGGTCACTTGGCGGGGGAGTTGCCGGAACTCATACCGTGAGCTAGCCGCTCGAACGATGAGATTACTCGATCGGACAACCGCGGGGGTTGCCGGAACGTCACTCATTTTATGTGAGTGGAAAAGAAAAGAGATGTGATAGAGAGATGTGGATTGGATGAGCTTCAAGATTGAAGGCCCCTCCTTCTAGCGCCAAAATGTTGTCGCTGAAATTTGGACAACGTTCAGAGACCTAAGCGGTCAGATCCTCGCTCCGAGCGGGTGACCCTCGCTTCGGCCTAAGCGTGTCAGATCCGGTGTCCCGGATCGTCTCTTAGCTGTCGTGTGGTCTTCGAGTCCTTCTGTTATCTGAAAAGAGTAGACAGACGTGAACTAAAAAGGGAAAACAGAGGGGGGTCCTCTGTTTACCTCTCCGACGCTCAACATTAGTATAATGTGGGTGGAGTTTGTAGGATGACGAGGAAGGATCGACAAGATCGGGCGGAAGCGGAGACTTAAGAGTCAACGTCGCTTCGACGCTCGGACCTTGGATCTTAGGGAACAATTCCTATGGGAAACTGTCCCCGACTCAGCTTCCCGAGGAGCGTATGGCCGAGATAGAGAGTAAGAGAGAGGGAGTATAGTTTTCTATTGGGAAAACTGGTGTACCTTGTTGAGAGGATTAGAGGGGCTATTTATAGCCGTGGGTGTACCCTTGGCGCCGAGTGGGGAGCCTCTGGGCGTCGGTGGCCGGCCAGGCCCCTCCCACGGGTGAGGAAGGCCGGCCAGGTCCCTCCCCTGGGTGAGGAAGGCCAGCCAGGTCCCTCCCCTGGGTGAGGAAGGCCGGCCAGGTCCCTCCCTTGGGTGACGAAGGCCGGCCAGGTCCCTCCCCTGGGTGAGGAAGGCCGGCCAGGTCCCTCCCCTGGGTGAGGAAGGCCGGCCAGGTCCCTCCCCTGGGTGAGGAAGGCCGGCCAGGTCCCTCCCCTGGGTGAGGAAGGCCGGCCAGGTCCCTCCCCTGGGTGAGGAAGGCCGGCCAGGTCCCTCCCTTGGGTGAGGAAGCCCGGCCAGGTCCCTCCCCTGGGTGAGGAAGGCCGGCCAGGTCCCTCCCCTGGGTGAGGAAGGCCGGCCAGGCCCCTCCCATGGGTGATGATGGCCGACCAGGGCCCTCCCGGGGGTAGGGACGATCGGCTAGGCGCGCGAGGGCGAGTCATGGTTGTCCCGGGGGAGGCGTCTCTCCTTCGCGCCTCGGAAGTCGCCGGTCGGCCGGAAGTCGCCGGCCGGATGTCGCCGGCCGGCCAGATGTCGCCGGCCGGACAAAGGTCTCCGGCCGGACTGAGGTCGACGGCCGGACTGAGGTCGCCGGCCGGACTGAGGTCGACGGCCGGACAGAGGTCGCCGGCCGGACTGAGGTCGACGGCCGGACAGAGGTCGCCGGGTGGACTGAGGTCGCCGGCCGGATTGAGGTCTCCGGCCGGACTGAGGTCGCCGGTCGGACAGAGGTTGCCGGCCGGATTTAGGCTCGCCGAAAGGCCCAAGGCGTGCCATTCTAAACCTGGCGTGGGTTCCAAGTGTTGGTCGATCGGAGGACGACAGGGGAGGCATATACTAGAGTTGCCGTGTGAGAATACGGCGACAACAGTAACTTTAACTTGTAAAAAACGTACTTTAACTTGTAAAAAACCTACTTTAACTTGTCAAAACGTAACTTTAACTTGTCAAAACGTAAGTTTAACTTGTTAAAAACATACATTATCCTGTACAAAACTTACTTTCACTTGTCAAAATTATGGTTTAACTTGTAACAAATGTAATTTAACTTGTAAAAACATACTTCAACTTGTAAAAAACGTATTTTAACTTGTAAAAAACCTATTTTAACTTGTAAAAAATGTACTTTAACTTGTCAAAACGTAACTTTAACTTGTAAAAAACCTACTTTAACTTGCCAAAACGTAAGTTTAACTTGTAATAAACCTACTTTAACTTGTCAAAACGTAACTTTAACTTGTCAAAACGTAAGTTTAACTTGTTAAAAACATACATTAACTTGTTAAAAACTTACTTTAACTTGTAAAATATGTACTTTAACTAGTAAAAACGTACTTCAACTTGTAAAAAACGTAATTTAACTTTGAAAAAACCTACTTTAACTTGTCAAAACGTAACTTTAATTTGTCAAAACGTAAGTTTAACTTGTTAAAAACATAATTTAAATTTTCAAAACGTAACTTTAACTTGTAACAAACGTACTTTAACTTGTCAAAATGTAATTTTAATGAGTCTAAACGTAACTTTTACTTGTTAAGACAAACTTTAACTTGTAAAAAATGTACTTTAACTTGTAAAAAACGTACTGTAACTTGTAAATAACGTATTTCAACTTGTAAAAACTTACTTTAACTTGTAAAAAACGTACTTCAACTCTTAAAAACGTACTTTAACTTGTAAAAAACGTATTTTAACATGTCAATATGTAACTTTAATTTAACTTGTTAAAAACGTACTTTAACTTGTAAAAAACGTACTTTAACTAGTAAAAAGCGTACATTAACTTGTCAAAACGTAACTTTAACTTGTAAAAAACGTACTTTAACTTTTAATAAACGTACTTCAACTTGTAAAAAACGTACTTTAACTTGTTAAAATGTAATTTTAATGTGTCAAAACGTAATTTTAAGTTGTTATAATGTAACTTTAACTGGTAAAAAACGTACTTCGACTCATGAAAAATGTACTTCGACTTGTAAAACACTTACTTTAACTTGTAAAAAACGTACTTCAACGGGTAAAAAACGTACTTTAAGTTGTAAAAAACGTATTTTAACGTGTCAAAATGTAACTTTAACTTGCAAAGCGTAACTTTAACTTGTTCAAAACGTAATTTAACTTGTAAAAAACGTACTTTAACTTGCCAAAACGTAACTTTAACTTGTAAAAAACCTACTTTAACTTGTCAAAACGTAACTTTAACTTGTCAAAACATAGGTTTAACTTGTTAAAAAGATACATTAAATTGTAGAAACCGTACTTTAACTTGTCAAAAATGTGGTTTAACTTGTAACAAATGGACTTCAACTTGTAAAAAACGTACTTCAACTTGTAAAACACTTGCTTTAACTTGTAAAAAACGTACTTTAACTTGTAAAAAACGTATTTTAACGTGTCAAAATGTAACTTTAACTTGTCAAAACGTAACTTTAACTTGTAAAAAACGTACTTTAACTTGTAAAAAGCGTACTTTAACTTTTCAAACCGTAACTTTAACTTGTAAAAAACCTACATTAACTTGTCAAAACGTAAATTTAACTTGTCAAAACGTACTTTAACTTGTCAAAAATGTGGTTTAACTTGTAACAAATGTACTTTAACTTGTAAAAACGTACTTCAACTTGTAAAAAACCTACTTTAACTTGTAAAAAACCTACTTTAACTTGTCAAAATGTAACTTTGATTTCTCAAAACATAAGTTTAACTTGTTAAAAACACACATTAACTTGTAAAAAAAGTACTTTAACTAGTCAAAAATGTGGTTTAACGTGTAACAAATGTACTTTATCTTGTAAAAACATACTTCAACTTGTAAAAAACGTTCTTTAACTTGTAAAAAACCTACTTTAATTTGTCAAAACATAACTTTAATTTGTCAAAAGGTAAGTCTAACGTGTTAAATACGTAATTTAACATGTCAAAACGTAACTTTAACTTGTCAAAATGTAACTTTAATGGGTCAAAACGTAACTTTAAGTTATTAAAACGTAACTTTAACTTGTAAAAAACGTACTTCAACTTGTAAAAAACGTACTTCAACTTGTAAAACACTTGCTTTAACTTGTAAAAAACGTACTTTAACTTGTAAAAAAACGTATTTTAACGTGTCAAAATGTAACTTTAACTTGTCAAAATGTAACTTTAACTTGTAAAAAACGTACTTTAACTTGTAAAAAACCTACTTTAACTTGTCAAAACGTAACTTTAACTTGTCAAAACGTAAGTTTAACTTGTTAAAAAAATACATTATCTTGTACAAAACTTACTTTCACTTGTCAAAATTATGGTTTAACTTGTAACAAATGTAATTTAACTTGTAAAAACATACTTCAACTTGTAAAAAACGTATTTTATCTTGTAAAAAACCTATTTTAACTTGTAAAAAATGTACTTTAACTTGTCAAAACGAAACTTTAACTTGTAAAAAACCTACTTTAACTTGTCAAAACGTAAGTTTAACTTGTAAAAAACCTACTTTAACTTGTCAAAACGTAACTTTAACTTGTCAAAACGTAAGTTTAACTTGTTAAAAACATACATTAACTTGTTAAAAACTTACTTTAACTTGTAAAATATGTACTTTAACTAGTAAAAACGTACTTCAACTTGTAAAAAACGTAATTTAACTTTGAAAAAACCTACTTTAACTTGTCAAAACGTAACTTTAATTTGTCAAAACGTAAGTTTAACTTGTTAAAAACATAATTTAACTTTTCAAAACGTAACTTTAACTTGTAACAAACGTACTTTAACTTGTCAAAATGTAATTTTAATGAGTCTAAACGTAACTTTTAGTTGTTAAAACGTAACTTTAACTTGTAAAAAATGTACTTTAACTTGTAAAAAACGTACTGTAACTTGTAAAAAACGTATTTCAACTTGTAAAAACTTACTTTAACTTGTAAAAAACGTACTTCAACTCTTAAAAACATACTTTAACCTGTAAAAAACGTATTTTAACATGTCAAAATGTAACTTTAATTTAACTTGTTAAAAACGTACTTTAACTTGTAAAAAACGTACTTTAACTAGTAAAAAGCGTACATTAACTTGTCAAAACGTAACTTTAACTTTTAAAAAACCTACATTAACTTGTCAAAACGTAACTTTAACTTGTCAAAATGTAAGTTAAACTTGTTAAAAAGATACATTAACTTTTAAAAAACGTACTTTAACTTGTCAAAAATGTGGTTTAACTTGTAACAAATATACTTTAACTTGTAAAAACATACTTCAACTTGTAAAAAACGTACTTTACCTTGTAAAAAACCTACTTTAACTTGTCAAAATGTAACTTTAATTTGTCAAAACGTAAGTTTAACTTGTTAAAAACACACATTAACTTGTAAAAAACGTACTTTAACTAGTCAAAAATGTGGTTTAACTTGTAACAAATGTACTTTAACTTGTAAAAACGTACTTCAACATGTAAAAAACGTACTTTAACTTGTAAAAAACCTACTTTAACTTGTCAAAACGTAACTTTAATTTGTCAAAAGGTAAGTCTAACTTGTTAAAAACGTAATTTAACATGTCAAATCGTAACTTTAACTTATAAAAAACGTACTTTAACTTGTCAAAATGTAATTTTAATGTGTCAAAACGTAACTTTAAGTTATTAAAACGTAACTTTAACTTGTAAAAACGTACTTCAACTTGTAAAATACATACTTCAACTTGTAAAACACTTACTTTAACTTGTAAAAAACGTACTTTAACTTGTAAAAAACGTATTTTAACGTGTCAAAATGTAACTTTAACTTGTCAAAACGTAACTTTAACTTGTTAAAAACGTACTTTAACTTGTAAAAAACGTACTTGAACTTGTAAAAAACGTACTTTAACTTGTCAAAACGTAACTTTAACTTGTAAAAAACCGACATTAACTTGTCAAAACGTTACTTTAACTTGTCAAAACATACGTTAAACTTGTTAAAAAGATACATTAACTTTTAAAAAACGTACTTTAACTTGTCAAAAATGTGGTTTAACTTGTAACAAATGTACTTTAACTTGTAAAAACGTACTTCAACTTGTAAAAAATGTACTTTAACTTGTAAAAAACCTACTTTAACTTGTCAAAATGTAACTTTAATTTGTCAAAACGTAAGTTTAACTTGTTAAAAACACACATTAACTTGTAAAAAACGTAATTTAACTTGTCAAAAATGTGGGTTAACTTGTAACAAATGTATTTTAACTTGTAAAAAAGTACTTCAACTTGTAAAAAACGTACTTTAATTTGTAAAAAATGTACTTTAACTTGTAAAAAATGTACTTTAACTAGTAAAAACGTACTTCAACTTGTAAAAAACGTAATTTAACTTTGAAAAAACCTACTTTAACTTGTCAAAACGTAACTTTAACTTGCAAAGCGTAACTTTAACTTGTTCAAAACGTACTTTAACTTGTAAAAAACGTGCTTTAACTTGCCAAAACGTAACTTTAACTTGTAAAAAACCTACTTTAACTTGTCAAAACGTAACTTTAACTTGTCAAAACATAAGTTTAACTTGTTAAAAACATACATTAAATTGTAGAAACCGTACTTTAACTTGTCAAAAATGTGGTTTAACTTGTAACAAATGGACTTCAACTTGTAAAAAACGTACTTCAACTTGTAAAACACTTGCTTTAACTTGTAAAAAACGTACTTTAACTTGTAAAAAACGTATTTTAACGTGTCAAAATGTAACTTTAACTTGTCAAAACGTAAGTTTAACTTGTAAAAACGTACTTTAACTTGTAAAAAACCTACTTTAACTTGTCAAAACGTAAGTTTAACTTGTAAAACACCTACTTTAACTTGTCAAAACGTAACTTTAACTTGTCAAAACGTAAGTTTAACTTGTTAAAAACATACATTAACTTGTAAAAAATATCCTTTAACTAGTAAAAACGTACTTCAACTTGTAAAAAACGTAATTTAACTTGTAAAAAACCTACTTTAACTTGTCAAAATGTAACTTTAATTTGTCAAAACGTAAGTTTAACTTGTTAAAAACATAATTTAACTTTTCAAAACGTAACTTTAACTTGTAACAAACGTACTTTAGCTTGTCCAAATGTAATTTTAATGAGTCTAAACGTAACTTTTAGTTGTTAAAACGTAACTTTAACTTGTAAAAAATGTACTTTAACTTGTAAAAAACGTACTTTAACTTGTAAAAAACGTATTTCAACTTGTAAAAACTTACTTTAACTTGAAAAAAACGTACTTCAACTCTCAAAAAACGTACTTTAACTTGTAAAAAACGTATTTTATCATGTCAAAATGTAACTTTAATTTAACTTGTTAAAAACGTACTTTAACTTGTAAAAAACGTACTTTAACTTGTAAAAAGCGTACTTTAACTTTTCAAACCGTAACTTTAACTTGTAAGAAACCTACATTAACTTGTCAAAACGTAAATTTAACTTGTCAAAACGTACTTTAACTTGTCAAAAATGTGGTTTAACTTGTAACAAATGTACTTTAACTTGTAAAAACGTACTTCAACTTGTAAAAAACCTACTTTAACTTGTAAAAAACCTACTTTAACTTGTCAAAATGTAACTTTGATTTCTCAAAACATAAGTTTAACTTGTTAAAAACACACATTAACTTGTAAAAAAAGTACTTTAACTTGTCAAAAATGTGGTTTAACTTGTAACAAATGTACTTTATCTTGTAAAAACATACTTCAACTTGTAAAAAACGTTCTTTAACTTGTAAAAAACCTACTTTATTTTGTCAAAACATAACTTTAATTTGTCAAAAGGTAAGTCTAACGTGTTAAAAACGTAATTTAACATGTCAAAACGTAACTTTAACTTATAAAAAACGTACTTTAACTTGTCAAAATGTAACTTTAATGGGTCAAAACGTAACTTTAAGTTATTAAAACGTAACTTTAAGTTGTAAAAAACGTACTTCAACTTGTAAAAAACGTACTTCAACTTGTAAAACACTTGCTTTAACTTGTAAAAAACGTACTTTAACTTGTTAAAAAACGTATTTTAACGTGTCAAAATGTAACTTTAACTTGTCAAAATGTAACTTTAACTTGTAAAAAACGTACTTTAACTTGTAAAAAACCTACTTTAACTTGTCAAAACGTAACTTTAACTTGTCAAAACGTAAGTTTAACTTGTTTAAAAAATACATTATCTTGTACAAAACTTACTTTCACTTGTCAAAATTATGGTTTAACTTGTAACAAATGTAATTTAACTTGTAAAAACATACTTCAACTTGTAAAAAACGTATTTTAACTTGTAAAAAACCTATTTTAACTTGTAAAAAATGTACTTTAACTTGTCAAAACGTAACTTTAACTTGTAAAAAACCTACTTTAACTTGTCAAAACGTAAGTTTAACTTGTAAAAAACCTACTTTAACTTGTCAAAACGTAACTTTAACTTGTCAAAACGTAAGTTTAACTTGTTAAAAACATACATTAACTTGTTAAAAACTTACTTTAACTTGTAAAATATGTACTTTAACTAGTAAAAACGTACTTCAACTTGTAAAAAACGTAATTTAACTTTGAAAAAACCTACTTTAACTTGTCAAAACGTAACTTTAATTTGTCAAAACGTAAGTTTAACTTGTTAAAAACATAATTTAACTTTTCAAAACGTAACTTTAACTTGTAACAAACGTACTTTAACTTGTTAAAATGTAATTTTAATGAGTCTAAACGTAACTTTTAGTTGTTAAAACGTAACTTTAACTTGTAAAAAATGTACTTTAACTTGTAAAAAACGTACTGTAACTTGTAAAAAACGTATTTCAACTTGTAAAAACTTACTTTAACTTGTAAAAAACGTACTTCAACTCTTAAAAACGTACTTTAACTTGTAAAAAACGTATTTTAACATGTCAAAATGTAACTTTAATTTAACTTGTTAAAAACGTACTTTAACTTGTAAAAAACGTACTTTAACTAGTAAAAAGCGTACATTAACTTGTCAAAACGTAACTTTAACTTGTAAAAAACGTACTTTAACTTGTTAAAACGTAACTTTAACTTGTCAAAACATAAGTTTAACTTGTTAAAAACGTACTTTAACTTGTAAAAAACGTACTTTAACTTGTAAAAAGCGTACATTAACTTGTCAAAACGTAACTTTAACTTGTAAAAAACCTACATTAACTTGTCAAAACGTAACTTTAACTTGTCAAAACGTAAGTTAAACTTGTTAAAAAGATACATTAACTTTTAAAAAAGGTACTTTAACTTGTCAAAAATGTGGTTTAACTTGTAACAAATATACTTTAACTTGTAAAAACGTACTTCAACTTGTAAAAAACGTACTTTAACTTTTAAAAAACCTACTTTAACTTGTCAAAATGTAACTTTAATTTGTCAAAACGTAAGTTTAACTTGTTAAAAAAACACATTGACATGTAAAAAACGTACTTTAACTAGTCAAAAATGTGGTTTAACTTGTAACAAATGTACTTTAACTTGTAAAAACGTACTTCAACTTGTAAAAAACGTACTTTAACTTGTCAAAACGTAACTTTAATTTGTCAAAACGTAAGTCTAACTTGTTAAAAACGTAAATTAACATGTCAAAACGTAACTTTAACTTATAAAAAACGTACTTTAACTTGTCAAAATGTAATTTTAATGTGTCAAAACGTAACTTTAAGTTATTAAAACGTAACTTTAACTTGTAAAAAACGTACTTCAACTTGTAAAAAACATACTTCAACTTGTAAAACACTTACTTTAACTTGTAAAAAACGTACTTTAACTTGTAAAAAACGTATTTTAACGTGTCAAAATGTAACTTTAACTTGTCAAAACGTAACTTTAACTTGTTAAAAACGTACTTTAACTTGTGAAAAACGTACTTTAACTTGTAAAAAACCGACATTAACTTGTTAAAACGTAACTTTAACTTGTCATAACATAAGTTAAAATTGTTAAAAAGATACATTAACTTGTAAAAAACGTACTTTAACTTGTCAAAAATGTGGTTTAACTTGTAACAAATGTACTTTAACTTGTTAAAACGTACTTCAACTTGTAAAAAATGTACTTTAACTTGTAACAAACCTACTTTAACTTGTCAAAATGTAACTTTAATTTGTCAAAACGTAAGTTTAACTTGTTAAAAACACACATTAACTTGTAAAAAACGTACTTTAACTTGTCCAAAATGTGGGTTAACTTCTAACAAATTTATTTTAACTTGTAAAAAATGTACTTTAATTTGTAAAAAATGTACTTTAACTTGTAAAAAACGTACTTTAACTTGTTAAAACGTAACTTTAACTTGTCAAAACATAAGTTTAAATTGTTAAAAACATACATTTACTTGAAAAAACGTACTTAAACTTGTCAAAAATGTGGTTTAACTTGTAACAACTGTACTTTAACTTGTAAAAACATACTTCAACTTGTAAAAAACGTACTTTACCTTGTAAAAAACCTACTTTAACTTGTCAAAATGTAACTTTAATTTGTCAAAACGTAAGTTTAACTTGTTAAAAACACACATTAACTTGTAAAAAACGTACTTTAACTAGTCAAAAATGTGGTTTAACTTGTAACAAACGTACTTCAATTTGTAAAAACGTACTTCAACTTGTAAAAAACGTACTTTAACTAGTAAAAAACCTACTTTAACTTGTCAAAACGTAACTTTAATTTGTCAAAACGTAAGTTTAACTTGTTAAAAACATAATTTAACTTGTCAAAACTTAACTTTAACTAGTAAAAACGTACTTTAACTTGTCAAAATGTAATTTTAATGTGTCAAAACGTAACTTGAAGTTCTTAAAACGTAACTTTAACTGGTAAAAATTGTACTTTAACTTGTAAAAAACGTATTTCAACTTGTAAAAACCTTACTTTAAGATGTAAAAAACGTACTTCAACTTATAAAAAACGTATTTGAACGTGTCCAAATGTAACTTTAACTTATCTAAACGTAACTTTAACTTGTTAAAAACGTACTTTAACTTGTAAAAAACGTACTTTAACTTGTAAAAAATGTACTTTATCTTGTCAAAACGTAACTTTAACTTGTAAAAAACCTACCTTAACTTCTCAAAACGTAAGTTTAACTTGTTAAAAACATACATTAACTTGTAAAAAACGTACCTTAACTTGTCAAAAATATGTTTTAAGTTGTAACAAATGTATTTTAATTTGTAAAAACATACTTCAACTTGTCAAAAACGTACTTTAACTTGTAAAAACGTACTTTAACTTGTTAAAACGTAACTTTAACTTGTCAAAACATAAGTTTAAATTGTTAAAAAGATACATTAACTTTTAAAAAACGTACTTTAACTTGTCAAAAATGTGGTTTAACTTGTAACAAATATACTTTAACTTGTAAAAACATACTTCAACTTGTAAAAAACGTACTTTACCTTGTAAAAAACCTACTTTAACTTGTCAAAATGTAACTTTAATTTGTCAAAACGTAAGTTTAACTTGTTAATAACACACATTAACTTGTAAAAAACGTACTTTAACTAGTCAAAAATGTGGTTTAACTTGTAACAAATGTACTTAAACTTGTAAAAACGTACTTCAACATGTAAAAAACGTACTTTAACTTGTAAAAAACCTACTTTAACTTGTCAAAACGTAACTTTAATTTGTCAAAAGGTAAGTCTAACTTGTTAAAAACGTAATTTAACATGTCAAATCGTAACTTTAACTTATAAAAAACGTACTTTAACTTGTCAAAATGTAATTTTAATGTGTCAAAACGTAACTTTAAGTTATTAAAACGTAACTTTAACTTGTAAAAACGTACTTCAACTTGTAAAAAACATACTTCAACTTGTAAAACACTTACTTTAACTTGTAAAAAACGTACTTTAACTTGTAAAAAACGTATTTTAACGTGTCAAAATGTAACTTTAACTTGTCAAAACGTAACTTTAACTTGTTAAAAACGTACTTTAACTTGTAAAAAACGTACTTGAACTTGTAAAAAACGTACTTTAACTTGTCAAAACGTAACTTTAACTTGTAAAAAACCGACATTAACTTGTCAAAACGTAACTTTAACTTGTCAAAACATACGTTAAACTTGTTAAAAAGATACCTTAACTTTTAAAAAACGTACTTTAACTTGTCAAAAATGTGGTTTAACTTGTAACAAATGTACTTTAACTTGTAAAAACGTACTTCAACTTGTAAAAAATGTACTTTAACTTGTAAAAAACCTACTTTAACTTGTCAAAATGTAACTTTAATTTGTCAAAACGTAAGTTTAACTTGTTAAAAACACACATTAACTTGTAAAAAACGTACTTTAACTTGTAAAAAATGTGGGTTAACTTCTAACAAATGTATTTTAACTTGTTAAAAATTACTTCAACTTGTAAAAAACGTACTTTAATATGTAAAAAATGTACTTTAACTTGTAAAAAATGTACTTTAACTAGTAAAAACGTACTTCAAGTTGTAAAAAACGTAATTTAACTTTGAAAAAACCTACTTTAACTTGTCAAAACGTAACTTTAATTTGTCAAAACGTAAGTTTAACTTGTTAAAAACATAATTTAACTTTTCAAAACGTAACTTTAACTTGTAACAAACGTACTTTAACTTGTCAAAATGTAATTTTAATGAGTCTAAACGTAACTTTTAGTTGTTAAAACGTAACTTTAACTTGTAAAAAATGTACTTTAACTTGTAAAAAACGTACTGTAACTTGTAAAAAACGTATTTCAACTAGTAAAAACTTACTTTAACTTGTAAAAAACGTACTTCAACTCTTAAAAACGTACTTTAACTTGTAAAAAACGTATTTTAACATGTCAAAATGTAACTTTAATTTAACTTGTTAAAAACGTACTTTAACTTGTAAAAAACGTACTTTAACTTGTAAAAAGCGTACATTAACTTGTCAAAACGTAACTTTAACTTGTAAAAAACCTACATTAACTTGTCAAAACGTAACTTTAACTTGTCAAAACGTAAGTTAAACTTGTTAAAAAGATACATTAACTTTTAAAAAAGGTACTTTAACTTGTCAAAAATGTGGTTTAACTTGTAACAAATATACTTTAACTTGTAAAAACGTACTTCAACTTGTAAAAAACGTACTTTAACTTTTACAAAACCTACTTTAACTTGTCAAAATGTAACTTTAATTTGTCAAAACGTAAGTTTAACTTGTTAAAAAAACACATTGACATGTAAAAAACGTACTTTAACTAGTCAAAAATGTGGTTTAACTTGTAACAAATGTACTTTAACTTGTAAAAACGTACTTCAACTTGTAAAAAACGTACTTTAACTTGTCAAAACGTAACTTTAATTTGTCAAAACGTAAGTCTAACTTGTTAAAAACGTAAATTAACATGTCAAAACGTAACTTTAACTTATAAAAAACGTACTTTAACTTGTCAAAATGTAATTTTAATGTGTCAAAACGTAACTTTAAGTTATTAAAACGTAACTTTAACTTGTAAAAAACGTACTTCAACTTGTAAAAAACATACTTCAACTTGTAAAACACTTACTTTAACTTGTAAAAAACGTACTTTAACTTGTAAAAAACGTATTTTAACGTGTCAAAATGTAACTTTAACTTGTCAATACGTAACTTTAACTTGTTAAAAACGTACTTTAACTTGTGAAAAACGTACTTTAACTTGTAAAAAACCGACATTAACTTGTTAAAACGTAACTTTAACTTGTCATAACATAAGTTAAAATTGTTAAAAAGATACATTAACTTGTAAAAAACGTACTTTAACTTGTCAAAAATGTGGTTTAACTTGTAACAAATGTACTTTAACTTGTTAAAACGTACTTCAACTTGTAAAAAATGTACTTTACCTTGTAACAAACCTACTTTAACTTGTCAAAATGTAACTTTAATTTGTCAAAACGTAAGTTTAACTTGTTAAAAACACACATTAACTTGTAAAAAACGTACTTTAACTTGTCCAAAATGTGGGTTAACTTCTAACAAATGTATTTTAACTTGTAAAAAATGTACTTTAATTTGTAAAAAATGTACTTTAACTTGTAAAAAACGTACTTTAACTTGTTAAAACGTAACTTTAACTTGTCAAAACATAAGTTTAAATTGTTAAAAACATACATTTACTTGAAAAAACGTACTTAAACTTGTCAAAAATGTGGTTTAACTTGTAACAACTGTACTTTAACTTGTAAAAACGAACATCAACTTGTAAAAACGTACTTTAACTTGTCAAAACGTAACTTTAACTATTAAAAAACCTACTTTAACTTGTCAAAACGTAACTTTAACTTGTCAAAACGTAAGTATAACTTGTTAATAACATATATTCACTAGTAAAAAACGTACTTTAACTTGTCAAAAATGTGGTTTAACTTGTAACAAATGTACTTTAACTTATAAAAACGTACTTTAACTTGTAAAAAGCGTACTTTAACTTGTAAAAAACCTACTTTAACTTGTCAAAATGTAACTTTAATTTGTCAAAACGTAAGTTTAACTTGTTAAAAACACACATTAACTTGTACAAAACGTACTTTAAGTTGTCAAAAATGTGGGTTAACTTGTAACAAATATATTTTAACTTGTAAAAAAGTACTTCAACTTGTAAAAAACGTACTTTAATTTGTAAAACACTTGCTTGAACTTGTAAAAAACGTACTTCAACTTGTAAAAAACGTACTGTAACTTGTAAAAAATGTATTTTAAAGTGTCAAAATGTAACTTTAACTTCTCAAAACGTAACTTTAACTTGTAACAAATGTACTTTAACTTATAAAAACGTATTTTAACTTGTAGAAAGCGTACTTTAACTTGTAAAAAACCTACTTTAACTTGTCAAAATGTAACTTTAATTTGTCAAAACGTAAGTTTAATTTGTTAAAAACACACATTAACTTGTACAAAACGTACTTTAACTTGTCAAAAATGTGGGTTAACTTGTAACAAATGTATTTTAACTTGTAAAAAAGTACTTCAACTTGTAAAAAACGTACTTTAATTTGTAAAACACTTTCTTAAACTTGTAAAAAACGTACTTCAACTTGTAAAAAACGTACTGTAACTTGTAAAATATGTATTTTAAAGTGTCAAAATGTAACTTTAACTTCTCAAAACGTAACTTTAACTTGTTAAAAATGTACTTTAACTTGTTAAAAACGTACTTTAACTTGTAAAAAACGTACTTTAACTTGTCAAAACGTAAGTTTAACTTGTTAAAACGTAAGTTTAACTTGTTAAAACGTAAATTTAACTTGTCAAGACGTAAGTTTAACTTGTTAAAAACATACATTAACTTGTAAAAAACGTACTTTAACTTGTCAAAAATGTGGTTTAACTTGTAACAAAAGTACCTTAATTTGTAAAAACGTACTTCAACTTGTAAAAAACGTACTTTAACTAGTAAAAAACCTACTTTAACTTGTCAAAACGTAACTTTAATTTGTCAAAACGTAAGTTTAACTTGTTAAAAACATAATTTAACTTGTCAAAACTTAACTTTAACTAGTAAAAACGTACTTTAACTTGTCAAAATGTAATTTTAATGTGTCAAAACGTAACTTGAAGTTCTTAAAACGTAACTTTAACTGGTAAAAATTGTACTTTAACTTGTAAAAAACGTATTTCAACTTGTAAAAACCTTACTTTAAGATGTAAAAAACGTACTTCAACTTATAAAAAACGTATTTGAACGTGTCCAAATGTAACTTTAACTTATCTAAACGTAACTTTAACTTGTTAAAAACGTACTTTAACTTGTGAAAAACGTACTTTAACTTGTAAAAAACCGACATTAACTTGTTAAAACGTAACTTTAACTTGTCATAACATAAGTTAAAATTGTTAAAAAGATACATTAACTTGTAAAAAACGTACTTTAACTTGTCAAAAATGTGGTTTAACTTGTAACAAATGTACTTTAACTTGTTAAAACGTACTTCAACTTGTAAAAAATGTACTTTACCTTGTAACAAACCTACTTTAACTTGTCAAAATGTAACTTTAATTTGTCAAAACGTAAGTTTAACTTGTTAAAAACACACATTAACTTGTAAAAAACGTACTTTAACTTGTCCAAAATGTGGGTTAACTTCTAACAAATGTATTTTAACTTGTAAAAAATGTACTTTAATTTGTAAAAAATGTACTTTAACTTGTAAAAAACGTACTTTAACTTGTTAAAACGTAACTTTAACTTGTCAAAACATAAGTTTAAATTGTTAAAAACATACATTTACTTGAAAAAACGTACTTAAACTTGTCAAAAATGTGGTTTAACTTGTAACAACTGTACTTTAACTTGTAAAAACGAACATCAACTTGTAAAAACGTACTTTAACTTGTCAAAACGTAACTTTAACTATTAAAAAACCTACTTTAACTTGTCAAAACGTAACTTTAACTTGTCAAAACGTAAGTATAACTTGTTAATAACATATATTCACTAGTAAAAAACGTACTTTAACTTGTCAAAAATGTGGTTTAACTTGTAACAAATGTACTTTAACTTATAAAAACGTACTTTAACTTGTAAAAAGCGTACTTTAACTTGTAAAAAACCTACTTTAACTAGTCAAAATGTAACTTTAATTTGTCAAAACGTAAGTTTAACTTGTTAAAAACACACATTAACTTGTACAAAACGTACTTTAAGTTGTCAAAAATGTGGGTTAACTTGTAACAAATATATTTTAACTTGTAAAAAAGTACTTCAACTTGTAAAAAACGTACTTTAATTTGTAAAACACTTGCTTGAACTTGTAAAAAACGTACTTCAACTTGTAAAAAACGTACTGTAACTTGTAAAAAATGTATTTTAAAGTGTCAAAATGTAACTTTAACTTCTCAAAACGTAACTTTAACTTGTATCAAATGTACTTTAACTTATAAAAACGTATTTTAACTTGTAGAAAGCGTACTTTAACTTGTAAAAAACCTACTTTAACTTGTCAAAATGTAACTTTAATTTGTCAAAACGTAAGTTTAATTTGTTAAACACACACATTAACTTGTACAAAACGTACTTTAACTTGTCAAAAATGTGGGTTAACTTGTAACAAATGTATTTTAACTTGTAAAAAAGTACTTCAACTTGTAAAAAACGTACTTTAATTTGTAAAAAACCTACTTCAACTTGTAAAAAACGTACTTCAACTTGTAAAAAACGTACTGTAACTTGTAAAATATGTATTTTAAAGTGTCAAAATGTAACTTTAACTTCTCAAAACGTAACTTTAACTTGTTAAAAACGTACTTTAACTTGTAAAAAACGTACTTTAACTTGTGAAAAATGTACTTTAACTTGTCAAAACGTAAGTTTAACTTGTTAAAACGTAAGTTTAACTTGTTAAAACGTAAGTTTAACTTGTTAAAACGTAAGTTTAACTTGTTAATAACATACCTTAACTTGTAAAAAACGTACTTTAACTTGTCAAAAATATGGTTTAACTTGTAACAAAAGTACCTTAATTTGTAAAAACGTACTTCAACTTGTAAAAAACGTACTTTAACTAGTAAAAAACCTACTTTAACTTGTCAAAACGTAACTTTAATTTGTCAAAACGTAAGTTTAACTTGTTAAAAACATAATTTAACTTGTCAAAACTTAACTTTAACTAGTAAAAACGTACTTTAACTTGTCAAAATGTGATTTTAATGTGTCAAAACGTAACTTGAAGTTCTTAAAACGTAACTTTAACTGGTAAAAATTGTACTTTAACTTGTAAAAAACGTATTTCAACTTGTAAAAACCTTACTTTAAGATGTAAAAAACGTACTTCAACTTATAAAAAACGTATTTGAACGTGTCCAAATGTAACTTTAACTTATCTAAACGTAACTTTAACTTGTTAAAAACGTACTTTAACTTGTAAAAAACGTACTTTAACTTGTAAAAAATGTACTTTATCTTGTCAAAACGTAACTTTAACTTGTAAAAAACCTACATTAACTTCTCAAAACGTAAGTTTAACTTGTTAAAAACATACATTAACTTGTAAAAAACGTACCTTAACTTGTCAAAAATATGTTTTAAGTTGTAACAAATGTATTTTAATTTGTAAAAACATACTTCAACTTGTCAAAAACGTACTTTAACTTGTAAAAAACGTACTTTAACTTGTCAAAACATAACTTTAATTTGCCAAAACATAAGTTTAACTTGTTAAAAACACACATGAACTTGTAAAAAACGTTCTTTAACTTGTCAAAAATGTGGTTTAACTTGTAACAAATTTACTTAAACTTGTAAAAACGTACTTAAACTTGTAAAAAACATACTTTAACTTGTAAAAAACGTACTTTAACTTGTCAAAACGTAACTTTAACTTGTAAAAAACCTACTTTAACTTGTCAAAATGTAACTTTAACTTGTTAACACATAAGGTTAAATTGTTAAAAACATACATTCACTTGTAAAAAACGTACTTTAACTTGTCAAAAAAGTGGTTTAACTTGTAACAAATGTACTTTAACTTGTAAAAACGTACTTCAACTTGTAAAAAACGTACTTTAACTTGTAAAAATCCTACATTAACTTGTCAAAACGTAACTTTAACTTGTTAAAACGTAAGTTTAACTTGTTAAAAACATATATTCACTAGTAAAAAGCGTACTTTAACTTGTCAAAATTGTGGTTTAAGTTGAAACAAATGTACTTTTACTTGTAAAAACGTACTTCAACTTGTAAAAAACGTACTTTAACTTGTAAAAATCCTACATTAACTTGTCAAAACGTAACTTTAATTTGTCAAAACGTAAGTTTAACTTGTTAAAAACGTAATTTAACTTGTCAAAACGTAATTTTAACTTATAAAAAACGTACTTTAACTTGTCAAAATGTAATTTTAATCTGCCAAAACGTAAGTTTAAGTTGTTAAAACGTAAATTTAACTTGTAAAAAACGTACTTCAACTTGTAAAAAACGTACTTCAACTTGTAAAACACTTGCTTTAACTTGTAAAAAACGTACTTCAACTTGTAAAAAAGTATTTTAACGTGTCAAAATGTAACTTTAACTTGTCAAAACGTAACTTTAACTTGTAAAAAACGTATTTTAACTTGTAAAAAACCTACTTTAACTTGTCAAAACGTAACTTTAACTTGTCAAGACGTAAGTTTAACTTGTTAAAAACACACATTAAAAAATGTAATTTCAATGAGTCTAAACGTAACTTTTAGTTGTTAAAACTTAACTTTAACTGGTAAAAAATGTACTTTAACTTGTAAAAAACGTATTTCAACTTGTAAAAACTTACTTTAACTCGTAAAAAACGTACTTCAACTCTTAAAAAACGTACTTTAACTTGTAAAAACGTATGTTAACTTGTAAAAAACTTACTTTAACTTTTAAAAAGCGTACTTTAACTTGTCAAAACGTAACTTTAACTTGTAAAAAACCTACATTAACTTGTCAAAACGTAACTTTAACTTGTCAAAACTTAAGTTAAACTTGTTAAAAAGATACATTAACTTGTAAAAAACGTACTTTAACTTGTCAAAAATGTGGTTTAACTTGTAACAAATGTACTTTAACTTGTAAAAACGTACTTAAACTTGTAAAAAACGTATTTTAACTTGTAAAAAACCTACTTTAACTTGTCAAAATGTAACTTTAATTTCTCAAAACGTAAGTTTAACTTGTTAAAAACACACATTAACTTGTGAAAAACGTACTTTAACTTGTCAAAAATGTGGTTTAACTTATAACAAATGTACTTTAACTTGTAAAAACGTACTTCAACTTGTAAAAAACGTACTTTAACTTGTAAAAACCTAATTTAACTTGTCAAAACGTAACTTTAATTTGTCAAAAGGTAAGTCTAACTTGTTAAAAACGTAATTTAACATGTCAAAACGTAACTTTAACTTATAAAAAACGTACTTTAACTTGTCAAAATGTAATTTTAATCCGTCAAAACGTAACTTTAAGTTATTAAAACGTTACTTTAACTTGTAAAAAACGTACTTCAACTTATAAAAAACGTACTTCAACTTGTAAAACACTTTCTTTAACTTGTAAAAAACGTACTTTAACTTTTAAAAAGCGTACTTTAACTTGTCAAAACGTAACTTTAACTTGTAAAAAACCTACATTAACTTGTCAAAACGTAACTTTAACTTGTCAAAACTTAAGTTAAACTTGTTAAAAAGATACATTAACTTGTAAAAAACGTACTTTAACTTGTCCAAAATGTGGTTTAACTTGTAACAAATGTACTTTAACTTGTAAAAACGTACTTAAACTTGTAAAAAACGTATTTTAACTTGTAAAAAACCTACTTTAACTTGTCAAAATGTAACTTTAATTTCTCAAAACGTAAGTTTAACTTGTTAAAAACACACATTAACTTGTGAAAAACGTACTTAAACTTGTCAAAAATGTGGTTTAACTTATAACAAATGTACTTTAACTTGTAAAAACGTACTTCAACTTGTAAAAAACGTACTTTAACTTGTAAAAACCTAATTAAACTTGTCAAAACGTAACTTTAATTTGTCAAAAGGTAAGTCTAACTTGTTAAAAACGTAATTTAACATGTCAAAACGTAACTTTAACTTATAAAAAACGTACTTTAACTTGTCAAAATGTAATTTTAATCCGTCAAAACGTAACTTTAAGTTATTAAAACGTTACTTTAACTTGTAAAAAACGTACTTCAACTTATAAAAAACGTACTTCAACTTGTAAAACACTTTCTTTAACTTGTAAAAAACGTACTTTAACTTGTAAAAAACGTATTTTAACGTGTCAAAGTGTAACTTTAACTTGTCAAAACGTAACTTTAACTTGTAAAAAACGTACTTTAAGTTGTAAAAAACCCTACTTTAACTTGTCAAAATGTAACTTTAATTGGTCAAAACGTAAGTTTAACTTGTTAAAATCACACATTAACTTGTAAAAAACGTACTTTAACTTGTCAAAAATGTGGGTTAACTTCTAACAAATGTATTTTAAATTGTAAAAAATTACTTCAACTTGTAAAAAACGTACTTTAATTTGTAAAAAACGTATTTTAACTTGTAAAAACGTACTTTAACTTGTCAAAACGTAACTTTAACTTGTCAAAACATAAGTTTAAATTGTTAAAAACATACATTCACTTGAAAAAACGTACTTAAACTTGTCAAAAATGTAGTTTAACTTGTAACAAATGTACTTTAACTTGTAAAAACGTACTTCAACTTGTAAAAAAGTACTTTAACTTGTCCAAACGTAACTTTAACTTTTAAAAAACCTACTTTAACTTGTCAAAACGTAACTTTAACTTGTCAAAACGTAAGTTTAAATTGTTAAAAACACACATTAACTTGAAAAAAACGTACTTTAAATTGTCAAAAATGTGGTTTAACTTGTAACAAATGTACTTTAACTTGTAAAAACGTACTTCAACTTGTAAAAAGTGTAATTTTAACTTGTAAAAAACCAATTGTAACTTTTCAAAACGTAACTTTAATTTTTCAAAACGTAAGTTTAACTTGTTCAAAACGTAATTTAACTTGTCAAAAGGTAACTTTAATTTGTAAAAAACGTACTTTAACTTGTCAAAATGTAATTTTAATGTGTCAAAACGTAACTTTAAGTTGTTATAACGTAACTTTAACTTGTAAAAAACGTACTTCAACTTGTAAAAAACGTACTTCAACTTGTAAAGCACTTGGTTGAACTTGTAAAAAACGTACTTCAACTTGTAAAAAACGTACTGTAACTTGTAAAAAAATGTATTTTAAAGTGTCAAAATGTAATTTTAACTTCTCAAAATGTAACTTTAACTTGTTAAAAACGTACTTTAACTTGTAAAAAACGTACGTTAACTTGTAAAAAATGTACTATAACTTGTCTAAACGTAACTTTAACTTGTAAAAAACCTACTTTAAGTTGTCAAAACGTAACTTTAACTTGTTAAAACGTAAGTTTAACTTGTTAAAAACATACATTAACTTGTAAAAAACGTACTTTAACTTGTCAAAAATGTGGTTTAACTTGTAACAAATGTACCTTAATTTGTAAAAACGTACTTCAACTTGTAAAAAACGTACTTTAACTAGTAAAATACCTACTTTAACTTGTCAAAATGTAACTTTAATTTGTCAAAACGTAAGTTTAACTTGTTAAAAAAGTAATTTAACTTGTTAAAACATAACTTTAATTTGTAAAAGAACTTGTCAAAACATAAGTTTAAATTGTTAAAAACATACATTCACTTGTAAAAAACGGACTTCAACTTGTCAAAAATGTGGTTTAACTTGTAACAAATGTACTATAACTTGTAAGAACGTACTTTAACTTGTAAAAAACATACTTTATTTTGTTAAAAACCTAATTTAACTTGTTAAAACGTAACTTTAACTTGTCAAAACGTAAGTTTAAATTGTTAAAAACACACATTAACTTGAAAAAAACGTACCTTAACTTATCAAAAATGTGGTTTAGCTTGTAACAAATGTACTTTAACTTGTAGAAACATACTTCAACTTGTAAAAAACGTACTTTAACTTGTCAATACGTAACTTTAACTTGTAAAAAATCTACTTTAATTTGTAAAAAACGTACTTTAATTTGTAAAAAACCTACCTTAACTTTTCAAAACGTAACTTTAACTTGTCAAAACGTAAATTTAAATTGTTAAAAACATACATTAACTTGAAAAAAACGTACTTTAACTTGTCAAAAATGTGGTTTAACTTGTAACAAAAGTACTTTAACTTGTAGAAACGTACTTCAACTTGTAAAAAATGTATTTTAACTTGTAAAAAACGTACTTTAACTTGTAAAAAACGTAGTTTAACTTGTAACAAATGTACTTTAACTTGTAAAAACGTACTTTAACTTCTAAAAAACGTACTTTAATTTGTAAAAAACCTAATTTAACTTGTTAAAACGTAACTTTAACTTGTCAAAACGTAAGTTTAAATTGTTAAAAACACATATTAACTTGAAAAAAACGTACTTTAACTTGTAAAAAACCTACTTTAACTTGTCAAAACGTAACTTTAATTTGTCAAAAGGTAAGTCTAACTTGTTAAAAACGTAATTTAACATGTCAAAACGTAACTTTAACTTATAAAAAACGTACTTTAACTTGTCAAAATGTAATTTTAATCCGTCAAAACGTAACTTTAAGTAATTAAAACGTTACTTTAACTTGTAAAAAACGTACTTCAACTTATAAAAAACGTACTTCAACTTGTAAAACACTTTCTTTAACTTGTAAAAAACGTACTTTAACTTGTAAAAAACGTATTTTAACGTTTCAAAATGTAACTTTAACTTGTCAAAACGTAACTTTAACTTCTAAAAAACGTACTTTAAGTTGTAAAAAACCCACTTTAACTTGTCAAAACGTAACTTTAACTTGTCAAAACGTAAGTTAAACTTGTTAAAAACATACATTATCTTGTAAAAAACTTACTTTCACTTGTCAAAACGTAAGTTAAACTTGTTAAAAAGATACATTAACTTGTTGAAAACGTACTTTAACTTGTCAAAACTGTGGTTTAACTTGTAACAAATTTACTTTAACTTGTAAAAACGTACTTCAACTTGTAAAAAATGTACTTTAACTTGTAAAAACCCTACTTTAACTTGTCAAAATGTAACTTTAATTGGTCAAAACGTAAGTTTAACTTGTTAAAAACACACATTAACTTGTAAAAAACGTACTATAACTTGTCAAAAATGTGGGTTAACTTCTAACAAATGTATTTTAACTTGTAAAAAATTACTTCAACTTGTAAAAAACGTACTTTAATTTGTAAAAAACGTATTTTAATTTGTAAAAACGTACTTTAACTTGTCAAAACGTAACTTTAACTTGTCAAAACATAAGTTTAAATTGTTAAAAACATACATTCACTTGAAAAAACGTACTTAAACTTGTCAAAAATGTAGTTTAACTTGTAACAAATGTACTTTAACTTGTAAAAACGTACTTCAACTTGTAAAAAAGTACTTTAACTTGTCCAAACGTAACTTTAACTTTTAAAAAACCTACTTTAACTTGTCAAAACGTTACTTTAACTTGTCAAAACGTAAGTATAACTTGTTAAAAAAATATATTCACTAGTAAAAAAACGTACTTTAACTTGTCAAAAATGTGGTTTAACTTGTAACAAATGTACTTTAACTTGTAAAAACGTACTTCAACTTGTAAAAAGTGTAATTTTAACTTGTAAAAAACCAACTTTAACTTTTCAAAACGTAACTTTAATTTTTCAAAACGTAAGTTTAACTTGTTCAAAACGTAATTTAACTTGTCAAAACGTAACTTTAATTTGTAAAAAACGTACTTTAACTTGTCAAAATGTAATTTTAATGTGTCAAAACGTAACTTTAAGTTGTTATAACGTAACTTTAACTTGTAAAAAACGTACTTCAACTTGTAAAAAACGTACTTCAACTTGTAAAGCACTTGGTTGAACTTGTAAAAAACGTACTTCAACTTGTAAAAAACGTACTGTAACTTGTAAAAAATGTATTTTAAAGTGTCAAAATGTAATTTTAACTTCTCAAAACGTAACTTTAACTTGTTAAAAACGTACTTTAACTTGTAAAAAACGTACGTTAACTTGTAAAAAATGTACTATAACTTGTCTAAACGTAACTTTAACTTGTAAAAAACCTACTTTAACTTGTCAAAACGTAACTTTAACTTGTTAAAACGTAAGTTTAACTTGTTAAAAACATACATTAACTTGTAAAAAACGTACTTTACCTTGTCAAAAATGTGGTTTAACTTGTAACAAATGTACCTTAATTTGTAAAAACGTACTTCAACTTGTAAAAAACGTACTTTAACTAGTAAAAAACCTACTTTAACTTGTCAAAATGTAACTTTAATTTGTCAAAACGTAAGTTTAACTTGTTAAAAAAGTAATTTAACTTGTTAAAACATAACTTCAATTTGTAAAAAAACTTGTCAAAACATAAGTTTAAATTGTTAAAAACATACATTCACTTGTAAAAAACGGACTTCAACTTGTCAAAAATGTGGTTTAACTTGTAAGAACGTACTTTAACTTGTAAAAAACATAACTTTATTTTGTTAAAAACCTAATTTAACTTGTTAAAACGTAACTTTAACTTGTCAAAACGTAAGTTTAAATTGTTAAAAACACACATTAACTTGAAAAAAACGTACCTTAACTTATCAAAAATGTGGTTTAGCTTGTAACAAATGTACTTTAACTTGTAGAAACATACTTCAACTTGTAAAAAACGTACTTTAACTTGTCAATACGTAACTTTAACTTGTAAAAAATCTACTTTAATTTGTAAAAAACGTACTTTAATTTGTAAAAAACCTACCTTAACTTTTCAAAACGTAACTTTAACTTGTCAAAACGTAAATTTAAATTGTTAAAAACATACATTAACTTGAAAAAAACGTACTTTAACTTGTCAAAAATGCGGTTTAACTTGTAACAAAAGTACTTTAACTTGTAGAAACGTACTTCAACTTGTAAAAAATGTATTTTAACTTGTAAAAAACGTACTTTAACTTGTAAAAAACGTAGTTTAACTTGTAACAAATGTACTTTATGTTGCATGCATAAAAGGCACGACGGCTCGACGGAGTCTCCGAGAGGGTTCAGCCCCGCCACTCGGCCCAGCAGCCTTCGGCCTCTTCTTGACCCGGCCAAAGGCCGGCCCAAGACTTCTCACCCGGCCAAAGGCCGGGTGAAGCTTCCCCTTCGGCCGAAGGCCGGCCCTGGCCTTTCCTTGACCCGGCCAGGGGCCGGCCCAAACTACTCGCCCGGCCAAAGGCCGGGCGAGACTTCCCCTCGGCTGAAGGCCGGCCCTAGCCTTCCCTTGACCCGGCCAAGGGCCGGCCCAAACTGTTCGCCCGGCCAAAGGCCGGCCCTGGCCTTTCCTTGACCCGACCAGGGGCCGGCCCAAACCATTCTCCCGGCCAAAGGCCGGGTGAAACTTCCTCGACCCGGCCAAGTGCCGGCCCAAGGTCTTACCTTCGGTGGAAGACCGGACGAAGAGCTCCCCTCGGCCAAAGGCCGTTTCTAGGCCCCCTTTGGCCGTTTAAAAGCCATTCTCGGCTCAAAAACAAGAGAAGGGATACTCTATAAATAGGAGACCCGATTCCCAATAACGGGAGGACGAACACTTGAGTACTGAAACGCTGCTGAACTCGGACTTCACTCGTTTCACTCAAAACTTAAACCTACGAACTCTAAACCCTTTTATCCACCTCAATCCAACTAATGTTGAGCGTCGGAGAGGTAAACAGAGGCATCCCCTCTGCTTCCCTTTGATAGTTCATTTGATTCCTTTGTGTTTCAGATACTTGCGCAGCACGAATTCCATTGACAGCTAAGGCACGACTCGGGATACCGAGTTTGACACGCTAGAACCCGAACGCGATCACTTGGTCCGGCCTTGGGTCGAACCGTTTTGGGTTCCTAAATCGTTGTCCGAAAAAGAGCGACAACATTTTGGCGCTAGAAGGAGGGGGCCTATTGACAAAGCCAACCTTGTTTCCTCATCAAACAACCTCCGAGAGGATGAGTCAGATTCCTGTGGCATCTACCGGCACTCGGGCGACGAACGCCAGATATGGCCTTCGAAGCCTTTCCCATCGAATCGGCGGTCAGCCTCGTGAGAACGAGAACGGGTCCCATGGCTCGAGGGCTGATCCTGACGTTGCTCTCCGAGAGGATACAGCTAGACGACTTGCTGAGATTTTGGATAGGCCGGGGGTGGACAATACACTCATAGCCGATCTCCTCGGATACGACATTGACAGGAGTTCGTTCCGGTATGGTTCCGACCCCGAATATGTGGGGGAATCTCGGACAGGTGAGATAACTCCTCTCCCTGATCGAGGAGTGGACACAAGACCACCTTCACACCAACCCCCACCGATTCGACCGTCAGGTCCGCAATTCAAGGGCACTCCATCTGCGAACTCTCGGGGCGGTCGATCGCGATCGCGGCTCGAACATAGGAGTGCACGGCGGGATGAAGGGGCAGATAGTCGAGGGACTCGAAAGACATTTCGGCACCGGCTGGATTCGTCTCGTCAAATTCCTGATATGGATCTTAGAGAACATCTCACGGCTCAGAGGAACTCTCGGGGCGAAGACCTCCGATAGAGGTTGAATTCTCAGAGAGAGGTGTTACCAGCCGTTACGCTTGGCCGTCCAAGGACTAATGCGGCCGATCAGGCATCCAACGAGCGGCACCACGTGACTCCTTTGGCTCCAACGGCCAACCCTGCAGACGGGCTCGATATGGTAACAATGATACAAAGTCTCCAGAACCAGATAATCGAGATGAGAGAGTCGGGAAAGCCGCGACCCTACGGAGGGGCCGAAGAATCATACTCCCCTTTCTCCGCTCAGATTTTGGCACAATCCTGTGGAGGAAATTTCAAGCTGCCCTCCATTCCTCCATACAATGGGCGCACAGACCCTCATTTTCATATCCAACACTATGAAACATGGATGACAATGCAAGGGCAATCAGATGCAACGTTGTGTCAGGCATTTAGTTTGACCCTTTCCGGAACAGGATTTGAGTGGTTCAGGAGCTTGAAGCCGGGGAGCATTCTTTCTTTCAAGATTTTGAAAGAAACTTTCCTCGCTCGCTTCGCCACTCTCGTGATGCAGAAGAAATCCAAAACTCATCTCTTGTCAATCAGGCAGGGCCGGGATGAAACCTTGAGACAGTATCTGGCCCGTTTCACTGAAGAATCGCATAAGGTGGAAGGCTTTGATGATAGGGATGCGATCACGGCAATCACTGAAGGAATTCGCACGAGTGACTTCCTGAAGTCAATCGTCGGGAAGGTCCCAAGGGATATGGCGGAGCTCATGACGCGCGCTCGCACGTTCATGGGAGTGGAAGATTATCTGGAAGGCCGAGACGGTCGGAAGACCAATGGGCAGCCAGGTCGCCGGCTACGGGACCATGAGAAGGAATATGCCGATCCTCGAAAGAGGAGGAATAGGGGACAACAAAGTCTCGACGATCGACCCTTCTCAGGGGTCAGACCACCGCGTCCAGACAATTTCCGAAAGTTTTCGACCTTCACTCCGCTGAACACCCCCCAAGAACGAATTTTGGCGTTACATCGCGACAAATTGGGTAGCCCAGTTCCGCTGACGAAAGATCCGGCAAAGCGAGATCGTAGCTAGAACCCGAACGCGATCACTTGGTCCGGCCTTGGGTCGAACCGTTTTGGGTTCCTAAATCGTTGTCCGAAAAAGAGCGACAACACTTTAACTTGTAAAAACGTACTTTAACTTCTAAAAAACGTACTTTAATTTGTAAAAAACCTAATTTAACTTGTTAAAACGTAACTTTAACTTGTCAAAACGTAAGTTTAAATTGTTAAAAACACATATTAACTTGAAAAAAACGTACTTTAACTTGTAAAAAACCTACTTTAACTTGTCAAAACGTAACTTTAATTTGTCAAAAGGTAAGTCTAACTTGTTAAAAACGTAATTTAACATGTCAAAACGTAACTTTAACTTATAAAAAACGTACTTTAACTTGTCAAAATGTAATTTTAATCCGTCAAAACGTAACTTTAAGTTATTAAAACGTTACTTTAACTTGTAAAAAACGTACTTCAACTTATAAAAAACGTACTTCAACTTGTAAAACACTTTCTTTAACTTGTAAAAAACGTACTTTAACTTGTAAAAAACGTATTTTAACGTCTCAAAGTGTAACTTTAACTTGTCAAAACGTAACTTTAACTTGTAAAAAACGTACTTTAAGTTGTAAAAAACCCACTTTAACTTGTCAAAACGTAACTTTAACTTGTCAAAACGTAAGTTAAACTTGTTAAAAACATACATTATCTTGTAAAAAACTTACTTTCACTTGTCAAAACGTAAGTTAAACTTGTTAAAAAGATACATTAACTTGTTGAAAACGTACTTTAACTTGTCAAAACTGTGGTTTAACTTGTAACAAATGTACTTTAACTTGTAAAAACGTACTTCAACTTCTAAAAAATGTACTTTAACTTGTAAAAACCCTACTTTAACTTGTCAAAATGTAACTTTAATTGGTCAAAACGTAAGTTTAAGTTGTTAAAAACACACATTAACTTGTAAAAAACGTACTTTAACTTGTCAAAAATGTAGTTTAACTTGTAACAAATGTACTTTAACTTGTAAAAACGTACTTCAACTTGTAGAAAAGTACTTTAACTTGTCCAAACGTAACTTTAACTTTTAAAAAACCTACTTTAACTTGTCAAAACGTAAGTATAACTTGTTAAAAAAATATATTCACTAGTAAGAAAACGTACTTTAACTTGTCAAAAATGTGGTTTAACTTGTAACAAATGTACTTTAACTTGTAAAAACGTACTTCAACTTGTAAAAAGTGTAATTTTAACTTGTAAAAAACCAACTTTAACTTTTCAAAACGTAACTTTAATTTTTCAAAACGTAAGTTTAACTTGTTCAAAACGTAATTTAACTTGTCAAAACGTAACTTTAATTTGTAAAAACCGTACTTTAACTTGTCAAAATGTAATTTTAATGTGTCAAAACGTAACTTTAAGTTGTTATAACGTAACTTTAACTTGTTAAAAACGTACTTCAACTTGTAAAAAACGTACTTCAACTTGTAAAGCACTTGGTTGAACTTGTAAAAAACGTACTTCAACTTGTAAAAAACGTACTGTAACTTGTAAAAAATGTATTTTAAAGTGTCAAAATGTAATTTTAACTTCTCAAAACGTAACTTTAACTTGTTAAAAACGTACTTTAACTTGTAAAAAACGTACGTTAACTTGTAAAAAATGTACTATAACTTGTCTAAACGTAACTTTAACTTGTAAAAAACCTACTTTAACTTGTCAAAACGTAACTTTAACTTGTTAAAACGTAAGTTTAACTTGTTAAAAACATACATTAACTTGTAAAAAACGTACTTTAACTTGTCAAAAATGTGGTTTAACTTGTAACAAATGTACCTTAATTTGTAAAAACGTACTTCAACTTGTAAAAAACGTACTTTAACTAGTAAAATACCTACTTTAACTTGTCAAAATGTAACTTTAATTTGTCAAAACGTAAGTTTAACTTGTTAAAAAAGTAATTTATCTTGTTAAAACATAACTTTAATTTGTAAAAAAACTTGTCAAAACATAAGTTTAAATTGTTAAAAACATACATTCACTTGTAAAAAACGGACTTCAACTTGTCAAAAATGTGGTTTAACTTGTAACAAATGTACTATAACTTGTAAGAACGTACTTTAACTTGTAAAAAACGTACTTTATTTTGTTAAAAACCTAATTTAACTTGTTAAAACGTAACTTTAACTTGTCAAAACGTAAGTTTAAGTTGTTAAAAACACACATTAACTTGAAAAAAATGTACGTTAACTTGTCAAAAATGTGGTTTAGCTTGTAACAAATGTACTTTAACTTGTAGAAACATACTTCAACTTGTAAAAAACGTACTTTAACTTGTCAATACGTAACTTTAACTTGTAAAAAATCTACTTTAATTTGTAAAAAACGTACTTTAATTTGTAAAAAACCTACCTTAACTTTTCAAAACATAACTTTAACTTGTCAAAACGTAAATTTAAATTGTTAAAAACATACATTAACTTGAAAAAAACGTACTTTAACTTGTCAAAAATGTGGTTTAACTTGTAACAAAAGTACTTTAACTTGTAGAAACGTACTTCAACTTGTAAAAAATGTATTTTAACTTGTAAAAAACGTACTTTAACTTGTAAAAACGTAGTTTAACTTGTAACAAATGTACTTTAACTTGTAAAAACGTACTTTAACTTCTAAAAAACGTACTTTAATTTGTAAAAAACCTAATTTAACTTGTTAAAACGTAACTTTAACTTGTCAAAACGTAAGTTTAAATTGTTAAAAACACATATTAACTTGAAAAAAACGTACTTTAACTTGTAAAAAACCTACTTTAACTTGTCAAAACGTAACTTTAATTTGTCAAAAGGTAAGTCTAACTTGTTAAAAACGTAATTTAACATGTCAAAACGTAACTTTAACTTATAAAAAACGTACTTTAACTTGTCAAAATGTAATTTTAATCCTTCAAAACGTAACTTTAAGTTATTAAAACGTTACTTTAACTTGTAAAAAACGTACTTCAACTTATAAAAAACGTACTTCAACTTGTAAAACACTTTCTTTAACTTGTAAAAAACGTACTTTAACTTGTAAAAAACGTATTTTAACGTCTCAAAGTGTAACTTTAACTTGTCAAAACGTAACTTTAACTTGTAAAAAACGTACTTTAAGTTGTAAAAAACCCACTTTAACTTGTCAAAACGTAACTTTAACTTGTCAAAACGTAAGTTAAACTTGTTAAAAACATACATTATCTTGTAAAAAACTTACTTTCACTTGTCAAAACGTAAGTTAAACTTGTTAAAAAGATACATTAACTAGTTGAAAACGTACTTTAACTTGTCAAAACTAGGGTTTAACTTGTAACAAATGTACTTTAACTTGTAAAAACGTACTTCAACTTCTAAAAAATGTACTTTAACTTGTAAAAACCCTACTTTAACTTGTCAAAATGTAACTTTAATTGGTCAAAATGTAAGTTTAACTTGTTAAAAACACACATTAACTTGTAAAAAACGTACTTTAACTTGTCAAAAATGTGGGTTAACTTCTAACAAATGTATTTTAACTTGTAAAAAATTACTTCAACTTGTAAAAAACGTACTTTAATTTGTAAAAAACGTATTTTAACTTGTAAAAACGTACTTTAACTTGTCAAAACGTAACTTTAACTTGTCAAAACATAAGTTTAAATTGTTAAAAACATACATTCACTTGAAAAAACGTACTTAAACTTGTCAAAAATGTAGTTTAACTTGTAACAAATGTACTTTAACTTGTAAAAACGTACTTCAACTTGTAAAAAAGTACTTTAACTTGTCCAAACGTAACTTTAACTTTTAAAAAACCTACTTTAAGTTGTCAAAACGTTACTTTAACTTGTCAAAACGTAAGTATAACTTGTTAAAAAAATATATTCACTAGTAAAAAAACGTACTTTAACTTGTCAAAAATGTGGTTTAACTTGTAACAAATGTACTTTAACTTGTAAAAATGTACTTCAACTTGTAAAAAGTGTAATTTTAACTTGTAAAAAACCAACTCTAACTTTTCAAAACGTAACTTTAATTTTTCAAAACGTAAGTTTAACTTGTTCAAAACGTAATTTAACTTGTCAAAACGTAACTTTAATTTGTAAAAAACGTACTTTAACTTGTCAAAATGTAATTTTAATGTGTCAAAACGTAACTTTAAGTTGTTATAACTAAACTTTAATTTGTAAAAAACGTACTTCAACTTGTAAAAAACGTACTTCAACTTGTAAAGCACTTGGTTGAACTTGTAAAAAACTTACTTCAACTTTTAAAAAACGTACTGTAACTTGTAAAAAATGTATTTTAAAGTGTCAAAATGTAATTTTAACTTCTCAAAACGTAACTTTAACTTGTTAAAAACGTACTTTAACTTGTAAAAAACGTACTTTAACTTGTAAAAAATGTACTATAACTTGTCTAAACGGAACTTTAACTTGTACAAAACCTACTTTAACTTGTCAAAACGTAACTTTAACTTGTTAAAAACATACATTAACTTGTAAAAAACGTACTTTAACTTGTCAAAAATGTGGTTTAACTTGTAACAAATGTACCTTAATTTGTAAAAACGTACTTCAACTTGTAAAAAACGTACTTTAACTAGTAAAAAACCTACTTTAACTTGTCAAAATGTAACTTTAATTTGTCAAAACGTAATTTTAACTTGTTAAAAAAGTAATTTAACTTGTTAAAACATAACTTTAATTTGTAAAAAAACTTGTCAAAACATAAGTTTAAATTGTTAAAAACATACATTCACTTGTAAAAAACGGACTTCAACTTGTGAAAAATGTGGTTTAACTTGTAACAAATGTACTATAACTTGTAAGAACGTACTTTAACTTGTAAAAAACGTACTTTATTTTGTTAAAAACCTAATTTAACTTGTTAAAACGTAACTTTAACTTGTCAAAACGTAAGTTTAAATTGTTAAAAATGCAAATTAACTTGAAAAAAAACGTACCTTAACTTGTCAAAAATGTGGTTTAGCTTGTAACAAATTTACTTTAACTTGTAGAAACATACTTCAACTTGTAAAAAACGTACTTTAAGTTGTCAATACGTAACTTTAACTTGTAAAAAATCTACTTTCATTTGTAAAAAACGTACTTTAATTTGTAAAAAACCTACCTTAACTTTTCAAAACTTAACTTTAACTTGTCAAAACGTAAATTTAAATTGTTAAAAACATACATTAACTTGAAAAAAATGTACTTTAACTTGTCAAAAATGTGGTTTAACTTGTAACAAAACTACTTTAACTTGTAGAAACGTACTTCAACTTGTAAAAAATGTATTTTAACTTGTAAAAAACGTACTTTAACTTGTAAAAAACGTAGTTTAACTTGTAACAAATGTACTTTAACTTGTAAAAACGTACTTTAACTTCTAAAAAACGTACTTTAATTTGTAAAAAACCTAATTTAACTTGTTAAAACGTAACTTTAACTTGTCAAAACATAAGTTTAAATTGTTAAAAACATACATTCACTTGAAAAAAACGTACTTTAACTTGTAAAAAACCTACTTTAACTTGTCAAAACATAACTTTAATTTGTCAAAACATAAGTGTAACTTGTTAAAAACGTAATTTAACATGTCAAAACGTAACTTTAACTTATAAAAAACGTACTTTAACTTGTCAAAATGTAATTTTAATCCGTCAAAACGTAACTTTAAGTTATTAAAACGTTACTTTAACTTGTAAAAAACGTACTTCAACTTATAAAAAACGTACTTCAACTTGTAAAACACTTTCTTTAACTTGTAAAAAACGTACTTTAACTTGTAAAAAACGTATTTTAACGTGTCAAAGTGTAACTTTAACTTGTCAAAACGTAACTTTAACTTGTAAAAAACGTACTTTAAGTTGTAAAAAACCCACTTTAACTTGTCAAAACGTAACTTTAACTTGTCAAAACGTAAGTTAAACTTGTTAAAAACATACATTATCTTGTAAAAAACTTACTTTCACTTGTCAAAACGTAAGTTAAACTTGTTAAAAAGATACATTAACTTGTTGAAAACGTACTTTAACTTGTCAAAACTGTGGTTTAACTTGTAACAAATGTACTTTAACTTGTAAAAACGTACTTCGACTTGTAAAAAATGTACTTTAACTTGTAAAAACCCTACTTTAACTTGTCAAAATGTAACTTTAATTGGTCAAAACGTAAGTTTAACTTGTTAAAAACACACATTAACTTGTAAAAAACGTACTTTAACTTGTCAAAAATGTGGGTTAACTTCTAACAAATGTATTTTAACTTGTAAAAAATTACTTCAACTTGTAAAAAACGTACTTTAATTTGTAAAAAAACGTATTTTAACTAGTAAAAACGTACTTTAACTTGTCAAAACGTAACTTTAACTTGTCAAAACATAAGTTTAAATTGTTAAAAACATACATTCACTTGAAAAAACGTACTTAAACTTGTCAAAAATGTAGTTTAACTTGTAACAAATGTACTTTAACTTGTAAAAACGTACTTCAACTTGTAAAAAAGTACTTTAACTTGTCCAAACGTAACTTTAACTTTTAAAAAACCTACTTTAAGTTGTCAAAACGTTACTTTAACTTGTCAAAACGTAAGTATAACTTGTTAAAAAAATATATTCACTAGTAAAAAAACGTACTTTAACTTGTCAAAAATGTGGTTTAACTTGTAACAAATGTACTTTAACTTGTAAAAATGTACTTCAACTTGTAAAAAGTGTAATTTTAACTTGTAAAAAACCAACTTTAACTTTTCAAAACCTAACTTTAATTTTTCAAAACGTAAGTTTAACTTGTTCAAAACGTAATTTAACTTGTCAAAACGTAACTTTAATTTGTAAAAAACGTACTTTAACTTGTCAAAATGTAATTTTAATGTGTCAAAACGTAACTTTAAGTTGTTATAACGTAACTTTAACTTGTAAAAAACGTACTTCAACTTGTAAAAAACGTACTTCAACTTGTAAAGCACTTGGTTGAACTTGTAAAAAACTTACTTCAACATGTAAAAAACGTACTGTAACTTGTAAAAAATGTATTTTAAAGTGTCAAAATGTAATTTTAACTTCTCAAAACGTAACTTTAACTTGTTAAAAACGTACTTTAACTTGTAAAAAACGTACTTTAACTTGTAAAAAATGTACTATAACTTGTCTAAACGGAACTTTAACTTGTAAAAAACCTACTTTAACTTGTCAAAACGTAACTTTAACTTGTTAAAACGTAAGTTTAACTTGTTAAAAACATACATTAACTTGTAAAAAACGTACTTTAACTTGTCAAAAATGTGGTTTAACTTGTAACAAATGTACCTTAATTTGTAAAAACGTACTTCAACTTGTAAAAAACGTACTTTAACTAGTAAAAAACCTACTTTAACTTGTCAAAATGTAACTTTAATTTGTCAAAACGTAAGTTTAACTTGTTAAAAAAGTAATTTAACTTGTTAAAACATAACTTTAATTTGTAAAAAAACTTGTCAAAACATAAGTTTAAATTGTTAAAAACATACATTCACTTGTAAAAAACGGACTTCAACTTGTCAAAAATGTGGTTTAACTTGTAACAAATGTACTATAACTTGTAAGAACGTACTTTAACTTGTAAAAAACGTACTTTATTTTGTTAAAAACCTAATTTAACTTGTTAAAACGTAACTTTAACTTGTCAAAACGTAAGTTTAAATTGTTAAAAATGCACATTAACTTGAAAAAAAACGTACCTTAACTTGTCAAAAATGTGGTTTAGCTTGTAACAAATTTACTTTAACTTGTAGAAACATACTTCAACTTGTAAAAAACGTACTTTAACTTGTCAATACGTAACTTTAACTTGTAAAAAATCTACTTTCATTTGTAAAAAACGTACTTTAATTTGTAAAAAACCTACCTTAACTTTTCAAAACGTAACTTTAACTTGTCAAAACGTAAATTTAAATTGTTAAAAACATACATTAACTTGAAAAAAACGTACTTTAACTTGTCAAAAATGTGGTTTAACTTGTAACAAAAGTACTTTAACTTGTAGAAACGTACTTCAACTTGTAAAAAATGTTTTTTAACTTGTAAAAAACGTACTTTAACTTGTAAAAAACGTAGTTTAACTTGTAAAAAACGTACTTTAACTTGTCAAAACGTAACTATAACTTGTAAAAAATCTACTTTAACTTGTCAAAACGTAACTTTAACTTGTCAAAACATAAGTTGAAATTGTTAAAAACATACATTCACTTGTAAAAAACGTACTTTAACTTGTCAAAAATGTAGTTTAACTTGTAACAAATGTACTTTAACTTGTAAAAACGTACTTCAACTTGTAAAAAAGTACTTTAACTTGTCCAAACGTAACTTTAACTTTTAAAAAACCTACTTTAAGTTGTCAAAACGTTACTTTAACTTGTCAAAACGTAAGTATAACTTGTTAAAAAAATATATTCACTAGTAAAAAAACGTACTTTAACTTGTCAAAAATGTGGTTTAACTTGTAACAAATGTACTTTAACTTGTAAAAATGTACTTCAACTTGTAAAAAGTGTAATTTTAACTTGTAAAAAACCAACTTTAACTTTTCAAAACGTAACTTTAATTTTTCAAAACGTAAGTTTAACTTGTTCAAAACGTAATTTAACTTGTCAAAACGTAACTTTAATTTGTAAAAAACGTACTTTAACTTGTCAAAATGTAATTTTAATGTGTCAAAACGTAACTTTAAGTTGTTATAACGTAACTTTAACTTGTAAAAAACGTACTTCAACTTGTAAAAAACGTACTTCAACTTGTAAAGCACTTGGTTGAACTTGTAAAAAACGTACTTCAACTTGTAAAAAACGTATTGTAACTTGTAAAAAATGTATTTTAAAGTGTCAAAATGTAATTTTAACTTCTCAAAACGTAACTTTAACTTGTTAAAAACGTACTTTAACTTGTAAAAAATGTACTTTAACTTGTAAAAAATGTACTTTAACTTGTCAAAACGTAACTTTAACTTGTAAAAAACCTACTTTAACTTGTCAAAACGTAACTTTAACTTGTTAAAACGTAAGTTTAACTTGTTAAAAACATACATTAACTTGTAAAAAACGTACTTTAACTTGTCAAAAATGTGGTTTAACTTGTAACAAATGTACCTTAATTTGTAAAAACGTACTTCAACTTGTAAAAAACGTACTTTAACTAGTAAAAAACCTACTTTAACTTGTTAAAACGTAACTTTAATTTGTCAAAACGTAAGTTTAACTTGTTAAAAAAGTAATTTAACTTGTTAAAACATAACTTTAATTTGTAAAAAAACTTGTCAAAACATAAGTTTAAATTGTTAAAAACATACATTCACTTGTAAAAAACGGACTTCAACTTGTGAAAAATGTGGTTTAACTTGTAACAAATGTACTATAACTTGTAAGAACGTACTTTAACTTGTAAAAAACGTACTTTATTTTGTTAAAAACCTAATTTAACTTGTTAAAACGTAACTTTAACTTGTCAAAACGTAAGTTTAAATTGTTAAAAATGCACATTAACTTGAAAAAAAACGTACCTTAACTTGTCAAAAATGTGGTTTAGCTTGTAACAAATTTACTTTAACTTGTAGAAACATACTTCAACTTGTAAAAAACGTACTTTAACTTGTCAATACGTAACTTTAACTTGTAAAAAATCTACTTTCATTTGTAAAAAACGTACTTTAATTTGTAAAAAACCTACCTTAACTTTTCAAAACGTAACTTTAACTTGTCAAAACGTAAATTTAAATTGTTAAAAACATACATTAACTTGAAAAAAACGTACTTTAACTTGTCAAAAATGTGGTTTAACTTGTAACAAATGTACTTTAACTTGTAAAAACGTACTTCAACTTGTAAAAAATGTTTTTTAACTTGTAAAAAACGTACTTTAACTTGTAAAAAACGTAGTTTAACTTGTAAAAAACGTACTTTAACTTGTCAAAACGTAACTATAACTTGTAAAAAATCTACTTTAACTTGTCAAAACGTAACTTTAAGTTGTCAAAACATAAGTTGAAATTGTTAAAAACATACATTCACTTGTAAAAAACGTACTTTAACTTGTCAAAAATGTAGTTTAACTTGTAACAAATGTACTTTAACTTGTAAAAACGTACTTCAACTTGTAAAAAAGTACTTTAACTTGTCCAAACGTAACTTTAACTTTTAAAAAACCTACTTTAAGTTGTCAAAACGTTACTTTAACTTGTCAAAACGTAAGTATAACTTGTTAAAAAAATATATTCACTAGTAAAAAAACGTACTTTAACTTGTCAAAAATGTGGTTTAACTTGTAACAAATGTACTTTAACTTGTAAAAATGTACTTCAACTTGTAAAAAGTGTAATTTTAACTTGTAAAAAACCAACTTTAACTTTTCAAAACGTAACTTTAATTTTTCAAAACGTAAGTTTAACTTGTTCAAAACGTAATTTAACTTGTCAAAACGTAACTTTAATTTGTAAAAAACGTACTTTAACTTGTCAAAATGTAATTTTAATGTGTCAAAACGTAACTTTAAGTTGTTATAACGTAACTTTAACTTGTAAAAAACGTACTTCAACTTGTAAAAAACGTACTTCAACTTGTAAAGCACTTGGTTGAACTTGTAAAAAACGTACTTCAACTTGTAAAAAACGTACTGTAACTTGTAAAAAATGTATTTTAAAGTGTCAAAATGTAATTTTAACTTCTCAAAACGTAACTTTAACTTGTTAAAAACGTACTTTAACTTGTAAAAAATGTACTTTAACTTGTAAAAAATGTACTATAACTTGTCTAAACGGAACTTTAACTTGTAAAAAACCTACTTTAACTTGTCAAAACGTAACTTTAACTTGTTAAAACGTAAGTTTAACTTGTTAAAAACATACATTAACTTATAAAAAACGTACTTTAACTTGTCAAAAATGTGGTTTAACTTGTAACAAATGTACCTTAATTTGTAAAAACGTACTTCAACTTGTAAAAAACGTACTTTAACTAGTAAAAAACCTACTTTAACTTGTCAAAATGTAACTTTAATTTGTCAAAACGTAAGTTTAACTTGTTAAAAAAGTAATTTAACTTGTTAAAACATAACTTTAATTTGTAAAAAAACTTGTCAAAACATAAGTTTAAATTGTTAAAAACATACATTCACTTGTAAAAAACGGACTTCAACTTGTGAAAAATGTGGTTTAACTTGTAACAAATGTACTATAACTTGTAAGAACGTACTTTAACTTGTAAAAAACGTACTTTATTTTGTTAAAAACCTAATTTAACTTGTTAAAACGTAACTTTAACTTGTCAAAACGTAAGTTTAAATTGTTAAAAATGCACATTAACTTGAAAAAAAACGTACCTTAACTTGTCAAAAATGTGGTTTAGCTTGTAACAAATTTACTTTAACTTGTAGAAACATACTTCAACTTGTAAAAAACGTACTTTAACTTGTCAATACGTAACTTTAACTTGTAAAAAATCTACTTTCATTTGTAAAAAACGTACTTTAATTTGTAAAAAACCTACCTTAACTTTTCAAAACGTAACTTTAACTTGTCAAAACGTAAATTTAAATTGTTAAAAACATACATTAACTTGAAAAAAACGTACTTTAACTTGTCAAAAATGTGGTTTAACTTGTAACAAAAGTACTTTAACTTGTAGAAACGTACTTCAACTTGTAAAAAATGTTTTTTAACTTGTAAAAAACGTACTTTAACTTGTAAAAAACGTAGTTTAACTTGTAAAAAACGTACTTTAACTTGTCAAAACGTAACTATAACTTGTAAAAAATCTACTTTAACTTGTCAAAACGTAACTTTAAGTTGTCAAAACATAAGTTGAAATTGTTAAAAACATACATTCACTTGTAAAAAACGTACTTTAACTTGTCAAAAATGTAGTTTAACTTGTAACAAATGTACTTTAACTTGTAAAAACGTACTTCAACTTGTAAAAAAGTACTTTAACTTGTCCAAACGTAACTTTAACTTTTAAAAAACCTACTTTAAGTTGTCAAAACGTTACTTTAACTTGTCAAAACGTAAGTATAACTTGTTAAAAAAATATATTCACTAGTAAAAAAACGTACTTTAACTTGTCAAAAATGTGGTTTAACTTGTAACAAATGTACTTTAACTTGTAAAAATGTACTTCAACTTGTAAAAAGTGTAATTTTAACTTGTAAAAAACCAACTTTAACTTTTCAAAACGTAACTTTAATTTTTCAAAACGTAAGTTTAACTTGTTCAAAACGTAATTTAACTTGTCAAAACGTAACTTTAATTTGTAAAAAACGTACTTTAACTTGTCAAAATGTAATTTTAATGTGTCAAAACGTAACTTTAAGTTGTTATAACGTAACTTTAACTTGTAAAAAACGTACTTCAACTTGTAAAAAACGTACTTCAACTTGTAAAGCACTTGGTTGAACTTGTAAAAAACGTACTTCAACTTGTAAAAAACGTACTGTAACTTGTAAAAAATGTATTTTAAAGTGTCAAAATGTAATTTTAACTTCTCAAAACGTAACTTTAACTTGTTAAAAACGTACTTTAACTTGTAAAAAATGTACTTTAACTTGTAAAAAATGTACTATAACTTGTCTAAACGGAACTTTAACTTGTAAAAAACCTACTTTAACTTGTCAAAACGTAACTTTAACTTGTTAAAACGTAAGTTTAACTTGTTAAAAACATACATTAACTTGTAAAAAACGTACTTTAACTTGTCAAAAATGTGGTTTAACTTGTAACAAATGTACCTTAATTTGTAAAAACGTACTTCAACTTGTAAAAAACGTACTTTAACTAGTAAAAAACCTACTTTAACTTGTCAAAATGTAACTTTAATTTGTCAAAACGTAAGTTTAACTTGTTAAAAAAGTAATTTAACTTGTTAAAACATAACTTTAATTTGTAAAAAAACTTGTCAAAACATAAGTTTAAATTGTTAAAAACATACATTCACTTGTAAAAAACCGGACTACAACTTGTCAAAAATGTGGTTTAACTTGTAACAAATGTACTATAACTTGTAAGAACGTACTTTAACTTGTAAAAAACATACTATATTTTGTTAAAAACCTAATTTAACTTGTTAAAACGTAACTTTAACTTGTCAAAACGTAAGTTTAAATTGTTAAAAACGCACACTAACTTGAAAAAAAACGTACCTTAACTTGTCAAAAATGTGGTTTAGTTTGTAACAAACTTACTTTAACTTGTAGAAACATACTTCAACTTGTAAAACACGTACTTTAACTTGTCAATACGTAACTTTAACTTGTAAAAAACCTACTTTAATTTGTAAAAAACGTACTTTAATTTGTAAAAAACCTACCTTAACTTTTCAAAATGTAACTTTAACTTGTCAAAACGTAAATTTAAATTGTTAAAAACATACATTAACTTGAAAAAAACGTACTTTAACTTGTCAAAAATGTGGTTTAACTTGTAACAAAAGTACTTTAACTTGTAGAAACGTACTTCAACTTGTAAAAAATGTATTTTAACTTGTAAAAAACGTAATTTAACTTGTAAAAAACGTAGTTTAACTTGTAACAAATGTACTTTAACTTGTAAAAACGTACTTTAACTTCTAAAAAACGTACTTTAATTTGTAAAAAACCTAATTTAACTTGTTAAAACGTAACATTAACTTGTCAAAACGTAAGTTTAAATTGTTAAAAACACATATTAACTTGAAAAAAACGTACTTTAACTTGTCAAAAATGTGGTTTAACTTGTAACAAATGTACTTTAACTTATAAAAACGTACTTCAACTTTTAAAAAACGTATTTTAACTTGTAAAAAACGTACTTTAACTTGTCAATACGTAACTTTAACTTGTAAAAAACCTACATTAACTTGTAAAAAACGTACTTTAATTTGTAAAAAACCTACTTTAACTTTTCAAAACGTAACTTTAACTTGTCAAAACGTTAGTTTAAATTGTTAAAAACACACATTAACTTGTAAAAAACGTACTTTAACTTGTCAAAAATGTGGTTTAACTTGTAACAAATGTACTTTAACTTGTAGAAACGTACTTCAACTTGTAATAAACGTACTTTAATTTGTAAAAAACCTACTTTAACTTGTAAAAAACGTACTTTAACTTGTCAAACATAAGTTTAAATTGTTAAAAACATACATTCACTTGTAAAAAACGTACTTTAACTTGTCAAAAATGTGGTTTAACTTGTAACAAATGTACTATAACTTGTAAAAACGTACTTTAACTTGTAAATAACGTCCTTTAATTTGTAAAAAACCTACTTTAACTTGTTAAAACGTAACTTTAACTTGTCAAAACGTAAATTTAAATTGTTAAAAACACATATTAACTTGAAAAAAACGTACTTTAACTTGTCAAAAATGTGGTTTAACTTGTAACAAATGTACTTTAACTTGTAGAAACGTACTTCAACTTGTAAAAAACGTACTTTAATTTGTAAAAAACGTACTTTAACTTGTAAAAAACGTACTTTAACTTGTCAAAACGTAACTATAACTTGTAAAAAATCTACTTTAACTTGTCAAAACGTAACTTTAACTTGTCAAAACATAAGTTGAAATTGTTAGAAACATACATTCACTTGTAAAAAACGTACTTTAACTTGTCAAAAATGTGGTTTAACTTGTAACAAATGTACTTTAACTTGTAAAAACGTATTTCAACTTGTTAAAAACGTGCTTTAACTTGTAAAAAACCTACTTTAACTTGTCAAAACGTAACTTTAATTTGTCAAAACGTAAGTTTAACTTGTAAAAAACGTAATTTAACTTGTCAAAACGTTACTTTAACTTATAAAAAGCGTAGTTTAACTTGTCAATATGTAATTTTAATGTGTCAAAACATATCTTTAAGTTGTTAAAACGTAAGTTTAACTTGTAAAAAACGTACTTTAACTTGTAATAAACTACGTTAACTTGTCAAAAAGTAACTTTAACTTTTCAAAACGTAAGTTTAACTTGTTAAAAACATACATTAACTTGTAAAAAACGTACTTTAAGTTGTCAAAAATGTGGTTTAACTTGTAACAAATGTACTTTAACTTGAAAAAACGTACTTTAACTTGTAAAAAACATACTTTAATTTGTAAAAAACCTACTTTAACTTTTCAAAACGTAACTTTAACTTGTCAAAACGTAAGTTTAAATTGTTAAAAACACACATTAACTTGAAAAAAACGTACTTTAACTTGTCAAAAATGTGGTTTAGCTTGTAACAAATGTACTTTAACTTGTAGAAACGTACTTCAACTTGTAAAAAACGTACTTTAACTTGTAGAAACGTACTTCAACTTGTAAAAAACGTACTTTAACTTGTCAAAATGTAAGTTTAACTTGTAAAAAACCTACTTTAACTTGTAAAAACGTAACTTAAACTTGTAAAAACATAAGTTTAAATTGTTAAAAACATACATTCACTTGTAAAAAACGTACTTTAACTTGTCAAAAATGTGGTTTAACTTGTAACAAATGTACTATAACTTGTAAAAACATACTTTAACTTGTAAAAAACGTACTTTAATTTGTAAAAAACCTACTTTAACTTGTTAAAACGTAACTTTAACTTGTCAAAACGTAAGTTTAAATTGTTAAAAACACATATTAACTTGAAAAAAACGTACTTTAACTTGTCAAAAATGTGGTTTAACTTGTAACAAATATACTTTAACTTATAAAAATGTACTTCAACTTGTAAAAAATGTATTTTAACTTGTAAAAAAAGTACTTTATCTTGTAAAAAACGTACTTTAACTTGTCAATACGTAACTTTAACTTGTAAAAAACCTACATTAACTTGTAAAAAAAGTACTTTAATTTGTAAAAAACCTACTTTAACTTTTCAAAACGTAACTTTAACTTGTCAAAACGTAGGTTTAAATTGTTAAAAACACACATTAACTTGAAAAAAACATACTTTAACTTGTCAAAAATGTGGTTTAACTTGTAACAAATGTACTTTAACTTGTAGAAACGTACTTCAACTTGTAAAAAACATACTTTAACTTGTAAAAAATGTACTTTAACTTGTAAAAAACGTACTTTAACTTGTCAAAATGTAAGTTTAACTTGTAAAAAACCTACTTTAACTTGTCAAAACATAACTTAAACTTGTAAAAACATAAGTTTAAATTGTTAAAAACATACATTCACTTGTAAAAAACGTACTTTAACATGTCTAAAATGTGGTTTAACTTGTAACAAATGTACTTTTATTTGTAAAAACGTACTTTAACTTGTAAAAAACGTACTTTAATTTGTAAAAAACCTACTTTTACTTGTCAAAACGTAACTTTAACTTGTCAAAACATAAGTTTAAATTGTTAAAAACATACATTCACTTGTAAAAAACGTACTTTAACTTGTCAAAAATGTGGTTTAACTTGTAACAAATGTACTATAACTTGTAATAACGTACTTTAACTTGTAAAAAACGTACTTTAATTTGTAAAAAACCTACTTTAACTTGTTAAAACGTAACTTTAACTTGTCAAAACGTAAGTTTAAATTGTTAAAAACACATATTAACTTGAAAAAAACGTACTTTAACTTGTCAAAAATGTGGTTTAACTTGTAACAAATGTACTATAACTTATAAAAACGTACTTCAACTTGTAAAAAATGTATTTTAACTTGTAAAAAACGTACTTTAACTTGTAAAAAACGTACTTTAACTTGTCAATACGTAACTTTAACTTGTAAAAAACCTACATTAACTTGTAAAAAACGTACTTTAATTTGTAAAAAACCTACTTTAACTTTTCAAAACGTAACTTTAACTTGTCAAAACGTAGGTTTAAATTGTTAAAAACACACATTAACTTGAAAAAAACATACTTTAACTTGTCAAAAATGTGGTTTAACTTGTAACAAATGTACTTTAACTTGGAGAAACGTACTTCAACTTGTAAAAAACGTACTTTAATTTGTAAAAAACGTACTTTAACTTGTAAAAAACGTACTTTAACTTGTCAAAACGTAACTATAACTTGTAAAAAATCTACTTTAACTTGTCAAAACGTAACTTTAACTTGTCAAAACATAAGTTGAAATTCTTAAAAACATACATTCACTTGTAAAAAACGTACTTTAACTTGTCAAAAATGTGGTTTAACTTGTAACAAATGTACTTTAACTTGTAAAAACGTATTTCAACTTGATAAAAACGTCCTTTAACTTGTAAAAAACCTACTTTAACTTGTCAGAACGTAACTTTAATTTGTCAAAATGTAAGTTTACCTTGTAAAAAACGTAATTTAACTTGTCAAAACGTTACTTTAACTTATAAAAAGCGTAGTTTAACTTGTCAATATGTAATTTTAATGTGTCAAAACATAACTTTAAGTTATAAAAACGTTACTTTAACTTGTAAAAAACGTACTTCAACTTATGAAAACCGTACTTCAACTTGTAAAACACTTTCTTTAACTTGTAAAAAACGTACTTTAACTTGTAAAAAACGTATTTTAACGTGTCAAAGTGTAACTTTAACTTGTCAAAACGTAACTTTAACTTGTAAAAAACGAACTTTAAGTTGTAAAAAACCCACTTTAACTTGTCAAAACGTAACTTTAACTTGTCAAAACGTAAGTTAAACTTGTTAAAACCATACATTATCTTGTAAAAAACTTACTTTCACTTGTCAAAACGTAAGTTAAACTTGTTAAAAAGATACATTAACTTGTTGAAAACGTACTTTAACTTGTCAAAACTGTGGTTTAACTTGTAACAAATGTACTTTAACTTGTAAAAACGTACTTCAACTTGTAAAAAATGTACTTTAACTTGTAAAAACCCTACTTTAACTTGTCAAAATGTAACTTTAATTGGTCAAAACGTAAGTTTAACTTGTTAAAAACACACATTAACTTGTAAAAAACGTACTTTAACTTGTCAAAAATGTGGGTTAACTTCTAACAAATGTATTTTAACTTGTAAAAAATTACTTCAACTTGTAAAAAACGTACTTTAACTTGTCCAAACGTAACTTTAACTTTTAAAAAACCTACTTTAACTTGTCAAAACGTTACTTTAACTTGTCAAAACGTAAGTATAACTTGTTAAAAAAATATATTCACTAGTAAAAAAACGTACTTTAACTTGTCAAAAATGTGGTTTAACTTGTAACAAATGTACTTTAACTTGTAAAAACGTACTTCAACTTGTAAAAAGTGTAATTTTAACTTGTAAAAAACCAACTTTAACTTTTCAAAACGTAACTTTAATTTTTCAAAACGTAAGTTTAACTTGTTCAAAACGTAATTTAACTTTTCAAAACGTAACTTTAATTTGTAAAAAACGTACTTTAACTTGTCAAAATGTAATTTTAATGTGTCAAAACGTAACTTTAAGTTGTTATAACGTAACTTCAACTTGTAAAAAACTTACTTCAACATGTAAAAAACGTACTGTAACTTGTAAAAAATGTATTTTAAAGTGTCAAAATGTAATTTTAACTTCTCAAAACGTAACTTTAACTTGTTAAAAACGTACTTTAACTTGTAAAAAACGTACTTTAACTTGTAAAAAATGTACTATAACTTGTCTAAACGGAACTTTAACTTGTAAAAAACCTACTTTAACTTGTCAAAACGTAACTTTAACTTGTTAAAACGTAAGTTTAACTTGTTAAAAACATACATTAACTTGTAAAAAACGTACTTTAACTTGTCAAAAATGTGGTTTAACTTGTAAGAACGTACTTTAACAAATGTACTATAACTTGTAAGAACGTACTTTAACTTGTAAAAAATGTACTTTATTTTGTTAAAAACCTAATTTAACTTGTTAAAACGTAACTTTAACTTGTCAAAACGTAAGTTTAAATTGTTAAAAATGCACATTAACTTGAAAAAAAACGTACCTTAACTTGTCAAAAATGTGGTTTAGCTTGTAACAAATGTACTTTAACTTGTAGAAACATACTTCAACTTGTAAAAAACGTACTTTACCTTGTCAATACGTAACTTTAACTTGGAAAAAATCTACTTTCATTTGTAAAAAACGTACTTTAATTTGTAAAAAACCTACCTTAACTTTTCAAAACGTAACTTTAACTTGTCAAAACGTAAATTTAAATTGTTAAAAACATACATTAACTTGAAAAAAACGTACTTTAACTTGTCAAAAATGTGGTTTAACTTGTAACAAAAGTACTTTAACTTGTAGAAACGTACTTCAACTTGTAAAAAATGTATTTTAACTTGTAAAAAACGTAATTTAACTTGTAAAAAACGTAGTTTAACTTGTAACAAATGTACTTTAACTTGTAAAAACGTACTTTAACTTCTAAAAAACGTACTTTAATTTGTAAAAAACCTAATTTAACTTGTTAAAACGTAACATTAACTTGTCAAAACGTAAGTTTAAATTGTTAAAAACACATATTAACTTGAAAAAAACGTACTTTAACTTGTCAAAAATGTGGTTTAACTTGTAACAAATGTACTTTAACTTATAAAAACGTACTTCAACTTGTAAAAAACGTATTTTAACTTGTAAAAAACGTACTTTAACTTGTAAAACACGTACTTTAACTTGTCAATACGTAACTTTAACTTGTAAAAGACCTACATTAACTTGTAAAAAACGTACTTTAATTTGTAAAAAACCTACTTTAACTTTTCAAAACGTAACTTTAACTTGTCAAAACGTAAGTTTAAATTGTTAAAAACACACATTAACTTGTAAAAAACGTACTTTAACTTGTCAAAAATGTGGTTTAACTTGTAACAAATGTACTTTAACTTGTAGAAACGTACTTCAACTTGTAAAAAACGTACTTTAATTTGTAAAAAACCTACTTTAACTTGTAAAAAACGTACTTTAACTTGTCAAAACGTAACTTTAACTTGTAAAAAACCTACTTTAACTTGTTAAAACGTAACTTTAACTTGTCAAAACATAAGTTTAACTTGTCAAAAATGTGGTTTAACTTGTAACAAATGTACTTTAATTTGTAAAAACGTATTTCAACTTGTTAAAAACGTGCTTTAACTTGTAAAAAACCTACTTTAACTTGTCAGAACGTAACTTTAATTTGTCAAAACGTAAGTTTAACTTGTAAAAAACGTAATTTAACTTGTCAAAACGTTACTTTAACTTATAAAAAACGTAGTTTAACTTGTCAAAATGTAATTTTAATGTGTCAAAACGTATCTTTAAGTTGTTAAAACGTAACTTTAGCTTGTAAAAAACTACGTTAACTTGTCAAAAAGTTACTTTAACTTTTCAAAACGGAAGTTTAACTTGTTAAAAACATACATTAACTTGGAAAAAACGTACTTTAAGTTGTCAAAAATGTGGTTTAACTTGTAACAAATGTACTTTAACATGAAAAAACGTACTTTAACTTGTAAAAAACGTACTTTAATTTGTAAAAAACCTACTTTAACTTTTCAAAACGTAACTTTAACTTGTCAAAACGTAAGTTTAAATTGTTAAAAACACACATTAACTTGAAAAAACGTACTTTAACTTGTCAAAAATGTGGTTTAGCTTGTAACAAATGTACTTTAACTTGTAGAAACGTACTTCAACTTGTAAAAAACGTACTTTAACTTGTAAAAAATGTACTTTAACTTGTAAAAAACGTACTTTAACTTGTCAAAATGTAAGTTTAACTTGTAAAAAACCTATTTTAACTTGTCAAAACGTAACTTAAACTTGTAAAAACATAAGTTTAAATTGTTAAAAACATACATTCACTTGTAAAAAACGTACTTTAACTTGTCAAAAATGTGGTTTAACTTGTAACAAATGTACTTTAATTTGTAAAAACGTACTTTAACTTGTAAAAAACGTACTTTAATTTGTAAAAAACCTACTTTTACTTGTCAAAACGTAACTTTAACTTGTCATAACATAAGTTTAAATTGTTAAAAACATACATTCACTTGTAAAAAACGTACTTTAACTTGTCAAAAATGTGGTTTAACTTGTAACAAATGTACTATAACTTGTAAAAAAGTACTTTAACTTGTAAAAAACGTACTTTAATTTATAAAAAACCTACTTTAACTTGTTAAAACGTAACTTTAACTTGTCAAAACGTAAGTTTAAATTGTTAAAAACACATATTAACTTGAAAAAAAAGTACTTTAACTTGTCAAAAATGTGGTTTAACTTGTAACAAATGTACTTTAACTTATAAAAACGTACTTCAACTTGTAAAAAATGTATTTTAACTTGTAAAAAACGTACTTTAACTTGTAAAAAACGTACTTTAACTTGTCAATACGTAACTTTAACTTGTAAAAAACCTACATTAACTTGAAAAAAACATACTTTAACTTGTCAAAAATGTGGTTTAACTTGTAACAAATGTACTTTAAATTGTAGAAACGTACTTCAACTTGTAAAAAACGTACTTTAATTTGTAAAAAACGTACTTTAACTTGTAAAAAATGTACTTTAACTTGTAAAAACGTAACTATAATTTGTAAAAAATCTACTTTAACTTCTCAAAACGTAACTTTAACTTGTCAAAACATAAGTTGAAATTGTTAAAAACATACATTCACTTGTAAAAAACGTACTTTAACTTGTCAAAAATGTGGTTTAACTTGTAACAAATGTACTTTAACTTGTAAAAACGTATTTCAACTTGTTAAAAACGTGCTTTAACTTGTAAAAAACCTACTTTAACTTGTCAGAACGTAACTTTAATTTGTCAAAACGTAAGTTTAACTTGTAAAAAACGTAATTTAACTTGTCAAAATGTTACTTTAACTTATAAAAAGCGTAGTTTAACTTGTCAATATGTAATTTTAATGTGTCAAAACATATCTTTAAGTTGTTAAAACGTAAGTTTAACTTGTAAAAAACGTACTTTAACTTGTAATAAACTACGTTAACTTGTCAAAAAGTAACTTTAACTTTTCAAAACGTAAGTTTAACTTGTTAAAAACATACATTAACTTGTAAAAAACGTACTTTACGTTGTCAAAAATGTGGTTTAACTTGTAACAAATGTACTTTAACTTGAAAAAACGTACTTTAACTTGTAAAAAACGTACTTTAATTTGTAAAAAAACCTACTTTAACTTTTCAAAACGTAACTTTAACTTGTCAAAACGTAAGTTTAAATTGTTAAAAACACACATTAACTTGAAAAAAACGTATTTTAACTTGTCAAAAATGTGGTTTAGCTTGTAACAAATGTACTTTAACTTGTAGAAACGTACTTCAACTTGTAAAAAACGTACTTTAACTTGTAAAAAATGTACTTTAACTTGTAGAAAACGTACTTTAACTTGTCAAAATGTAAGTTTAACATGTAAAAAACCTACTTTAACTTGTCAAAACGTAACTTAAACTTGTAAAAACATAAGTTTAAATTGTTAAAAACATACATTCACTTGTAAAAAACGTACTTTAACATGTCAAAAATGTGGTTTAACTTGTAACAAATGTACTTTAATTTGTAAAAACGTACTTTAACTTGTAAAAAACGTACTTTAATTTGTAGAAAACCTACTTTTACTTGTCAAAACGTAACTTTAACTTGTCAAAACATAAGTTTAAATTGTTAAAAACATACATTCACTTGTAAAAAACGTACTTTAACTTGTCAAAAATGTGGTTTAACTTGTAACAAATGTACTATAACTTGTAAAAACATACTTTAACTTGTAAAAAACGTCCTTTAATTTGTAACAAACCTACTTTAACTTGTTAAAACGTAACTTTAACTTGTCAAAACGTAAGTTTAAATTGTTAAAAACACATATTAACTTGAAAAAAACGTACTTTAACTTGTCAAAAATGTGGTTTAACTTGTAACAAATGTACTTTAACTAATAAAAACGTACTTCAACTTGTAAAAAATGTATTTTAACTTGTAAAAAACGTACTTTAACTTGTAAAAAACGTACTTTAACTTGTCAATACGTAACTTTAACTTGTAAAACACCTACATTAACTTGTGAAAAACGTACTTTAATTTGTAAAAAACCTACTTTAACTTTTCAAAACGTAACTTTAACTTGTCAAAACGTAGGTTTAAATTGTTAAAAACACACATTAACTTGAAAAAAACATACTTTAACTTGTCAAAAATGTGGTTTAACTTGTAACAAATGTACTTTAACTTGTAGAAACGTACTTCAACTTGTAAAAAACGTACTTTAATTTGTAAAAAACGTACTTTAACTTGTAAAAAACGTACTTTAACTTGTCAAAACGTAACTATAACTTGTAAAAAATCTACTTTAACTTGTCAAAACGTAACTTTAACTTGTCAAAACGTAAGTTTAACTTGTTAAAAACATACATTCACTTGTAAAAAACGTACTTTAACTTGTCAAAAATGTGGTTTAACTTGTAACAAATGTACTTTAACTTGTAAAAACGTATTTCAACTTGTTAAAAACGTGCTTTAACTTGTAAAAAACCTACTTTAACTTGTCAGAACGTAACTTTAATTTGTCAAAACGTAAGTTTAACTTGTAAAAAACGTAATTTAACTTGTCAAAACGTTACTTTAACTTATAAAAAGCGTAGTTTAAGTTGTCAATATGTAATTTTAATGTGTCAAAACATATCTTTGAGTTGTTAAAACGTAAGTTTAACTTGTAAAAAACGTACTTTAACTTGTAATAAACTACGTTAACTTGTCAAAAAGTAACTTTAACTTTTCAAAACGTAAGTTTAACTTGTTAAAAACATACATTAACTTGTAAAAAACGTACTTTAAGTTGTCAAAAATGTGGTTTAACTTGTAACAAATGTACTTTAACTTGAAAAAACGTACTTTAACTTGTAAAAAACGTACTTTAATTTGTAAAAAACCTACTTTAACTTTTCAAAACGTAACTTTAACTTGTCAAAACGTAAGTTTAAATTGTTAAAAACACACATTAACTTGAAAAAAACGTACTTTAACTTGTCAAAAATGTGGTTTAGCTTGTAACAAATGTACTTTAACTTGTAGAAACGTACTTCAACTTGTAAAAAACGTACTTAAGCTTGTAAAAAATGTACTTTAACTTGTAAAAAACGTACTTTAACTTGTCAAAATGTAAGTTTAACTTGTAAAAAACCTACTTTAACTTGTCAAAACGTAACTTAAACTTGTAAAAACATAAGTTTAAATTGTTAAAAACATACATTCACTTGTAAAAAACGTATTTTAACTTGTCAAAAATGTGGTTTAACTTGTAACAAATGTACTATAACTTGTAAAAACGTACTTTAACTTGTAAAAAACGTACTTTAATTTGTAAAAAACCTACTTTAACTTTTCAAAACGTAACTTTAACTTGTCAAAACGTAAGTTTAAATTGTTAAAAACACACATTAACTTGAAAAAAACGTACTTTAACTTGTCAAAAATGTGGTTTCGCTTGTAACAAATGTACTTTAACTTGTAGAAACGTACTTCAACTTGTAAAAAACGTACTTAAGCTTGTAAAAAATGTACTTTAACTTGTAAAAAACGTACTTTAACTTGTCAAAATGTAAGTTTAACTTGTAAAAAACCTACTTTAAGTTGTCAAAACGTAACTTAAACTTGTAAAAACATAAGTTTAAATTGTTAAAAACATACATTCACTTGTAAAAAACGTACTTTAACTTGTCAAAAATGTTGTTTAACTTGTAACAAATGTACTATAACTTGTAAAAACTTACTTTAACTTGTAAAAAACGTCCTTTAATTTGTAAAAAACCTACTTTAACTTGTCAAAACGTAAGTTTAAATTGTTAAAAACACATATTAACTTGAAAAAAACGTACTTTAACTTGTCAAAAATGTGGTTTAACTTGTAACAAATGTACTTTAACTTATAAAAACGTACTTCAACTTGTAAAAAATGTATTTTAACTTGTAAAAAACGTACTTTAACTTGTAAAAAACGTACTTTAACTTGTCAATACGTAACTTTAACTTGTAAAAAACCTACATTAACTTGTAAAAAACGTACTTTAATTTGTAAAAAACCTACTTTAACTTTTCAAAACGTAACTTTAACTTGTCAAAACGTAGGTTTAAATTGTTAAAAACACACATTAACTTGAAAAAAACATACTTTAACTTGTCAAAAATGTGGTTTAACTTGTAACAAATGTACTTTAACTTGTAGAAACGTACTTCAACTTGTAAAAAACGTACTTTAATTTGTAAAAAACGTACTTTAACTTGTAAAAAACGTACTTTAACTTGTCAAAACGTAACTATAACTTGTAAAAAATCTACTTTAACTTGTCAAAACGTAACTTTAACTTGTCAAAACATAAGTTGAAATTGTTAAAAACATACATTCACTTGTAAAAAACGTACTTTAACTTGTCAAAAATGTGGTTTAACTTGTAACAAATGTACTTTAACTTGTAAAAACGTATTTCAACTTGTTAAAAACGTGCTTTAACTTGTAGAAAACCTACTTTAACTTGTCAGAACGTAACTTTAATTTGTCAAAACGTAAGTTTAACTTGTAAAAATGGTAATTTAACTTGTCAAAACGTTACTTTAACTTATAAAAAGCGTAGTTTAACTTGTCAATATGTAATTTTAATGTGTCAAAACATATCTTTAAGTTGTTAAAACGTAAGTTTAACTTGTAAAAAACGTACTTTAACTTGTAATAAACTACGTTAACTTGTCAAAAAGTAACTTTAACTTTTCAAAACGTAAGTTTAACTTGTTAAAAACATACATTAACTTGTAAAAAACGTACTTTAAGTTGTCAAAAATGTGGTTTAACTTGTAACAAATGTACTTTAACTTGAAAAAACGTACTTTAACTTGTAAAAAACGTACTTTAATTTGTAAAAAACCTACTTTAACTTTTCAAAACGTAACTTTAACTTGTCAAAACGTAAGTTTAAATTGTTAAAAACACACATTAACTTGAAAAAAACGTACTTTAACTTGTCAAAAATGTGGTTTAGCTTGTAACAAATGTACTTTAACTTGTAGAAACGTACTTCAACTTGTAAAAAACGTACTTAAGCTTGTAAAAAATGTACTTTAACTTGTAAAAAACGTACTTTAACTTGTCAAAATGTAACTTTAACTTGTAAAAAACCTACTTTAACTTGTCAAAACGTAACTTAAACTTGTCAAAACATAAGTTTAAATTTGTTAATAACATACATTCACTTGTAAAAAACGTATTTTAACTTGTCAAAAATGTGGTTTAACTTGTAACAAATGTACTATAACTTGTAAAAACGTACTTTAACTTGTAAAAAACGTACTTTAATTTGTAAAAAACCTACTTTAACTTTTCAAAACGTAACTTTAACTTGTCAAAACATAAGTTTAAATTGTTAAAAACAAACATTAACTTGAAAAAAACGTACTTTAAATTGTCAAAAATGTGGTTTAGCTTGTAACAAATGTACTTTAACTTGTAGAAACGTACTTCAACTTGTAAAAAACGTACTTAAGCTTGTAAAAAATGTACTTTAACTTGTAAAAAACGTACTTTAACTTGTCAAAATGTAAGTTTAACTTGTAAAAAACCTACTTTAACTTGTCAAAACGTAACTTAAACTTGTAAAAACATAAGTTTAAATTGTTAAAAACATACATTCACTTGTAAAAAACGTATTTTAACTTGTCAAAAATGTGGTTTAACTTGTAACAAATGTACTATAACTTGTAAAAACGTACTTTAACTTGTAAAAAACGTACTTTAATTTGTAAAAAACCTACTTTAACTTTTCAAAACGTAACTTTAACTTGTCAAAACGTAAGTTTAAATTGTTAAAAACACACATTAACTTGAAAAAAACGTACTTTAACTTGTCAAAAATGTGGTTTAGCTTGTAACAAATGTACTTTAACTTGTAGAAACGTACTTCAACTTGTAAAAAACGTACTTAAGCTTGTAAAAAATGTACTTTAACTTGTAAAAAACGTACTTTAACTTGTCAAAATGTAAGTTTAACTTGTAAAAAACCTACTTTAACTTGTCAAAACGTAACTTAAACTTGTAAAAACATAAGTTTAAATTGTTAAAAACATACATTCACTTGTAAAAAACGTATTTTAACTTGTCAAAAATGTGGTTTAACTTGTAACAAATGTACTATAACTTGTAAAAACGTACTTTAAGTTGTAAAAAACGTACTTTAATTTGTAAAAAACCTACTTTAACTTTTCAAAACGTAACTTTAACTTGTCAAAACGTAAGTTTAAATTGTTAAAAACACACATTAACTTGAAAAAAACGTACTTTAACTTGTCAAAAATGTGGTTTCGCTTGTAACAAATGTACTTTAACTTGTAGAAACATACTTCAACTTGTAAAAAACGTACTTAAGCTCGTAAAAAATGTACTTTAACTTGTAAAAAACGTACTTTAACTTGTCAAAATGTAAGTTTAACTTGTAAAAAACCTACTTTAAGTTGTCAAAACGTAACTTAAACTTGTAAAAACATAAGTTTAAATTGTTAAAAACATACATTCACTTGTAAAAAACGTACTTTAACTTGTCAAAAATGTTGTTTAACTTGTAACAAATGTACTATAACTTGTAAAAACTTACTTTAACTTGTAAAAAACGTCCTTTAATTTGTAAAAAACCTACTTTAACTTGTCAAAACGTAAGTTTAAATTGTTAAAAACACATATTAACTTGAAAAAAACGTACTTTAACTTGTCAAAAATGTGGTTTAACTTGTAACAAATGTACTTTAACTTATAAAAACGTACTTCAACTTGTAAAAAATGTATTTTAACTTGTAAAAAACGTACTTTAACTTGTAAAAAACGTACTTTAACTTGTCAATACGTAACTTTAACTTGTAAAAAACCTACATTAACTTGTAAAAAACGTACTTTAATTTGTAAAAAACCTACTTTAACTTTTCAAAACGTAACTTTAACTTGTCAAAACGTAGGTTTAAATTGTTAAAAACACACATTAACTTGAAAAAAACATACTTTAACTTGTCAAAAATGTGGTTTAACTTGTAACAAATGTACTTTAACTTGTAGAAACGTACTTCAACTTATAAAAAACGTACTTTAATTTGTAAAAAACGTACTTTAAGTTGTAAAAAACGTACTTTAACTTGTCAAAACGTAACTATAACTTGTAAAAAATCTACTTTAACTTGTCAAAACGTAACTTTAACTTGTCAAAACATAAGTTGAAATTGTTAAAAACATACATTCACTTGTAAAAAAAGTACTTTAACTTGTCAAAAATGTGGTTTAACTTGTAACAAATGTACTTTAACTTGTAAAAACGTATTTCAACTTGTTAAAAACGTGCTTTAACTTGTAAAAAACCTACTTTAACTTGTCAGAACGTAACTTTAATTTGTCAAAACGTAAGTTTAACTTGTAAAAATGGTAATTTAACTTGTCAAAACGTTACTTTAACTTATAAAAAGCGTAGTTTAACTTGTCAATATGTAATTTTAATGTGTCAAAACATATCTTTAAGTTGTTAAAACGTAAGTTTAACTTGTAAAAAACGTACTTTAACTTGTAATAAACTACGTTAACTTGTCAAAAAGTAACTTTAACTTTTCAAAACGTAAGTTTAACTTGTTAAAAACATACATTAACTTGTAAAAAACGTACTTTAAGTTGTCAAAAATGTGGTTTAACGTGTAACAAATGTACTTTAACTTGAAAAAACGTACTTTAACTTGTAAAAAACGTACTTTAATTTGTAAAAAACCTACTTTAACTTTTCAAAACGTAACTTTAACTTGTCAAAACGTAAGTTTAAATTGTTAAAAACACACATTAAGTTGAAAAAAACGTACTTTAACTTGTCAAAAATGTGGTTTAGCTTGTAACAAATGTACTTTAACTTGTAGAAACGTACTTCAACTTGTAAAAAACGTACTTAAGCTTGTAAAAAATGTACTTTAACTTGTAAAAAACGTACTTTAACTTGTCAAAATGTAACTTTAACTTGTAAAAAACCTACTTTAACTTGTCAAAACGTAACTTAAACTTGTCAAAACATAAGTTTAAATTTGTTAATAACATACATTCACTTGTAAAAAACGTATTTTAACTTGTCAAAAATGTGGTTTAACTTGTAACAAATGTACTATAACTTGTAAAAACGTACTTTAACTTGTAAAAAGCGTACTTTAATTTGTAAAAAACCTACTTTAACTTGTCAAAACGTAACTTTAACTTGTCAAAACGTAAGTTTAAATTGTTAAAAACACACATTAACTTGAAAAAAACGTACTTTAACTTGTCAAAAATGTGGTTTAGCTTGTAACAAATGTACTTTAACTTGTAGAAACGTACTTCAACTTGTAAAAAACGTACTTAAGCTTGTAAAAAATGTACTTTAACTTGTAAAAAACGTACTTTAACTTGTCAAAATGTAAGTTTAACTTGTAAAAAACCTACTTTAAGTTGTCAAAACGTAACTTAAACTTGTAAAAACATAAGTTTAAATTGTTAAAAACATACATTCACTTGTAAAAAACGTACTTTAACTTGTCAAAAATGTTGTTTAACTTGTAACAAATGTACTATAACTTGTAAAAACGTACTTTAACTTGTAAAAAACGTCCTTTAATTTGTAAAAAACCTACTTTAACTTGTCAAAACGTAAGTTTAAATTGTTAAAAACACATATTAACTTGAAAAAAACGTACTTTAACTTGTCAAAAATGTGGTTTAACTTGTAACAAATGTACTTTAACTTATAAAAACGTACTTCAACTTGTAAAAAATGTATTTTAACTTGTAAAAAATGTACTTTAACTTGTAAAAAACATACTTTAACTTGTCAATACGTAACTTTAACTTGTAAAAAACCTACATTAACTTGTAAAAAACCTACTTTAACTTTTCAAAACGTAACTTTAACTTGTCAAAACGTAAGTTTAAATTGTTAAAAACACACATTAACTTGAAAAAAACGTACTTTAACTTGTCAAAAATGTGGTTTAGCTTGTAACAAATGTACTTTAACTTGTAGAAACGTACTTCAACTTGTAAAAAACGTACTTAAGCTTGTAAAAAATGTACTTTAACTTGTAAAAAACGTACTTTAACTTGTCAAAATGTAAGTTTAACTTGTAAAAAACCTACTTTAACTTGTCAAAACGTAACTTAAACTTGTAAAAACATAAGTTTAAATTGTTAAAAACATACATTCACTTGTAAAAAACGTACTTTAACTTGTCAAAAATGTGGTTTAACTTGTAACAAATGTACTATAACTTGTAAAAACGTAATTTAACTTGTAAAAAACGTACTTTAATTTGTAAAAAACCTACTTTAACTTTTCAAAACGTAACTTTAACTTGTCAAAACGTAAGTTTAAATTGTTAAAAACATACATTAACTTGAAAAAAACGTACTTTAACTTGTCAAAAATGTGGTTTAGCTTGTAACAAATGTACTTTAACTTGTAGAAACGTACTTCAACTTGTAAAAAACGTACTTAAGCTTGTAAAAAATGTACTTTAACTTGTAAAAAACGTACTTTAACTTGTCAAAATGTAAGTTTAACTTGTAAAAAACCTACTTTAACTTGTCAAAACGTAACTTAAACTTGTAAAAACATAAGTTTAAATTGTTAAAAACATACATTCAGTTGTAAAAAACGTACTTTAACTTATCAAAAATGTGGTTTAACTTGTAACAAATGTACTATAACTTGTAAAAACGTACTTTAACTTGTAAAAAACGTACTTTAATTTGTAAAAAACCTACTTTAACTTTTCAAAACGTAACTTTAACTTGTCAAAACGTAAGTTTAAATTGTTAAAAACACACATTAACATGAAAAAAACGTACTTTAACTTGTCAAAAATGTGGTTTAGCTTGTAACAAATGTACTTTAACTTGTAGAAACGTACTTCAACTTGTAAAAAACGTACTTAAGCTTGTAAAAAATGTACTTTAACTTGTAAAAAACGTACTTTAACTTGTCAAAATGTAAGTTTAACTTGTAAAAAACCTACTTTAACTTGTCAAAACGTAACTTAAACTTGTAAAAACATAAGTTTAAATTGTTAAAAACATACATTCAGTTGTAAAAAACGTACTTTAACTTATCAAAAATGTGGTTTAACTTGTAACAAATGTACTATAACTTGTAAAAACGTACTTTAACTTGTAAAAACCGTACTTTAATTTGTAAAAAACCTACTTTAACTTTTCAAAACGTAACTTTAACTTGTCAAAACGTAAGTTTAAATTGTTAAAAACACACATTAACTTGAAAAACACGTACTTTAACTTGTCAAAAATGTGGTTTAGCTTGTAACAAATGTACTTTAACTTGTAGAAACGTACTTCAACTTGTAAAAAACGTACTTAAGCTTGTAAAAAATGTACTTTAACTTGTAAAAAACGTACTTTAACTTGTCAAAATGTAAGTTTAACTTGTAAAAAACCTACTTTAACTTGTCAAAACGTAACTTAAACTTGTAAAAACATAAGTTTAAATTGTTAAAAACATACATTCAGTTGTAAAAAACGTACTTTAACTTATAAAAAATGTGGTTTAACTTGTAACAAATGTACTATAACTTGTAAAAACGTACTTTAACTTGTAAAAAACGTCCTTTAATTTGTAAAAAACCTACTTTAACTTGTTAAAACGTAACTTGAACTTGTCAAAACGTAAGTTTAAATTGTTAAAAACACATATTAACTTGAAAAAAACGTACTTTAACTTGTCAAAAATGTGGTTTAACTTGTAACAAATGTACTTTAACTTATAAAAACATACTTCAACTTGTAAAAAACGTACTTTAACTTGTCAATACGTAACTTTAACTTGTAAAAAACCTACATTAACTTGTAAAAAACGTACTTTAATTTGTAAAAAACCTACTTTAACTTTTCAAAACGTAACTTTAACTTGTCAAAACGTAGGTTTAAATTGTTAAAAACACACATTAACTTGAAAAAAACATACTTTAACTTGTCAAAAATGTGGTTTAACTTGTAACAAATGTACTTTAACTTGTAGAAACGTACTTCAACTTGTAAAAAACGTACTTTAACTTGTAAAAAACGTACTTTAACTTGTAAAAAACGTACTTTAACTTGTCAAAACGTAACTATAACTTGTAAAAAATGTACTTTAACTTGTCAAAACGTAACTTTAACTTGTCAAAACATAAGTTGAAATTGTTAAAAACATACATTCACTTGTAAAAAACGTACTTTAACTTGTCAAAAATGTGGTTTAACTTGTAACAAATGTACTTTAACTTGTAAAAACGAATTTCAACTTGTAAAAACGTGCTTTAACTTATAAAAAACCTACTTTAACTTGTCAGAACGTAACTTTAATTTGTCAAAACGTAAGTTTAACTTGTAAAAAACGTAATTTAACTTGTCAAAACGTTACTTTAACTTATAAAAAGCGTAGTTTAACTTGTCAATATGTAATTTTAATGTGTCAAAACATATCTTTAAGTTGTTAAAACGTAAGTTTAACTTGTAAAAAACGTACTTTAACTTGTAATAAACTACGTTAACTTGTCAAAAAGTAACTTTAACTTTTCAAAACGTAAGTTTAACTTGTTAAAAACATACATTAACTTGTAAAAAACGTACTTTAAGTTGTCAAAAATGTGGTTTAACTTGTAACAAATGTACTTTAACTTGAAAAAACGTACTTTAACTTGTAAAAAACTTACTTTAATTTGTAAAAAACCTACTTTAACTTTTCAAAACGCAACTTTAACTTGTCAAAACGTAAGTTTAAATTGTTAAAAACACACATTAACTTGAAAAAAACGTACTTTAACTTGTCAAAAATGTGGTTTAGCTTGTAACAAATGTACTTTAACTTGTAGAAACGTACTTCAAGTTGTAAAAAACGTACTTTAACTTGTCAAAAATGTACTTTAACTTGTAAAAAACGTACTTTAACTTGTCAAAATGTAAGTTTAACTTGTAAAAAACCTACTTTAACTTGTCAAAACGTAACTTAAACTTGTAAAAACATAAGTTTAAATTGTTAAAAACATACATTCAGTTGTAAAAAACGTACTTTAACTTATCAAAAATGTGGTTTAACTTGTAACAAATGTACTATAACTTGTAAAAACGTACTTTAACTTGTAAAAAACGTACTTTAATTTGTAAAAAACCTACTTTAACTTTTCAAAACGTAACTTTAACTTGTCAAAACGTAAGTTTAAATTGTTAAAAACACATATTAACTTGAAAAAAACGTACTTTAACTTGTCAAAAATGTGGTTTAGCTTGTAACAAATGTACTTTAACTTGTAGAAACGTACTTCAACTTGTAAAAAACGTACTTTAACTTGTCAAAAATGTACTTTAACTTGTAAAAAACGTACTTTAACTTGTCAAAATGTAAGTTTAACTTGTAAAAAACCTACTTTAACTTGTCAAAACGTAACTTAAACTTGTAAAAACATAAGTTTAAATTGTTAAAAACATACATTCAGTTGTAAAAAACGTACTTTAACTTATCAAAAATGTGGTTTAACTTGTAACAAATGTACTATAACTTGTAAAAACGTACTTTAACTTGTAAAAAACGTACTTTAATTTGTAAAAAACCTACTTTAACTTTTCAAAACGTAACTTTAACTTGTCAAAACGTAAGTTTAAATTGTTAAAAACACATATTAACTTGAAAAAAACGTACTTTAACTTGTCAAAAATGTGGTTTAGCTTGTAACAAATGTACTTTAACTTGTAGAAACGTACTTCAACTTGTAAAAAACGTACTTAAGCTTGTAAAAAATGTAATTTAACTTGTAAAAAACGTACTTTAACTTGTCAAAATGTAAGTTTAACTTGTAAAAAACCTACTTTAAATTGTCAAAACGTAACTTAAACTTTTAAAAACATAAGTTTAAATTGTTAAAAACATACATTCAGTTGTAAAAAACGTAATTTAACTTATCAAAAATGTGGTTTAACTTGTAACAAATGTACTATAACTTGTAAAAACGTACTTTAACTTGTAAAAAACGTACTTTAATTTGTAAAAAACCTACTTTAACTTTTCAAAACGTAACTTTAACTTGTCAAAACGTAAGTTTAAATTGTTAAAAACACACATTAACTTGAAAAAAACGTACTTTAACTTGTCAAAAATGTGGTTTAGCTTGTAACAAATGTACTTTAACTTGTAGAAACGTACTTCAACTTGTAAAAAACGTACTTAAGCTTGTAAAAAATGTACTTTAACTTGTAAAAAACGTACTTTAACTTGTCAAAATGTAAGTTTAACTTGTAAAAAACCTACTTTAACTTGTCAAAACGTAACTTAAACTTGTAAAAACATAAGTTTAAATTGTTAAAAACATACATTCAGTTGTAAAAAACGTACTTTAACTTATCAAAAATGTGGTTTAACTTGTAACAAATGTACTATAACTTGTAAAAACGTACTTTAACTTGTAAAAAACGTCCTTTAATTTGTAAAAAACCTACTTTAACTTGTTAAAACGTAACTTTAACTTGTCAAAACGTAAGTTTAAATTGTTAAAAACACATATTAACTTGAAAAAAACGTACTTTAACTTGTCAAAAATGTGGTTTAACTTGTAACAAATGTACTTTAACTTATAAAAACATACTTCAACTTGTAAAAAACGTACTTTAACTTGTCAATACGTAACTTTAACTTGTAAAAAACCTACATTAACTTGTAAAAAACGTACTTTAATTTGTAAAAAACCTACTTTAACTTTTCAAAACGTAACTTTAACTTGTTAAAACGTAGGTTTAAATTGTTAAAAACACACATTAACTTGAAAAAAACATACTTTAACTTGTCAAAAATGTGGTTTAACTTGTAACAAATGTACTTTAACTTGTAGAAACGTACTTCAACTTGTAAAAAACGTACTTTAATTTGTAAAAAACGTACTTTAACTTGTAAAAAACGTACTTTAACTTGTCAAAACGTAACTATAACTTGTAAAAAATCTACTTTAACTTGTCAAAACGTAACTTTAACTTGTCAAAACATAAGTTGAAATTGTTAAAAACATACATTCACTTGTAAAAAACGTACTTTAACTTGTCAAAAATGTGGTTTAACTTGTAACAAATGTACTTTAACTTGTAAAAACGTATTTCAACTTGTTAAAAACGTGCTTTAACTTTTAAAAAACCTACTTTAACTTGTCAGAACGTAACTTTAATTTGTCAAAACGTAAGTTTAACTTGTAAAAAACGTAATTTAACTTGTCAAAACGTTACTTTAACTTATAAAAAGCGTAGTTTAACTTGTCAATATGTAATTTTAATGTGTCAAAACATATCTTTAAGTTGTTAAAACGTAAGTTTAACTTGTAAAAAACGTACTTTAACTTGTAATAAACTACGTTAACTTGTCAAAAAGTAACTTTAACTTTTCAAAACGTAAGTTTAACTTGTTAAAAACATACATTAACTTGTAAAAAACGTACTTTAAGTTGTCAAAAATGTGGTTTAACTTGTAACAAATGTACTTTAACTTGAAAAAACGTACTTTAACTTGTAAAAAACTTACTTTAATTTGTAAAAAACCTACTTTAACTTTTCAAAACGCAACTTTAACTTGTCAAAACGTAAGTTTAAATTGTTAAAAACACACATTAACTTGAAAAAAACGTACTTTAACTTGTCAAAAATGTGGTTTAGCTTGTAACAAATGTACTTTAACTTGTAGAAACGTACTTCAACTTGTAAAAAACGTACTTTAACTTGTCAAAAATGTACTTTAACTTGTAAAAAACGTACTTTAACTTGTCAAAATGTAAGTTTAACTTGTAAAAAACCTACTTTAACTTGTCAAAACGTAACTTAAACTTGTAAAAACATAAGTTTAAATTGTTAAAAACATACATTCAGTTGTAAAAAACGTACTTTAACTTATCAAAAATGTGGTTTAACTTGTAACAAATGTACTATAACTTGTAAAAACGTACTTTAACTTGTAAAAAACGTACTTTAATTTGTAAAAAACCTACTTTAACTTTTCAAAACGTAACTTTAACTTGTCAAAACGTAAGTTTAAATTGTTAAAAACACATATTAACTTGAAAAAAACGTACTTTAACTTGTCAAAAATGTGGTTTAGCTTGTAACAAATGTACTTTAACTTGTAGAAACGTACTTCAACTTGTAAAAAAACGTACTTTAACTTGTCAAAAATGTACTTTAACTTGTAAAAAACGTACTTTAACTTGTCAAAATGTAAGTTTAACTTGTAAAAAACCTACTTTAACTTGTCAAAACGTAACTTAAACTTGTAAAAACATAAGTTTAAATTGTTAAAAACATACATTCAGTTGTAAAATCGTACTTTAACTTATCAAAAATGTGGTTTAACTTGTAACAAATGTACTATAACTTGTAAAAACGTACTTTAACTTGTAAAAAACGTACTTTAATTTGTAAAAAACCTACTTTAACTTTTCAAAACGTAACTTTAACTTGTCAAAACGTAAGTTTAAATTGTTAAAAACACATATTAACTTGAAAAAAACGTACTTTAACTTGTCAAAAATGTGGTTTAGCTTGTAACAAATGTACTTTAACTTGTAGAAACGTACTTCAACTTGTAAAAAACGTACTTAAGCTTGTAAAAAATGTACTTTAACTTGTAAAAAACGTACTTTAACTTGTCAAAATGTAAGTTTAACTTGTAAAAAACCTACTTTAACTTGTCAAAACGTAACTTAAACTTGTAAAAACATAAGTTTAAATTGTTAAAAACATACATTCAGTTGTAAAAAAAGTAATTTAACTTATCAAAAATGTGGTTTAACTTGTAACAAATGTACTATAACTTGTAAAAACGTACTTTAACTTGTAAAAAACGTACTTTAATTTGTAAAAAACCTACTTTAACTTTTCAAAACGTAACTTTAACTTGTCAAAACGTAAGTTTAAATTGTTAAAAACACACATTAACTTGAAAAAAACGTACTTTAACTTGTCAAAAATGTGGTTTAGCTTGTAACAAATGTACTTTAACTTGTAGAAACGTACTTCAACTTGTAAAAAACGTACTTAAGCTTGTAAAAAATGTACTTTAACTTGTAAAAAACGTACTTTAACTTGTCAAAATGTAAGTTTAACTTGTAAAAAACCTACTTTAACTTGTCAAAACGTAACTTAAACTTGTAAAAACATAAGTTTAAATTGTTAAAAACATACATTCAGTTGTAAAAAACGTACTTTAACTTATCAAAAATGTGGTTTAACTTGTAACAAATGTACTATAACTTGTAAAAACGTACTTTAACTTGTAAAAAACGTCCTTTAATTTGTAAAAAACCTACTTTAACTTGTTAAAACGTAACTTTAACTTGTCAAAACGTAAGTTTAAATTGTTAAAAACACATATTAACTTGAAAAAAACGTACTTTAACTTGTCAAAAATGTGGTTTAACTTGTAACAAATGTACTTTAACTTATAAAAACATACTTCAACTTGTAAAAAACGTACTTTAACTTGTCAATACGTAACTTTAACTTGTAAAAAACCTACATTAACTTGTAAAAAACGTACTTTAATTTGTAAAAAACCTACTTTAACTTTTCAAAACGTAACTTTAACTTGTCAAAACGTAAGTTTAAATTGTTAAAAACACACATTAACTTGAAAAAAACGTACTTTAACTTGTCAAAAATGTGGTTTAGCTTGTAACAAATGTACTTTAACTTGTAGAAACGTACTTCAACTTGTAAAAAACGTACTTAAGCTTGTAAAAAATGTACTTTAACTTGTAAAAAACGTACTTTAACTTGTCAAAATGTAAGTTTAACTTGTAAAAAACCTACTTTAACTTGTCAAAACGTAACTTAAACTTGTAAAAACATAAGTTTAAATTGTTAAAAACATACATTCAGTTGTAAAAAACGTACTTTAACTTATCAAAAATGTGGTTTAACTTGTAACAAATGTACTATAACTTGTAAAAACGTACTTTAACTTGTAAAAAACGTACTTTAATTTGTAAAAAACCTACTTTAACTTTTCAAAACGTAACTTTAACTTGTCAAAACGTAAGTTTAAATTGTTAAAAACACATATTAACTTGAAAAAAACGTACTTTAACTTGTCAAAAATGTGGTTTAGCTTGTAACAAATGTACTTTAACTTGTAGAAACGTACTTCAACTTATAAAAAACGTACTTAAGCTTGTAAAAAATGTACTTTAACTTGTAAAAAACGTACTTTAACTTGTCAAAATGTAAGTTTAACTTGTAAAAAACCTACTTTAACTTGTCAAAACGTAACTTAAACTTGTAAAAACATAAGTTTAAATTGTTAAAAACATACATTCAGTTGTAAAAAACGTAATTTAACTTATCAAAAATGTGGTTTAACTTGTAACAAATGTACTATAACTTGTAAAAACGTACTTTAACTTGTAAAAAACGTACTTTAATTTGTAAAAAACCTACTTTAACTTTTCAAAACGTAACTTTAACTTGTCAAAACGTAAGTTTAAATTGTTAAAAACACACATTAACTTGAAAAAAACGTACTTTAACTTGTCAAAAATGTGGTTTAGCTTGTAACAAATGTACTTTAACTTGTAGAAACGTACTTCAACTTGTAAAAAACGTACTTAAGCTTGTAAAAAATGTACTTTAACTTGTAAAAAACGTACTTTAACTTGTCAAAATGTAAGTTTAACTTGTAAAAAACCTACTTTAACTTGTCAAAACGTAACTTAAACTTGTAAAAACATAAGTTTAAATTGTTAAAAACATACATTCACTTGTAAAAAACGTACTTTAACATGTCAAAAATGTGGTTTAACTTGTAACAAATGTACTTTTATTTGTAAAAACGTAAACTTGTAAGAAACGTACTTTAACTTGTAATAAACTACGTTAACTTGTAAAAAAGTAACTTTAACTTTTCAAAACGTAAGTTTAACTTGTTAAAAACATACATTAACTTGTAAAAAACGTACTTTAAGTTGTCAAAAATGTGGTTTAACTTGTAACAAATGTACTTTAACTTGAAAAAACGTACTTTAACTTGTAAAAAACTTACTTTAATTTGTAAAAAACCTACTTTAACTTTTCAAAACGCAACTTTAACTTGTCAAAACGTAAGTTTAAATTGTTAAAAACACACATTAACTTGAAAAAAACGTACTTTAACTTGTCAAAAATGTGGTTTAGCTTGTAACAAATGTACTTTAACTTTTAGAAACGTACTTAAACTTGTAAAAAACGTACTTTAACTTGTAAAAAATGTACTTTAACTTGTAAAAAACGTACTTTAACTTGTCAAAATGTAAGTTTAACTTGTAAAAAACCTACTTTAACTTGTCAAAACATAACTTAAACTTGTAAAAACATAAGTTTAAATTGTTAAAAACATACATTCACTTGTAAAAAACGTACTTTAACTTGTCAAAAATGTGGTTTAACTTGTAACAAATGTACTATAACTTGTAAAAACGTACTTTAACTTGTAAAAAAAGTACTTTAATTTGTAAAAAACCTACTTTAACTTGTTAAAACGTAACTTTAACTTGTCAAAACGTAAGTTTAAATTGTTAAAAACACATATTAACTTGAAAAAAACGTACTTTAACTTGTCAAAAATGTGGTATAACTTGTAACAAATGTACTTTAACTTATAAAAAACGTACTTCAACTTGTAAAAAATGTATTTTAACTTGTAAAAAACGTACTTTAACTTGTAAAAAACGTACTTTAACTTGTCAATACGTAACTTTAACTTGTAAAAAACCTACATTAACTTGTAAAAAACGTACTTTAATTTGTAAAAAACCTACTTTAACTTTTCAAAACGTAACTTTAACTTGTCAAAACATAAGTTTAAATTGTAAAAACATACATTCACTTGTTAAAAACGTACTTTAACTTGTCAAAAATGTGGTTTAACTTGTAACAAATGTACTTTAACTTGTAGAAACGTACTTCAACTTGTAAAAAACGTACTTTAATTTGTAAAAAACGTACTTTAACTTGTAAAAAAACGTACTTTAACTTGTCAAAACGTAACTATAACTTGTAAAAAATGTACTTTAACTTGTCAAAACGTAACTTTAACTTGTCAAAACATAAGTTGAAATTGTTAAAAACATACATTCACTTGTAAAAAAACGTACTTTAACTTGTCAAAAATGTGGTTTAACTTGTAACAAATGTACTTTAACTTGTAAAAACGTATTTCAACTTGTTAAAAACGTGCTATAACTTGTAAAAAACCTACTTTAACTTGTCAGAACGTAACTTTAATTTGTCAAATCGTAAGTTTAACTTGTAAAAAACGTAATTTAACTTGTCAAAACGTTACTTTAACTTATAAAAAGCGTAGTTTAACTTGTCAATATGTAATTTTAATGTGTCAAAACATATCTTTAAGTTGTTAAAACGTAAGTTTAACTTGTAAAAAACGTACTTTAAATTGTAATAAACTACGTTAACTTGTCAAAAAGTAACTTTAACTTTTCAAAACGTAAGTTTAACTTCTTAAAAACATACATTAACTTGTAAAAAACGTACTTTACGTTGTCAAAAATGTGGTTTAACTTGTAACAAATGTACTTTAACTTGAAAAAACGTACTTTAACTTGTAAAAAACGTACTTTAATTTGTAAAAAACCTACTTTAACTTTTCAAAACGTAACTTTAACTTGTCAAAACGTAAGTTTAAATTGTTAAAAACACACATTAACTTGAAAAAAACGTACTTTAACTTGTCAAAAATGTGGTTTAGCTTGTAACAAATGTACTTTAACTTGTAGAAACGTACTTCAACTTGTAAAAAACGTACTTTAACTTGTAAAAAATGTACTTTAACTTGTAGAAAACGTACTTTAACTTGTCAAAATGTAAGTTTAACTTGTAAAAAACCTACTTTAACTTGTCAAAACGTAACTTAAACTTGTAAAAACATAAGTTTAAATTGTTAAAAACATATATTCACTTGTAAAAAAAGTACTTTAACATGTCAAAAATGTGGTTTAACTTGTAACAAATGTACTTTTATTTGTAAAAACGTACTTTAACTTGTAAAAAACGTACTTTAATTTGTAAAAAACCTACTTTAACTTGTCAAAACGTAACTTAAACTTGTAAAAACATAAGTTTAAATTGTTAAAAACATACATTCACTTGTAAAAAACGTACTTTAACTTGTCAAAAATGTGGTTTAACTTGTAACAAATGTACTATAACTTGTAAAAACGTACTTTAACTTGTAAAAAACGTACTTTAATTTGTAAAAAACCTACTTTAACTTGTTAAAACGTAACTTTAACTTGTCAAAACGTAAGTTTAAATTGTTAAAAACACATATTAACTTGAAAAAACTTACTTTAACTTGTCAAAAATGTTGTTTAACTTGTAACAAATGTACTTTAACTTATAAAAACGTACTTCAACTTGTAAAAAACGTATTTTAACTTGTAAAAAACGTACTTTAACTTGTAAAAAACGTACTTTAACTTGTCAATACGTAACTTTAACTTGTAAAAAACCTACTTTAACTTGTAAAAAACGTACTTTAATTTGTAAAAAACCTACTTTAACTTTTCAAAACGTAACTTTAACTTGTCAAAAGGTAGGTTTAAATTGTTAAAAACACACATTAACTTGAAAAAAACATACTTTAACCTGTCAAAAATGTGGTTTAACTTGTAACAAATGTACTTTAGCTTGTAGAAACGTACTTCAACTTGTAAAAAACGTACTTCAATTTGTAAAAAACGTACTTTAACTTGTAAAAAACGTACTTTAACTTGTCAAAACGTAACTATAACTTGTAAAAAACCTACTTTAACTTGTCAAAACGTAACTTTAACTTGTCAAAACATAAGTTAAAATTGTTAAAAACATACATTCACTTATAAAAAAACGTACTTTAACTTGTCAAAAATGTGGTTTAACTTGTAACAAATGATCTTTAACTTGTAAAAACGTATTTCAACTTGTAAAAAACGTGCTTTAACTTGTAAAAAACCTACTTTGGCTTGTCAAAACGTAAGTTTAATTTGTCAAACCGTAAGTTTAACTTGTAAAAAATGTAGTTTAACTTGTCAAAACATAACTTTAACTTATAAAAAACGTACTTTAACTTGTCAAAATGTATCTTTAAGTTGTTAAAACGTAACTTTAACTTGTAAAACCCGTACTTTAATTTGTAAAAAACCTACTTTAACTTTTCAAAACGTAACTTTAACTTGTCAAAACGTTAGTTTAAATTGTTAAAAACACACATTAACTTGAAAAAAACTTACTTTAACTTGTCAAAAATGTGGTTTAGCTTGTAAGAAATGTACTTTAACTTGTAGAAACGTAGTTCAACTTGTAAAAAACGTACTTTAACTTGTAAAAAATGTACTTTACCTTGTAAAAAAACGTACTTTAACTTGTCAAAATGTAAGTTTAACTTGTAAAAATCCTACTTTAACTTGTCAAAACGTAACTTAAACTTGTAAAAACATAAGTTTAAATTGTTAAAAACATACATTCACTTGTAAAAAACGTACTTTAACATGTCAAAAATGTGGTTTAACTTGTAACAAATGTACTTTAATTTGTAAAAACGTACTTTAACTTGTAAAAAACGTACTTTAATTTGTAAAAAAACCTACTTTAACTTTTCAAAATGTAACTTTAACTTATCAAAACGTAAGTTTAAATTGTTAAAAACACACATTAACTTGAAAAAAAACGTACTTTAACTTGTCAAAAATGTGGTTTAACTTGTAACAAATGTACTTTAACTTGTAGAAACGTACTTCAACTTGTAAAAAACGTAATTTAACTTGTAAAAAATGTACTTTAACTTATAAAAAAACGTACTTTAACTTGTCAAAATGTAACTTGAACTTGTGAAAAACCTACTTTAACTTGTCAAAACGTAACTTAAACTTGTAAAAACATAAGTTTAAATTGTTAAAAACATACATTCACTTGTAAAAAACGTACTTTAACTTGTCAAAAATGTGGTTTAACTTGTAACAAATGTACTTTAATTTGTAAAAACGTTCTTTAACTTGTAAAAAACGTACTTTAATTTGTAAAAAACCTACTTTTACTTGTCAAAACGTAACTTTAACTTGTCAAAACATAAGTTTAAATTGTTAAAAACATACATTCACTTGTAAAAAATGTACTTTAACTTGTCAAAAATGTGGTTTAACTTGTAACAAATGTACTTTAACTTGTAAAAACGTACTTTAACTTGTAAAAAACGTACTTTAATTTGTAAAAAACCTACTTTAACTTGTTAAAACGTAACTTTAACTTGTCAAAACGTAAGTTTAAATTGTTAAAAACACACATTAACTTGAAAAAAATGTACTTTAACTTGTCAAAAATATGGTTTAACTTGAAACAAATGAACTTTAACTTATAAAAACGTACTTCAACTTGTAAAAAACGTATTTTAACTTGTAAAAAACGTACTTTAACTTCTAAAAAACGTACTTTAACTTGTCAATACGTAACTTTAACTTGTATAAAACCTACTTTAACTTGTAAAAAACGTACTTTAATTTGTAAAAAACCTAGTTTAACTTTTCAAAACGTAACATTAACTTGTAAAAACGTAAGTTTAAATTGTTAAAAACACACATTAACTTGTAAAAAACGTATTTTAACTTGTCAAAAATGTTGGTTAACTTGTAACAAATGTACTTTAACTTGTAAAAACGTATCTCAACTTGTAAAAAAACATACTTTAAATTTTAAAAAACGTACTTTAACTTGTAAAAAACGTACATTAACTTCTCAAAACGTAACTTTAACTTGTAAAAAACCTACTTTAACTTGTCAAAACGTAACTTTAACTTGTCAAAACATAAGTTGAAATTGTTAAAAACATACATTCACTTATAAAAAACGTACTTTAACTTGTCAAAAATGTGGTTTAACTTGTAACAAATGTTCTTTAACTTGTAAAAAACGTACTTTAACTTGTCAAAATGTAAGTTTAACTTGTAAAAAACCTACTTTAACTTGTCAAAACGTAACTTAAACTTGTAAAAACATAAGTTTAAATTGTTAAAAACATACATTCACTTGTAAAAAACGTACTTTAACTTGTCAAAAATGTGGTTTAACTTGTAACAAATGTACTTTAACTTGTAAAAACGTACTTTAACTTGTAAAAAACGTACTTTAATTTGTAAAATACCTACTTTAACTTTTCAAAACGTAACTTTAACTTGTCAAAACGTAAGTTTAAATTGTTAAAAACACACATTAACTTGAAAAAAACGTACTTTAACTTGTCAAAAATGTGGTTTAACTTGTAACAAATGTACTTTAACTTGTAGAAACGTACTTCAACTTGTAAAAAACGTACTTTAACTTGTAAAAAATGTACTTTAACTTGTAAAAAACGTACTTTAACTTGTCAAAATGTAACTTTAACTTGTCAAAAACCTACTTTAACTTGTCAAAACGTAACTTAAACTTGTAAAAACATAAGTTTAAATTGTTAAAAACATACATTCACTTGTAAAAAACGTACTTTAACTTGTCAAAAATTTGGTTTAACTTGTAACAAATGTACTTTAATTTGTAAAAACGTACTTTAACTTGTAAAAAACGTACTTTAATTTGTAAAAAACCTACTTTAACTTGTCAAAACGTAACTTTAACTTGTCAAAACATAAGTTTAAATTGTTAAAAACATACATTCACTTGTAAAAAATGTACTTTAACTTGTCAAAAATGTGGTTTAACTTGTAACAAATGTACTTTAACTTGTAAAAAACGTACTTTAACTTGTCAAAATGTAAGTTTAACTTGTAAAAAACCTACTTTAACTTGTCAAAACGTAACTTAAACTTGTAAAAACATAAGTTTAAATTGTTAAAAACATACATTCACTTGTAAAAAACGTACTTTAACATGTCAAAAATGTGGTTTAACTTGTAACAAATGTACTTTAACTTGTAAAAACGTACTTTAACTTGTAAAAAACGTACTTTAATTTGTAAAAAACCTACTTTAACTTTTCAAAACGTAACTTTAACTTGTCAAAACATAAGTTTAAATTGTTAAAAACATACATTCACTTGAAAAAAACTTACTTTAACTTGTCAAAAATGTGGTTTAGCTTGTAAGAAATGTACTTTAACTTGTAGAAACGTAGTTCAACTTGTAAAAAACGTACTTTAACTTGTAAAAAATGTACTTTACCTTGTAAAAAACGTACTTTAACTTGTCAAAATGTAAGTTTAACTTGTAAAAATCCTACTTTAACTTGTCAAAACGTAACTTAAACTTGTAAAAACATAAGTTTAAATTGTTAAAAACATACATTCACTTGTAAAAAACGTACTTTAACATGTCAAAAATGTGGTTTAACTTGTAACAAATGTACTTTAATTTGTAAAAACGTACTTTAACTTGTAAAAAACGTACTTTAATTTGTAAAAAACCTACTTTAACTTTTCAAAACGTAACTTTAACTTATCAAAACGTAAGTTTAAATTGTTAAAAACACACATTAACTTGAAAAAAAACGTACTTTAACTTGTCAAAAATGTGGTTTTACTTGTAACAAATGTACTTTAACTTGTAGAAACGTACTTCAACTTGTAAAAAACGTAATTTAACTTGTAAAAAATGTACTTTAACTTATAAAAAAAAACGTACTTTAACTTGTCAAAATGTAACTTGAACTTGTGAAAAACCTACTTTAACTTGTCAAAACGTAACTTAAACTTGTAAAAACATAAGTTTAAATTGTTAAAAACATACATTCACTTGTAAAAAACGTACTTTAACATGTCAAAAATGTGGTTTAACTTGTAACAAATGTACTTTAATTTGTAAAAACGTTCTTTAACTTGTAAAAAACGTACTTTAATTTGTAAAAAACCTACTTTTACTTGTCAAAACGTAACTTTAACTTGTCAAAACATAAGTTTAAATTGTTAAAAACATACATTCACTTGTAAAAAATGTACTTTAACTTGTCAAAAATGTGGTTTAACTTGTAACAAATGTACTTTAACTTGTAAAAACGTACTTTAACTTGTAAAAAACGTACTTTAATTTGTAAAAAACCTACTTTAACTTGTTAAAACGTAACTTTAACTTGTCAAAACGTAAGTTTAAATTGTTAAAAACACACATTAACTTGAAAAAAATGTACTTTAACTTGTCAAAAATATGGTTTAACTTGTAACAAATGAACTTTAACTTATAAAAACGTACTTCAACTTGTAAAAAACGTATTTTAACTTGTAAAAAACGTACTTTAACTTCTAAAAAACGTACTTTAACTTGTCAATACGTAACTTTAACTTGTATAAAACCTACTTTAACTTGTAAAAAACGTACTTTAATTTGTAAAAAACCTAGTTTAACTTTTCAAAACGTAACATTAACTTGTAAAAACGTAAGTTTAAATTGTTAAAAACACACATTAACTTGAAAAAAACGTACTTTAACTTGTCAAAAATGTAGATTAACTTGTAACAAATGTACTTTAACTTGTAGAAACGTACTTCAACTTGTAAAAAACGTACTTTAAATTTTAAAAAACGTACTTTAACTTGTAAAAAACGTACTTTAACTTGTCAAAACGTAACTTTAACTTGTAAAAAACCTACTTTAACTTGTCAAAACGTAACTTTAACTTGTCAAAACATAAGTTGAAATTGTTAAAAACATACATTCACTTATAAAAAACGTACTTTAACTTGTCAAAAATGTGGTTTAACTTGTAACAAATGATCTTTAACTTGTAAAAAACGTACTTTAACTTGTCAAAATGTAAGTTTAACTTGTAAAAAACCTACTTTAACTTGTCAAAACGTAACTTAAACTTGTAAAAACATAAGTTTAAATTGTTAAAAACATACATTCACTTGTAAAAAACGTACTTTAACATGTCAAAAATGTGGTTTAACTTGTAACAAATGTACTTTAACTTGTAAAAACGTACTTTAACTTGTAAAAAACGTACTTTAATTTGTAAAATACCTACTTTAACTTTTCAAAACGTAACTTTAACTTGTCAAAACGTAAGTTTAAATTGTTAAAAACACACATTAACTTGAAAAAAACGTACTTTAACTTGTCAAAAATGTGGTTTAACTTGTAACAAATGTACTTTAACTTGTAAAAACGTACTTCAACTTGTAAAAAACGTACTTTAACTTGTAAAAAATGTACTTTAACTTGTAAAAAACGTACTTTAACTTGTCAAAATGTAAGTTTAACTTGTAAAAAACCTACTTTAACTTGTCAAAACGTAACTTAAACTTGTAAAAACATAAGTTTAAATTGTTAAAAACATACATTCACTTGTAAAAAACGTACTTTAACATGTCAAAAATTTGGTTTAACTTGAAAAAAATGTACATTACTTTGTAAAAACGTACTTTAACTTGTAAAAAACGTACTTTAATTTGTAAAAAACCTACTTTAACTTGTCAAAACGTAACTTTAACTTGTCAAAACATAAGTTTAAATTGTTAAAAACATACATTCACTTGTAAAAAATGTACTTTAACTTGTCAAAAATGTGGTTTAACTTGTAACAAATGTACTTTAACTTGTAAAAAACGTACTTTAACTTGTCAAAATGTAAGTTTAACTTGTAAAAAACCTACTTTAACTTGTCAAAACGTAACTTAAACTTGTAAAAACATAAGTTTAAATTGTTAAAAACATACATTCACTTGTAAAAAACGTACTTTAACATGTCAAAAATGTGGTTTAACTTGTAACAAATGTACTTTAATTTGTAAAAACGTACTTTAACTTGTAAAAAACGTACTTTAATTTGTAAAAAACCTACTTTAACTTTTCAAAACGTAACTTTAACTTGTCAAAACATAAGTTTAAATTGTTAAAAACATACATTCACTTGAAAAAAACTTACTTTAACTTGTCAAAAATGTGGTTTAGCTTGTAAGAAATGTACTTTAACTTGTAGAAACGTAGTTCAACTTGTAAAAAACGTACTTTAACTTGTAAAAAATGTACTTTACCTTGTAAAAAACGTACTTTAACTTGTCAAAATGTAAGTTTAACTTGTAAAAATCCTACTTTAACTTGTCAAAACGTAACTTAAACTTGTAAAAACATAAGTTTAAATTGTTAAAAACATACATTCACTTGTAAAAAACGTACTTTAACATGTCAAAAATGTGGTTTAACTTGTAACAAATGTACTTTAATTTGTAAAAACGTACTTTAACTTGTAAAAAACGTACTTTAATTTGTAAAAAACCTACTTTAACTTTTCAAAACGTAACTTTAACTTATCAAAACGTAAGTTTAAATTGTTAAAAACACACATTAACTTGAAAAAAAACGTACTTTAACTTGTCAAAAATGTGGTTTAGCTTGTAACAAATGTACTTTAACTTGTAGAAACGTACTTCAACTTGTAAAAAACGTAATTTAACTTGTAAAAAATGTACTTTAACTTGTAAAAAACGTACTTTAACTTGTCAAAATGTAACTTGAACTTGTGAAAAACCTACTTTAACTTGTCAAAACGTAACTTAAACTTGTAAAAACATAAGTTTAAATTGTTAAAAACATACATTCACTTGTAAAAAACGTACTTTAAATTGTCAAAAATGTGGTTTAACTTGTAACAAATGTACTTTAATTTGTAAAAACGTTCTTTAACTTGTAAAAAACGTACTTTAATTTGTAAAAAACCTACTTTTACTTGTCAAAACGTAACTTTAACTTGTCAAAACATAAGTTTAAATTGTTAAAAACATACATTCACTTGTAAAAAATGTACTTTAACTTGTCAAAAATGTGGTTTAACTTGTAACAAATGTACTTTAACTTGTAAAAACGTACTTTAACTTGTAAAAAACGTACTTTAATTTGTAAAAAACCTACTTTAACTTGTTAAAACGTAACTTTAACTTGTCAAAACGTAAGTTTAAATTGTTAAAAACACACATTAACTTGAAAAAAATGTACTTTAACTTGTCAAAAATATGGTTTAACTTGTAACAAATAGACTTTAACTAGTAAAAACGTACTTCAACTTGTAAAAAACGTATTTTAACTTGTAAAAAACGTACTTTAACTTCTAAAAAACGTACTTTAACTTGTCAATACGTAACTTTAACTTGTATAAAACCTACTTTAACTTGTAAAAAACGTACTTTAATTTGTAAAAAACCTAGTTTAACTTTTCAAAACGTAACATTAACTTGTAAAAACGTAAGTTTAAATTGTTAAAAACACACATTAACTTGAAAAAAACGTACTTTAACTTGTCAAAAATGTAGATTAACTTGTAACAAATGTACTTTAACTTGTAGAAACGTACTTCAACTTGTAAAAAACGTACTTTAAATTTTAAAAAACGTACTTTAACTTGTAAAAAACGTACTTTAACTTGTCAAAACGTAACTTTAACTTGTAAAAAACCTACTTTAACTTGTCAAAACGTAACTTTAACTTGTCAAAACATAAGTTGAAATTGTTAAAAACATACATTCACTTATAAAAAACGTACTTTAACTTGTCAAAAATGTGGTTTAACTTGTAACAAATGATCTTTAACTTGTAAAAAACGTACTTTAACTTGTCAAAATGTAAGTTTAACTTGTAAAAAACCTACTTTAACTTGTCAAAACGTAACTTAAACTTGTAAAAACATAAGTTTAAATTGTTAAAAACATACATTCACTTGTAAAAAACGTACTTTAACATGTCAAAAATGTGGTTTAACTTGTAACAAATGTACTTTAATTTGTAAAAACGTACTTTAACTTGTAAAAAACGTACTTTAATTTGTAAAATACCTACTTTAACTTTTCAAAACGTAACTTTAACTTGTCAAAACGTAAGTTTAAATTGTTAAAAACACACATTAACTTGAAAAAAACGTACTTTAACTTGTCAAAAATGTGGTTTAACTTGTAACAAATGTACTTTAACTTGTAGAAACGTACTTCAACTTGTAAAAAACGTACTTTAACTTGTAAAAAATGTACTTTAACTTGTAAAAAACGTACTTTAACTTGTCAAAATGTAAGTTTAACTTGTAAAAAACCTACTTTAACTTGTCAAAACGTAACTTAAACTTGTAAAAACATAAGTTTAAATTGTTAAAAACATACATTCACTTGTAAAAAACGTACTTTAACATGTCAAAAATTTGGTTTAACTTGTAACAAATGTACTTTAATTTGTAAAAACGTACTTTAACTTGTAAAAAACGTACTTTAATTTGTAAAAAACCTACTTTTACTTGTCAAAACGTAACTTTAACTTGTCAAAACATAAGTTTAAATTGTTAAAAACATACATTCACTTGTAAAAAATGTACTTTAACTTGTCAAAAATGTGGTTTAACTTGTAACAAATGATCTTTAACTTGTAAAAAACGTACTTTAACTTGTCAAAATGTAAGTTTAACTTGTAAAAAACCTACTTTAACTTGTCAAAACGTAACTTAAACTTGTAAAAACATAAGTTTAAATTGTTAAAAACATACATTCACTTGTAAAAAACGTACTTTAACATGTCAAAAATGTGGTTTAACTTGTAACAAATGTACTTTAATTTGTAAAAACGTACTTTAACTTGTAAAAAACGTACTTTAATTTGTAAAAAACCTACTTTAACTTTTCAAAACGTAACTTTAACTTGTCAAAACGTAAGTTTAAATTGTTAAAAACACACATTAACTTGAAAAAAACGTACTTTAACTTGTCAAAAATGTGGTTTAGCTGGTAACAAATGTACTTTAACTTGTAGAAACGTACTTCAACTTGTAAAAAACGTACTTTAACTTGTAAAAAATGTACTTTAACTTGTAAAAAACGTACTTTAACTTGTCAAAATGTAAGTTTAACTTGTAAAAAACCTACTTTAACTTGTCAAAACGTAACTTAAACTTGTAAAAACATAAGTTTAAATTGTTAAAAACATACATTCACTTGAAAAAAACGTACTTTAACATGTCAAAAATTTGGTTTAACTTGTAACAAATGTACTTTAATTTGTAAAAACGTACTTTCACTACTACAAAAGATACTTTTAGAAGCGACAGGGTGAATTAGAAGCGACTAGTCGCTTCTAATTAGAAGCGACTTTTGACAATTAGAAGCGACTAGTCGCTTCTAACATCAATACCCCGATTTTTACAAAATTATCAATATTTTGACAATTAGAAGCGACTAGTCGCTTCTAATAGTCATAATTACTGAATTTTGGCATTAGAAGCGACTAGTCGCTTCTAATGTCGCTTCTAATGTCCCAAAATTTTGGCTCCAAATTCACTCCGCCAAAAATTTCACTAAGTATAGAAATTGGGGCATTAGAAGCGACTAGTCGCTTCTAATGTCGCTTCTAATGCCCTAAAATTTTGGCTCCAAATTCCCTCCGCCAAAAATTTTACTGAGTATAGATATACATTACGAGGCAAAGTCAAAGCTGAAGCGATTTGGCATGGGCTACGAGATGATTGACGTCTGCTCGAATGACTGTGTCTTGTTTTGGAAGGATTTGAAAGATGCAGATGTTTGTCCGGTGTGCAACGAAAGTAGATGGGTTGCTGGAAAAAAAGTACCGCGTAAAGTTTTACGGTACTTTCCTGTAAAAGATCGTCTCAAGCGGTTGTACGCTTCTCGACATACAGCTGTTGAAATGCAGTGGCACGCAAAAGAACGTGTGGTTGAAGAAGGTGTTCTACGTCATCCTGCTGATGGGAAAGCGTGGAAGAAGTTAGATGAAACATATCCAGACTTTGCCATTGAGCCGAGGAATGTACGACTTGGTCTTGCTGCAGATGGTTTCAATCCCTTCGGAGAAATGAGTCTATCATATAGCATGTGGCCGGTTGTGTTGACGGCGTACAATTTGCCACCTTGGTTGTGTATGAAGTCCGAATACTTGATGTTGGCTCTCTTGATTCCTGGTCCGAAATCGCCTGGGAAAGACATTGACGTGTTCTTGCAACCGCTCGTTGAAGAGTTGAAAGAATTGTGGGAATTGGGTATCCGAGTGCGAGATGGGTCTAACCATAATCATGTCTTCCTTTTGCGAGCAGCACTTCTCTGGACAATAAATGATTTTCCGGCTCGAGGAAGTTTATCTGGGTGGAGTGGTCAAGGGTACCTTGCGTGCCCGACGTGCACCAAAGACACTCCATCGCTTTCCGTTAGAAATAGAGTCGTGTATTACGATCACCGACGATATTTGCCTGATTGTCACCGGATGAGAACATGCAGTGGTCACTACACAACGCGTGTCGAGAAACGAAAACCTCCGAAGAAGTTGACTGAAAGCCAGATTCTCGAGCAATTAAACAGTCTTCCTGAATTGATTCCGGGCAAGCAGTCTATGGCTTCGAAACGGAAGCGGGGCGAGAGCGAGCTAAATTGGACCAAGAAAAGTATCTTTTATGAGTTACCTTACTGGTCTGATTTAACGTTGAGACACAACCTTGATGTGATGCACATAGAAAAAAATGTGTGCGAAAACTTACTCGGGACGTTGCTCAGCATTGACGGGAAAGATAAGGACACCGATAAGGCGAGACAAGACTTAAAAGACTTGAAGATTAAGTCTAGTTTACACTTACAGAAGCGTGGAAACAGGTGGTTCAAACCACAAGCTTCATACGTCCTCACACCCACGCAACGAAAAATGTTTGCTGAGTTTCTCAAGTCAATTAAGTTTCCCGACGGGATCGCAGGGAATTTGAAAAAGAATGTCACTCCCGATGGAAAATTGACCGGCTTAAAGGCACATGATTTGCACGTGATAATACAAAGGTTGTTGGCAGTGGGTATTGGTCCTTATGTTCCGAAACAAATCCAAGAGACGATTGCAGAACTTGGAAGCTTTTTTAAGCTCATTTGTTCAAGAACGTTACGAGTGGAGGATCTCGAGAAAGCCCAAAACTCCATCGTTGAGATATTGTGTAAGATGGAAATAATTTTCCCGCCTGCTTTCTTTACGATCATGGTTCATGTCATCATTCATCTCCCTGAGGAAGCTCTCGAAGGTGGTCCAGTGCATATGAGATGGATGTATCCATTTGAAAGATATCTTGGAACACTTAAACATTTTGTTCGAAACAAAGCGAGACCCGAAGGATCTATAGCTGAGGCTTACGTTGTGGAAGAAGCTTTGGCATTCGTTGCAAGGTACTTTGAAGATGCCTCGACTGATGTCGTTCAGCCTCACGAGTTCTCTATTTTTCAATCCGAGAAGTGTTTGCCTTATGGGAAGATGAGTCCGACGCGGTTAGACGACAAGTCGAGGGAAATGGCAGAGTGGTACATCTTGACAAATTGTACCGAAATTGATCCGTATATGACGTGAGTATTCTTAATTGTATAAATTACGTACATTTGTTTTTTTTATTTCTCTAACTTCTTGAACGTATAAACAGTGAGCATTGGAATCTCATGGAATCTGAACGTCGCTATGATGTTGATGAAGCGCATCGAAAAGAATTTCGAAGCTGGTTCGCCAAAAAAGTGTACGACCAAAAAATTGGCGGACTCGATGTGTCTGACGAGTTGTATGCATTGTCGGTCGGACCATTACTGAATGTTCACATTTATCCGAGTTGTGTGGTGAACGGCGTCAAATTTATCACTTCTCGTCGCGATTCAATGCGTACTACTCAAAATAGTGGTGTTTGCGTACCTGTGGACGGCTACACGTTCTACGGAAGGATGGACGATGTTGTCGTGCTGAACTATCGACATGATTGCAGAGTTGTACTATTTTGGTGTCGTTGGTATGGTGACAAGCACGATTCACGCAGACGCATTCGCAAAGATAATGTATGTGGAACAACGAGTGCGTATGTGGCGAAAGAATGGTTTCCAGATGAGCCTTTTATACTCGCTACTCAAGCCAAACAAGTGTTTTACTTGCCTGATCCTCGAAATCCTGAAAAAGGGGAATGGAATGTCGTCGAAGATTGTAATCATCGATTCGTATGGGATTTGCCTGACATTGACGTTTCATCGTCGGCTGTAGTTCCATTGTCCGTACAACATACTGATTTCGCGAGTTTGTCTCATCTTCACGATAATTGTGATCCGATTCTAGTTGATGATGCTATCGAAGATGAGCCTACCGACGACTTCATAGACGACGATGATCAAGACGTTGATGTTGACCATTTCCTTGGAGATAATGTTGATGATGATCTTGAAACAGATCAAATTGACCTCTTAAGTGACGATGAACAAGATTGAGTAAATTGTTTAACTATATTTAAGATTCTTCTAAATTTAATGTATTTCATAAACTAAAAATCTAATTTATCTTTTTTGCTTTGCAGTATGTCGACTAGCAGAGATTCGCCTCCGCCGCCTTTGTCCGGACGAGGTTCGACTACGGGTCAAAGCTCGCAAAGAGCTAGAAAAGGGAAGAAAGTGAAGATTATATTCGACCCCGTCCGTCTCCAATTTTTTCCGCCACTCAGCAGAGGTGATGACGAGAGAGTCAAAAAAGGAGAGCGCATTGGCACGTTTGCAAATAGTCTTGGAGTTTTGGTGCGAGAGCACATCCCTCCGACGACGCCGAGCTGGAATGACGTCTCGGCGCAACAAGTAGCAGCCATTTTGTCTGGTATAAACGCAGAGTATGACTTTGTGTACGAGGACGAGTCGGGAGACTTGATTCCAGCAACGTGCCACTCGAGTCTTATCGAGAAGACTATTATCCGCGACGCGAAGAAGCGTCTGCGAGACGGAAAGTCGAAGTATAGTCGATTTTACCGGATTGAGTGCGGCGGAGACAAAGAGGAGGCGCTCCAGAGAACGCCCAAGGGTCTGACGAAACAAGAGTGGTCCGAGATGATTGATAGAATGACCACAGAAACGTTCCAGGTATAAATTAGATTAAACATATTAATCAATTATTCTTAAAAATAATTTTCTAACCAATGTTATTCTCTAGGACATGTCCAAACGGAATACGGCGAATCAAAAGAAGAAGACCACGAAGAGTCGACAGGGCACGATCTCATTTTATGAGTATCGTCATAGTCACGTTAGTATATTTTCATTCAATTTCAAATTACATAAGTTATATATTATAGTTATAATGCGTTATATGCATATGCAGCGGGTAGGAGAAGGCAGACAGATGCTAGGACCGCTCGGTGCATGGGAGAGGATGCACACGACTCCCAATGGTCAGTGGACTACGCCAGCTGCTGGAGAGTATCATGTAAGTATATAGGTTATTAATTAAGTTTCCTTATAATTGTTGTTATTAATAATTACCTTAATTTGTATTGTGTATGTAGGCTCGGATAGTAGCTCGGGTGGCTGATCTACAAGAACAAGCTCGGGAGTCGGGACGTGAGGTTAGCTTGCCATCTTTGGAGGAGACTGCTATGAGCGAAATCCTCGGGACGCGACGTGATTGGGCTACGGGAATTGGGCCTCTAATTCCGCGCTCCGACATGCTAGAAGCTCAAGCCCACGACAGCTCATCGTCTTCCGTAGGGAATGTGAGTTCGAAGTCCTCATCTGATATGGAAGAGAAATTAGCGGCTCTCCAACAAGCTGTGTTTGGCATGGCTGCTGGTTTGAGCCAGACCCCAGACTTCACTCCGAGTCCCGTGTTTAGGGCGACTTTGGACCACTACATGACCCAGTTCGGACCTCGTGAAGGCAATTGGGGCAATGCAGGCGCTTCGGGTTCAGAGCAGAGACCAGATCGACCTTCGACTCCCAGCGACACCGAACCAGAAGAGCCTCCACACGGACCCAGCGGACGACGCGCAGGACGAGGACGACGAGGACGAGGACGACGATAATTGTAATTTATTCGACGTTTTAGACTTATTGATTTCCGTTTATTTACATATCGACTTTCGGTTTTCTAAGTAGTTGAACTTATGCTATTATCTTATTGCGGTTTTTTAATTACTTGAACTTATGTTATTGACTTTATACATTTTCGACGTTTTATTATATTACTATCGACTTTTGATTATATTATGTTTATGTTTAATTTGATTTAAATTAGTAAATTTTAATATTATAAAATTTAATTACTGATAATAATATTTAATTAATATTTAAAACCGGATATAAATTTTTAAAAATTAAATTTTACACTTTTAGAAGCGACTAGTCGCATCTAAAGTCGCTTCTAAAATATGGCGGGTAACGTTTAGATGCGACTAGTCGCTTCTAAAGTCGCTTCTAAAATATGGCGGGTAACAATTAGAAGCGACTAGTCGCTTCTAAAGTCGCTTCTAAAAAATGGCGGGTAACAATTAGAAGCGACTAGTCGCTTATAAAGTCGCTTCTAATAGTTACCCGCCATCTCTTCCCACGCTATTTTGGTCGGTGTTTAGGGCCTTTAGAAGCGACTTTAGAAGCGACTAGTCGCTTCTAATTTCGTCGCTTCAAAACATTAGAAGCGACTTTAGAAGCGACATGGCTTTAGAAGCGAAACATTAGAAGCGACTTTGTCGCTTCTAATGTCGCTTCTAAAGCCAAATTAGAAGCGACTTTTTGGCCTTTAGAAGCGACTTTTGTCGCTTCTAAAGGCCTTTTTTCTCCTAGTGTTTAACTTGTAAAAAACGTACTTTAATTTGTAAAAAACCTACTTTTACTTGTCAAAACGTAACTTTAACTTGTCAAAACATAAGTTTAAATTGTTAAAAACATACATTCACTTGTAAAAAATGTACTTTAACTTGTCAAAAATGTGGTTTAACTTGTAACAAATGTACTATAACTTGTAAAAACGTACTTTAACTTGTAAAAAACGTACTTTAATTTGTAAAAAACCTACTTTAACTTGTTAAAACGTAACTTTAACTTGTCAAAACGTAAGTTTAAATTGTTAAAAACACACATTAACTTGAAAAAAATGTACTTTAACTTGTCAAAAATATGGTTTAACTTGAAACAAATGAACTTTAACTTATAAAAACGTACTTCAACTTGTAAAAAACGTATTTTAACTTGTAAAAAACGTACTTTAACTTGTAAAAAACGTACTTTAACTTGTCAATAAGTAACTTTAACTTGTATAAAACCTACTTTAACTTGTAAAAAACGTACTTTAATTTGTAAAAAACCTAGTTTAACTTTTCAAAACGTAACTTTAACTTGTCAAAACGTAAGTTTAAATTGTTAAAAACACACATTAACTTGAAAAAAACGTACTTTAACTTGTCAAAAATGTAGATTAACTTGTAACAAATGTACTTTAACTTGTAGAAACGTACTTCAACTTGTAAAAAACGTACTTTAAATTTTAAAAAACGTACTTTAACTTGTAAAAAACGTACTTTAACTTGTCAAAACGTAACTTTAACTTGTAAAAAACCTACTTTAACTTGTCAAAACGTAACTTTAACTTGTCAAAACATAAGTTGAAATTGTTAAAAACATACATTCACTTATAAAAAACGTACTTTAACTTGTCAAAAATGTGGTTTAACTTGTAACAAATGATCTTTAACTTATAAAAACGTATTTCAACTTGTAAAAAACGTGCTTTAACTTGTAAAAAACCAACTTTGGCTTGTCAAAACGTAACTTTAATTTGTCAAAACGTAAGTTTAACTTGTAAAAAATGTAGTTTAACTTGTCAAAACGTACTTCAACTTGTAAAAAACGTACTTTAACTTGTAAAAAACGTACTTTTACTTGTAGAAAACGTACTTTAACTTGTAAAAAACGTAATTTAACTTGTCAAAACGTAAGTTTAACTTATAAAAAACGTACGTTAACTTGTCAAAATGTAATTTTAATGTGTCAAACCGTAACTTTAAGTGGTTGATGTTGGCATTTATGCCCACAAAGGAGATTTTTGATATTAAATACTTTTGTATTTGTTTTGCTTTGAAATTAAATAAAGATTGAATACCCATTCTAATTTAAGATTGTGTTTACGCATTTATGTCTACGCTCTGAAACTGTCATCAACGAAAGAAGTGCTTAGGACAGACTTGACAAGATACCTTCTTATGACTAGTTTAAATAATAGTTCGCAATCTAAAGATCGATTGGGCAATCGATTCCTAGTAATGATTGTTAGAATGAATTAAACGATATCTTATCTTGTGATATGGAGAGTTGTGACTCTGTAATTCATTCTTGATATCTTAATGAAGATATTGAACAAGACCAGTGAAGTTTTGAAGTTCGAGATAAAACCGTTTAATCACTCGAAACATCAAACTCACATACGAGGGGTATTTTAGTAATTACCTAAATCCTGAAGTGAGTACATGTATTCTTGTAACACTTTATGACATTTGATTTGTCAATGGGCAATGGCTAAATGAAGTTTCATTGACCCGACGGTTGGTGTCATAATACTGTTTCGTTGAAACATGAGATTCACAGATATGGAATTTGTGTTGAAACAATGCTAAGGCATTAGTATCACACCATGCTCTGTTATGAGAGTGTGAGCGAATAAACCAGGCCTGGTATTCATCGAATAAAGAATTCTTTGAAATAAAACATGTGACATGTTGAGACATTTCATTTTATGTTTTTCTCGTTCACAAATAACAGAGGACTTGGTGAAATAATAACTCAGGGGTAAAATGGTAATTTTACATTCCTCTGAGTTAATGATACACACAAAGGGTAATATCATAAAATACACCGTGGACCGTGTGAAGAATAGTTTTGTCACATCAAACGGAAATATAAACGCATATGAACTTAGAGATGTTCAATATTGGTCCTTTAGTGGAATCGACTAATATTAAGAATTAAAAGCCGGAAAAAGTTTGTGAACTTTTGTGTCCGAGCCTTATTCTAAAGCTTCGTTCATGTGGGTCCATAAGGTCTCAATGATAGACTCTCGGACGAGATTTTGGTGAACAAGAAATGATTGATTTTCTCATTCAACGTAAATTGTGATTTACGCTAAGAAAATTATTTTCTGAGTAATTAAATAAATAACTGGTTATTTATTATTACATTTATTTCACGAATCATATTATGTTATTATATTGATAATAATATAATTTGATGATTCAAATAAATAAAAGATGAAAATAAATATTTTCTCGTTTCGTACTACATTGATTAGTATGAAAATAATTAATGACTTGTCATTAAATAAATGAGATGTTCTAAATTAATTAAATATTATTTTAGAAATAAATCAAATAAATTTGGGAGGTAATTAGGACAATATGGTCGGCCATAATAGGTGTTTTATGGGCTGGAAAAATTGTTTAAACTCATTAAAAGGAGTTTTGGGCTTAAGTTTGACTAATGGGTCTTAACTGGATTTTGACCTAACTTAAGCCCATTCTCTCTGATATAAAAGGAGGCTTTCTCTTTGGTAACCCTAGCCTAATTTCGACCAACACTCAGCCAAACCTCTCCCCCGTTGTGCTTGAGAGGTTTTGGCCGAAATTAAGAGAGAAAGAGAGAGAGGAAAACTGTTTCCCGGCAGCCCTTCCTTTTATTTGAGTTTCCCCTTCTTCCCTTGTTCCCACGAAAGAGCCCACCCTCTTTGTCTCCAAAAAATCCCTAGAGTATTATCATTGACTCAACTTGTGGTTGTTTGAGTGATTTTTCTCTCCCCAGGGCCGGCTAATTTTGGAGGATCGAAGGCACGACGGTTTTGAGGATTTCTTGGACGCGCGTGGCGTAGAGGATCGGCCGACCACCTTGACGTACACCGAGACTTGCTCTCGCAGATCCAAATCTTATGTAAGTGTCCCTAGAACGAATTGGATCTGAATAATATGATGTTTTAGAATAATTATATGTATTTGGATTATTCGTTTGCATGCTTAGATAAATTTATTGATGTGATTGTAAATTTATTGACATGTTAGGTTAGATTTAATGATATGGTTATCGAACATGTTTTAAAACGTTTATAATATATAAATTGAATTATGAAATTCCGCCACATATTGATGTGTTTCGTAATTAAATTAGGTTAATTGTTAACTAAATTCCAACAAATGGTATCAGAGCCATAATTGTTATTAAATCGATTTTGAGTGTTGGCGTTTTTGTATGAATTGCATTTGTGAATGTATTTGTGTTTATGTGAATGGATCCTTACTCTAATTGGCCCTAGGATTGTTTACCGGTTACGTACCGGTTTTTATTTTTTATTTTATTTAAATTTGTAATTTGTTGTAAATTTAAATTTTATAATTTTGTAATCCGGGAGACAAGAAGAAGGAAGGCAGCCTCCGGGAATGGCCGCGCGTTTTTGAAACGCGTGGGAGCTATCCCGGTTGATTCCGAACACGCCTAAGGACCTGTGTATTGGACACAAGAGGGCTGTTTGGGTCGGCCAAAACCCTAACATGGCCGTGTGTCTTCGGACGCGCGCGAGCTAGCTAGGGTTAGGCCCGACGACCGAGATTCGGAAATCGTTTCCGAATAAATTTAAAATCTTGAATAATTAAATTTATTTTTATTATTTCAAAAATAATAAAAATAAATTTAATTATTTGAGTGGGAGATATTAATCTCTAAGTTTTAAAACTCGGAAATTCGACGACTCGACACAAGACTAGGAATAAAGTAGTTTATTTTTTTTCCTTTCGTAAAGGGTTGTAATTTTAGAAATGGGCCATTAGATAAGTTAAATATTATGTTTTATTTTATTTAATCTTATCTCATATTCATCCACATGTCATATAGGATAGAACGCCAACACTATATGAATTGTTCATGCATCATTATAGTTTAATTTAAATAACTAGTTATGAAATTGAACATCGTCCACAAAAATATGATTTTTGCAAAAACTAAGTGGGAGGGTTTTTTGTCGTTGAAATAACCCGAGGTCCCCAACATGAATTTAATTAACTTGTGTGAATGAACTAAGAGTCACCCTCGTGGCCCTCCCTTCAATGGGAGCACTTCGGAAGCACATAGTCAATTAAATTGTTACGAACTAAGCCCTAAAGAGGAACGATGAAGCGGGGTCTCCCCTAGGAGAACCGTTTTCAAAGTAACTTGGATAAGGGCCCACATGTTGGTTGCACGCTTAGACTTATTGTTTAAAGTAACCCTCCATAGAGGCTATGCGTTAAACATAAGTGACCAAAAGTCCATGGTAATTAGAGAGAACTAGAAGTTGTGACTTCTTGTATGGTTCAAACTAAATAGTGATGTGTCACGACTATGAAAGGCGATCAATTACGGTTTCCCCTAGGAAATGTAATTGATCATTTTTGTTCATAATACCATGAATTATTTATCGCTTTCCTCACTCATTTAGGATTGTACATGCATTATAATTCGAAACTGTAGCATATGCTAAATTTATTCATTTCATTTAATTTCAGCAATATCATGAATCCACTTGCATCTATACTCAGTTATAACAAACTCGAGGGTGAGAATTACGTTGATTGGAAACGTAACCTCGACATCGTACTGACGGTGGAAAAGCACAAGTATGTTCTCACTACCCCGTGTCCTCCAGCTCCGAGTGCTGACTCAAGCCAGGAGGACAAGAACGCCTATGACACGTGGGTAAGGTCCGATGAGATTGCCAAGTAATATATCTTGGGTTCCATGAGCAATGTGTTGCAGCAATCTCACAAGGACATTGCCATGGCATATGACATGCTCTACAATCTTCATGACATGTTTGGATGTCATGGGCGTCAGGCGAGGCAGCAGGCAATCCGAAATTTCATGAATTGTCGGATGAAGCCGGGAACGTCAGTCAGGGACCACATGCTAGTGATCATGGGTCACCTGAACGACATGGAGATTCTCGGATCGGAGATCGATGGACTCACCAAGGTCGATATGATCTTGGAGACTCTGACGGATTCTTTCGATAGCTTCCGTCTGAACTACTCCATGAACAAGCTTGATTATTCTGTAACCGAGCTAATGAAGGAGTTGCAGACTGCCGAGGGACTTCTCCCTAAGACCAAGAAGAAGACTGGTGAAGCCAATGTTGCTGAACATAGGGCTTCCACTTCTGGATCGAAGAGAGTGATGAAGGGTCCCAAAAACGCCAACCGAACGGGATCCAAGACGCCCTACAAGAAGGCTGCGGATGTCAAGGGCAAGGGCATCGCAAAGGTGGACAAGTCTAAACACAAGTGCCACCATTGCGGAGAAGTCGGCCATTGGCGAAGGAACTGTCCTGCCTACCTCAAGACCGTCAAGGGGAAAGGTATGGCTTTCGTCACCCAAGCATGTTACACGACATATAAAGAATCACCCTGGATTTTAGACTGCGGGGCTTCTGACCATATTGTGTGTAATCTGAATGGTTTCAGGAAAACCAGAAGCTTAGGTGAAGAAGAGTTCACGTTCAACTGGGGGAATGGAACGAAGGTCAGAGCCAGATCTGTCGGGACCATGCAGCTGAATTTTGGGAATAAGGCTTTATTATTGAATAACGTTTATTATGTTCCAGATTTTTGCAAGAATTAATTTCTTTTGGTCGTTTAGAAGAACAACATTATGAGTTTAAAGTCAATAATGGTATTGAAATTTTTCTTAATGGTTGTTTTATTCCTAAAGCTCATCGAGTAGATTATATTTATTATCTATATCCTAATGAGCCGACAATCTTGGACACTGAGGTGAATAGTGATTCACTCAGGAAGCGTAAGACATTTCATAGTGATGAAACGGATGATACATATCTATGGCACTTACGTCTTGGACATATTGGCCTAGATAGGATTAAGAGGTTAACAAAGGATGGTCCTTTGAAATCTCTAAACGTGGGATCTTTGCCCACGTGTGAATCCTGTCTTGAAGGCAAAATGACCAAGAGACCTTTCTCTTCGAAAGGTCTAAGAGCCACACAAGTATTGGAACTCATACATAGTGATGTATGTGGTCCAATCAGTATTCAGGCAAGAGGAGGTTACGAATACTTTGTAACCTTCACTGATGACTACTCACGTTTTGGTCATGTTTTCTTAATGCGACACAAATCCGATACTTTTGAAATGTTCAAACAATATCGGGCCTTGGTTGAGAAGCAAAGAGAGAAACAAATCAAAACCCTTCGATCAGATCGAGGAGGAGAGTACTTGTCTGATGAGTTCGAGGATCTTCTTAAAGAAGAAGGCATTCATTCTCAGCTTACAGCACCTGGCACACCACAACAAAACGGTGTGTCAGAGAGAAGGAACCGAACGCTACTAGATATGGTGAGATCAATGATGAGTTACTCATCTCTTCCTGATTCGTTCTGGGGATATGCCTTAGAAACGGCAACTCATATTCTGAACCAGGTTCCGTCAAAAACGGTTCCCAGCACTCCCTACGAGAGATGGTGTGGTAAGAAATCTGTTCTAAACCACATCAAGATCTGGGGTTGTCCAGCACACGTGCTGAGACAAAAGACTAGCAAGTTGGCTAGTCGTTCAGAATTATGCTTTTTCATAGGATATCCGAAAGAAACAAAAGGGTACACATTCTATAGTCCTACTGACAAGAAAACGTTCGTTAGCACGAACGCTAGGTTTCTTGAAGAGGATTATATGAAGAATACCGTACCGAGAAGCAAACTTGTGCTGAAGGAAATGTTGGGTGAAGTAGCTGGTACTTCACAAGATAGGACAAGTCCTACACCAACAATAGAAGAACCACATTTAGAACTTAAGCCTCCTACAATTCGTCGCAGTAGCAGGATTGTACGACAACCTGAGCGATTGATGTACATCGGGGAGGCCTTTGCTGCAATCGCATACAAGGAGGAAGATGATCCAGTATCATTTTCCCAGGCGATGCAAAGTTCTGAAGCAAACCTATGGCAAGAAGCCATGAACGTTGAAATGCATTCGATGTATGTCAACGAAGTCTGGAAACTTGTAGATTTACCTAAAGGCATCAAGCCTGTTGGGTGTAAATGGATCTACAAGAAGAAAAGAGGACATGATGGAAATGTCGAGACATTTAAAGCACGACTTGTGGCGAAGGGGTTCACACAAAAGGAAGGTATCGACTATGAAGATACCTTCTCGCCCGTGGCGATGCTAAAGTCCATTCGTACTCTTTTATCCATTGCTGCCGCCCTAGATTATGAAATCTGGCAGATGGATGTCAAGACTGCATTTTTGAATGGAAATCTTGACGAGCGCATTTACATGGCTCAACCAGATGGGTTCATGGAGAAAGGCCAACAGGGCAAGGTTTGTGAGTTGCTAAAGTCCATTTATGGACTAAAGCAAGCATCTAGATCGTGGAATATTAGATTCGACGAGACTGTGAAAAGTTACGGTTTTGATCAGTCACTAGATGAGCCATGTGTTTATAAGATGATAAACGATGGCAAAGTGGTCTTCTTAATCCTTTATGTAGATGACATACTCATTGGGAATGATGTGGGAAATTTATCAGAGGTTAAGATCTGGCTGTCGTAGCAGTTTGAGATGAAGGATCTTGGAGAAGCGGCTTACATTCTGGGGATTCAGATCTTTAGAGATCGGAAGAACCGAAAGTTAGCGCTTTCTCAAGCATCTTATATTGATAAGATCATGGATCGCTTCAGTATGCAGAACTCCAAGAAAGGACAACTACCTTTCAGACATGGAGTGCATCTATCCATTGAGCAGTCTCCCAAGACTCCTCAAGAGATAGAAGAAATGAGACATATTCCCTACGCCTCAGCCGTAGGAAGTCTCATGTATGCAATGCTCTGCACTAGGCCAGATATTTGTTACGCAGTGGGCGTGGTGAGTAGATTCCAATCGAATCCTGGACCCGAGCACTGGGTTGCGGTCAAGCATATTCTCAAGTATCTTCGGAGAACGAGAAATTATATGCTTGCATACTCAGGTGATGACCTGAATATGACGGGGTATACCGATTCCGATTTTCAAGCGGATAAGGATTCCAGGAAATCCACATCAGGGTCTGTGTTCACCCTGAATGGTGGATCTGTGGTCTGGAGGAGTATAAAGCAAATTTGTGTTGCTGACTCGACCATGGAAGCCGAGTATGTGGCAGCTTGCGAAGCTGCAAAGGAGGCTGTGTGGCTGAGGAAATTCCTGATGTACTTGGAAGTAGTTCCAAGTGCCAACGAGCCCATTACACTTTACTGTGATAACAGTGGAGCCGTTGCTAACTGTAAGGAACCAAGAAGTCACAAGCGCTCGAAACACATCGAGCGGAAATACCACCTGGTACGAGATATAGTTCATAGAGGGGACGCGACGGTTATGAAGATCTCAACGTTGGACAACCTTGCTGATCCCTTCACGAAGCCTTTAACCAGTAAGGTCTTCGAGTGACACCTAGAAGGATTAGGACTGAAAGATCATTCGCATCTCCTTTGAGTCAAGTGGGAGTTTGTTGGCATTTATGCCCACAAAGGAGATTTTTGATATTAAATACTTTTGTATTTGTTTTGCTTTGAAATTAAATAAAGATTGAATATCCATTCTAATTTAAGATTGTGTTTACGCATTTATGTCTACGCTCTGAAACTGTCATCAACGAAAGAAGTGCTAAGTACAGACTTGACAAAATACCTTCTTATGACTAGTTTAAATAATAGTTCGCAATCTAAAGATCGATTGGGCAATCGATTCCTAGTAATGATTGTTAGAATGAATTAAACGATATCTTATCTTGTGATATGGAGAGTTGTGACTCTGTAATTCATTCTTGATATCTTAATGAAGATATTGAACAAGACCAGTGAAGTTTTGAAGTTCGAGATAAAACCGTTTAATCACTCGAAACATCAAACTCACATACGAGGGGTATTTTAGTAATTACCTAAATCCTGAAGTGAGTACATGTATTCTTGTAACACTTTATGACATTTGATTTGTCAATGGGCAATGGCTAAATGAAGTTTCATTGACCCGACGGTTGGTGTCATAATACTGTTTCGTTGAAACATGAGATTCACAGATATGGAATTTGTGTTGAAACAATGCTAAGGCATTAGTATCACACCATGCTCTGTTATGAGAGTGTGAGCGAATAAACCAGGCCTGGTATTCATCGAATAAAGAATTCTTTGAAATAAAACATGTGACATGTTGAGACATTTCATTTTATGTTTTTCTCGTTCACAAATAACAGAGGACTTGGTGAAATAATAACTCAGGGGTAAAATGGTAATTTTACATTCCTCTGAGTTAATGATACACACAAAGGGTAATATCATAAAATACACCGTGGACCGTGTGAAGAATAGTTTTGTCACATCAAACGGAAATATAAACGCATATGAACTTAGAGATGTTCAATATTGGTCCTTTAGTGGAATCGACTAATATTAAGAATTAAAAGCCGGAAAAAGTTTGTGAACTTTTGTGTCCGAGCCTTATTCTAAAGCTTCGTTCATGTGGGTCCATAAGGTCTCAATGATAGACTCTCGGACGAGATTTTGGTGAACAAGAAATGATTGATTTTCTCATTCAACGTAAATTGTGATTTACGCTAAGAAAATTATTTTCTGAGTAATTAAATAAATAACTGGTTATTTATTATTACATTTATTTCACGAATCATATTATGTTATTATATTGATAATAATATAATTTGATGATTCAAATAAATAAAAGATGAAAATAAATATTTTCTCGTTTCGTACTACATTGATTAGTATGAAAATAATTAATGACTTGTCATTAAATAAATGAGATGTTCTAAATTAATTAAACATTATTTTAGAAATAAATCAAATAAATTTGGGAGGTAATTAGGACAATATGGTCGGCCATAATAGGTGTTTTATGGGCTGGAAAAATTGTTTAAACTCATTAAAAGGAGTTTTGGGCTTAAGTTTGACTAATGGGTCTTAACTGGATTTTGACCTAACTTAAGCCCATTCTCTCTGATATAAAAGGAGGCTTTCTCTTTGGTAACCCTAGCCTAATTTCGACCAACACTCAGCCAAACCTCTCCCCCCTTGTGCTTGAGAGGTTTTGGCCGAAATTAAGAGAGAAAGAGAGAGAGGAAAACTGTTTCCCGGCAGCCCTTCCTTTTATTTGAGTTTCCCCTTCTTCCCTTGTTCCCACGAAAGAGCCCACCCTCTTTGTCTCCTAAAAATCCCTAGAGTATTATCATTGACTCAACTTGTGGTTGTTTGAGTGATTTTTCTCTCCCCAGGGCCGGCTAATTTTGGAGGATCGAAGGCACGACGGTTTTGAGGATTTCTTGGACGCGCGTGGCGTAGAGGATCGGCCGACCACCTTGACGTACACCGAGACTTGCTCTCGCAGATCCAAATCTTATGTAAGTGTCCCTAGAACGAATTGGATCTGAATAATATGATGTTTTAGAATAATTATATGTATTTGGATTATTCGTTTGCATGCTTAGATAAATTTATTGATGTGATTGTAAATTTATTGACATGTTAGGTTAGATTTAATGATATGGTTATCGAACATGTTTTAAAACGTTTATAATATGTTAAATTGAATTATGAAATTCCGCCACATATTGATGTGTTTCGTAATTAAATTAGGTTAATTGTTAACTAAATTCCAACAAATGGTATCAGAGCCATAATTGTTATTAAATCGATTTTGAGTGTTGGCGTTTTTGTATGAATTGCATTTGTGAATGTATTTGTGTTTATGTGAATGGATCCTTACTCTAATTGGCCCTAGGATTGTTTACCGGTTACGTACCGGTTTTTATTTTTTATTTTATTTAAATTTGTAATTTGTTGTAAATTTAAATTTTATAATTTTGTAATCCGGGAGACAAGAAGAAGGAAGGCAGCCTCCGGGAATGGCCGCGCGTTTTTGAAACGCGTGGGAGCTATCCCGGTTGATTCCGAACACGCCTAAGGACCTGTGTATTGGACACAAGAGGGCTGTTTGGGTCGGCCAAAACCCTAACATGGCCGTGTGTCTTCGGACGCGCGCGAGCTAGCTAGGGTTAGGCCCGACGACCGAGATTCGGAAATCGTTTCCGAATAAATTTAAAATCTTGAATAATTAAATTTATTTATATTATTTTTGAAATAATAAAAATAAATTTAATTATTTGAGTGGGAGATATTAATCTCTAAGTTTTAAAACTCGGAAATTCGACGACTCGACACAAGACTAGGAATAAAGTAGTTTATTTTTTTTCCTTTCGTAAAGGGTTGTAATTTTAGAAATGGGCCATTAGATAAGTTAAATATTATGTTTTATTTTATTTAATCTTATCTCATATTCATCCACATGTCATATAGGATAGAACGCCAACACTATATGAATTGTTCATGCATCATTATAGTTTAATTTAAATAACTAGTTATGAAATCGAACATCGTCCACAAAAATATGATTTTTGCAAAAACTAAGTGGGAGGGTTTTTTGTCGTTGAAATAACCCGAGGTCCCCAACATGAATTTAATTAACTTGTGTGAATGAACTAAGAGTCACCCTCGTGGCCCTCCCTTCAATGGGAGCACTTCGGAAGCACATAGTCAATTAAATTGTTACGAACTAAGCCCTAAAGAGGAACGATGAAGCGGGGTCTCCCCTAGGAGAACCGTTTTCAAAGTAACTTGGATAAGGGCCCACATGTTGGTTGCACGCTTAGACTTATTGTTTAAAGTAACCCTCCATAGAGGCTATGCGTTAAACATAAGTGACCAAAAGTCCATGGTAATTAGAGAGAACTAGAAGTTGTGACTTCTTGTATGGTTCAAACTAAATAGTGATGTGTCACGACTATGAAAGGCGATCAATTACGGTTTCCCCTAGGAAATGTAATTGATCATTTTTGTTCATAATACCATGAATTATTTATCGCTTTCCTCACTCATTTAGGATTGTACATGCATTATAATTCGAAACTGTAGCATATGCTAAATTTATTCATTTCATTTAATTTCAGCAATATCATGAATCCACTTGCATCTATACTCAGTTATAACAAACTCGAGGGTGAGAATTACGTTGATTGGAAACGTAACCTCGACATCGTACTGACGGTGGAAAAGCACAAGTATGTTCTCACTACCCCGTGTCCTCCAGCTCCGAGTGCTGACTCAAGCCAGGAGGACAAGAACGCCTATGACACGTGGGTAAGGTCCGATGAGATTGCCAAGTAATATATCTTGGGTTCCATGAGCAATGTGTTGCAGCAATCTCACAAGGACATTGCCATGGCATATGACATGCTCTACAATCTTCATGACATGTTTGGATGTCATGGGCGTCAGGCGAGGCAGCAGGCAATCCGAAATTTCATGAATTGTCGGATGAAGCCGGGAACGTCAGTCAGGGACCACATGCTAGTGATCATGGGTCACCTGAACGACATGGAGATTCTCGGATCGGAGATCGATGGACTCACCAAGGTCGATATGATCTTGGAGACTCTGACGGATTCTTTCGATAGCTTCCGTCTGAACTACTCCATGAACAAGCTTGATTATTCTGTAACCGAGCTAATGAAGGAGTTGCAGACTGCCGAGGGACTTCTCCCTAAGACCAAGAAGAAGACTGGTGAAGCCAATGTTGCTGAACATAGGGCTTCCACTTCTGGATCGAAGAGAGTGATGAAGGGTCCCAAAAACGCCAACCGAACGGGATCCAAGACGCCCTACAAGAAGGCTGCGGATGTCAAGGGCAAGGGCATCGCAAAGGTGGACAAGTCTAAACACAAGTGCCACCATTGCGGAGAAGTCGGCCATTGGCGAAGGAACTGTCCTGCCTACCTCAAGACCGTCAAGGGGAAAGGTATGGCTTTCGTCACCCAAGCATGTTACACGACATATAAAGAATCACCCTGGATTTTAGACTGCGGGGCTTCTGACCATATTGTGTGTAATCTGAATGGTTTCAGGAAAACCAGAAGCTTAGGTGAAGAAGAGTTCACGTTCAACTGGGGGAATGGAACGAAGGTCAGAGCCAGATCTGTCGGGACCATGCAGCTGAATTTTGGGAATAAGGCTTTATTATTGAATAACGTTTATTATGTTCCAGATTTTTGCAAGAACTTAATTTCTTTTGGTCGTTTAGAAGAACAACATTATGAGTTTAAAGTCAATAATGGTATTGAAATTTTTCTTAATGGTTGTTTTATTTCTAAAGCTCATCGAGTAGATTATATTTATTATCTATATCCTAATGAGCCGACAATCTTGGACACTGAGGTGAATAGTGATTCACTCAGGAAGCGTAAGACATTTCATAGTGATGAAACGGATGATACATATCTATGGCACTTACGTCTTGGACATATTGGCCTAGATAGGATTAAGAGGTTAACAAAGGATGGTCCTTTGAAATCTCTAAACGTGGGATCTTTGCCCACGTGTGAATCCTGTCTTGAAGGCAAAATGACCAAGAGACCTTTCTCTTCGAAAGGTCTAAGAGCCACACAAGTATTGGAACTCATACATAGTGATGTATGTGGTCCAATCAGTATTCAGGCAAGAGGAGGTTACGAATACTTTGTAACCTTCACTGATGACTACTCACGTTTTGGTCATGTTTTCTTAATGCGACACAAATCCGATACTTTTGAAATGTTCAAACAATATCGGGCCTTGGTTGAGAAGCAAAGAGAGAAACAAATCAAAACCCTTCGATCAGATCGAGGAGGAGAGTACTTGTCTGATGAGTTCGAGGATCTTCTTAAAGAAGAAGGCATTCATTCTCAGCTTACAGCACCTGGCACACCACAACAAAACGGTGTGTCAGAGAGAAGGAACCGAACGCTACTAGATATGGTGAGATCAATGATGAGTTACTCATCTCTTCCTGATTCGTTCTGGGGATATGCCTTAGAAACGGCAACTCATATTCTGAACCAGGTTCCGTCAAAAACGGTTCCCGGCACTCCCTACGAGAGATGGTGTGGTAAGAAATCTGTTCTAAACCACATCAAGATCTGGGGTTGTCCAGCACACGTGCTGAGACAAAAGACTAGCAAGTTGGCTAGTCGTTCAGAATTATGCTTTTTCATAGGATATCCGAAAGAAACAAAAGGGTACACATTCTATAGTCCTACTGACAAGAAAACGTTCGTTAGCACGAACGCTAGGTTTCTTGAAGAGGATTATATGAAGAATACCGTACCGAGAAGCAAACTTGTGCTGAAGGAAATGTTGGGTGAAGTAGCTGGTACTTCACAAGATAGGACAAGTCCTACACCAACAATAGAAGAACCACATTTAGAACTTAAGCCTCCTACAATTCGTCGCAGTAGCAGGATTGTACGACAACCTGAGCGATTGATGTACATCGGGGAGGCCTTTGCTGCAATCGCATACAAGGAGGAAGATGATCCAGTATCATTTTCCCAGGCGATGCAAAGTTCTGAAGCAAACCTATGGCAAGAAGCCATGAACGTTGAAATGCATTCGATGTATGTCAACGAAGTCTGGAAACTTGTAGATTTACCTAAAGGCATCAAGCCTGTTGGGTGTAAATGGATCTACAAGAAGAAAAGAGGACATGATGGAAATGTCGAGACATTTAAAGCACGACTTGTGGCGAAGGGGTTCACACAAAAGGAAGGTATCGACTATGAAGATACCTTCTCGCCCGTGGCGATGCTAAAGTCCATTCGTACTCTTTTATCCATTGCTGCCGCCCTAGATTATGAAATCTGGCAGATGGATGTCAAGACTGCATTTTTGAATGGAAATCTTGACGAGCGCATTTACATGGCTCAACCAGATGGGTTCATGGAGAAAGGCCAACAGGGCAAGGTTTGTGAGTTGCTAAAGTCCATTTATGGACTAAAGCAAGCATCTAGATCGTGGAATATTAGATTCGACGAGACTGTGAAAAGTTACGGTTTTGATCAGTCACTAGATGAGCCATGTGTTTATAAGATGATAAACGATGGCAAAGTGGTCTTCTTAATCCTTTATGTAGATGACATACTCATTGGGAATGATGTGGGAAAGTTATCAGAGGTTAAGATCTGGCTGTCGTAGCAGTTTGAGATGAAGGATCTTGGAGAAGCGGCTTACATTCTGGGGATTCAGATCTTTAGAGATCGGAAGAACCGAAAGTTAGCGCTTTCTCAAGCATCTTATATTGATAAGATCATGGATCGCTTCAGTATGCAGAACTCCAAGAAAGGACAACTACCTTTCAGACATGGAGTGCATCTATCCATTGAGCAGTCTCCCAAGACTCCTCAAGAGATAGAAGAAATGAGACATATTCCCTACGCCTCAGCCGTAGGAAGTCTCATGTATGCAATGCTCTGCACTAGGCCAGATATTTGTTACGCAGTGGGCGTGGTGAGTAGATTCCAATCGAATCCTGGACCCGAGCACTGGGTTGCGGTCAAGCATATTCTCAAGTATCTTCGGAGAACGAGAAATTATATGCTTGCATACTCAGGTGATGACCTGAATATGACGGGGTATACCGATTCCGATTTTCAAGCGGATAAGGATTCCAGGAAATCCACATCAGGGTCTGTGTTCACCCTGAATGGTGGATCTGTGGTCTGGAGGAGTATAAAGCAAATTTGTGTTGCTGACTCGACCATGGAAGCCGAGTATGTGGCAGCTTGCGAAGCTGCAAAGGAGGCTGTGTGGCTGAGGAAATTCCTGATGTACTTGGAAGTAGTTCCAAGTGCCAACGAGCCCATTACACTTTACTGTGATAACAGTGGAGCCGTTGCTAACTGTAAGGAACCAAGAAGTCACAAGCGCTCGAAACACATCGAGCGGAAATACCACCTGGTACGAGATATAGTTCATAGAGGGGACGCGACGGTTATGAAGATCTCAACGTTGGACAACCTTGCTGATCCCTTCACGAAGCCTTTAACCAGTAAGGTCTTCGAGGGACACCTAGAAGGATTAGGACTGAAAGATCATTCGCATCTCCTTTGAGTCAAGTGGGAGTTTGTTGGCATTTATGCCCACAAAGGAGATTTTTGATATTAAATACTTTTGTATTTGTTTTGCTTTGAAATTAAATAAAGATTGAATATCCATTCTAATTTAAGATTGTGTTTACGCATTTATGTCTACGCTCTGAAACTGTCATCAACGAAAGAAGTGCTATGTACAGACTTGACAAGATACCTTCTTATGACTAGTTTAAATAATAGTTCGCAATCTAAAGATCGATTGGGCAATCGATTCCTAGTAATGATTGTTAGAATGAATTAAACGATATCTTATCTTGTGATATGGAGAGTTGTGACTCTGTAATTCATTCTTGATATCTTAATGAAGATATTGAACAAGACCAGTGAAGTTTTGAAGTTCGAGATAAAACCGTTTAATCACTCGAAACATCAAACTCACATACGAGGGGTATTTTAGTAATTACCTAAATCCTGAAGTGAGTACATGTATTCTTGTAACACTTTATGACATTTGATTTGTCAATGGGCAATGGCTAAATGAAGTTTCATTGACCCGACGGTTGGTGTCATAATACTGTTTCGTTGAAACATGAGATTCACAGATATGGAATTTGTGTTGAAACAATGCTAAGGCATTAGTATCACACCATGCTCTGTTATGAGAGTGTGAGCGAATAAACCAGGCCTGGTATTCATCGAATAAAGAATTCTTTGAAATAAAACATGTGACATGTTGAGACATTTCATTTTATGTTTTTCTCGTTCACAAATAACAGAGGACTTGGTGAAATAATAACTCAGGGGTAAAATGGTAATTTTACATTCCTCTGAGTTAATGATACACACAAAGGGTAATATCATAAAATACACCGTGGACCGTGTGAAGAATAGTTTTGTCACATCAAACGGAAATATAAACGCATATGAACTTAGAGATGTTCAATATTGGTCCTTTAGTGGAATCGACTAATATTAAGAATTAAAAGCCGGAAAAAGTTTGTGAACTTTTGTGTCCGAGCCTTATTCTAAAGCTTCGTTCATGTGGGTCCATAAGGTCTCAATGATAGACTCTCGGACGAGATTTTGGTGAACAAGAAATGATTGATTTTCTCATTCAACGTAAATTGTGATTTACGCTAAGAAAATTATTTTCTGAGTAATTAAATAAATAACTGGTTATTTATTATTACATTTATTTCACGAATCATATTATGTTATTATATTGATAATAATATAATTTGATGATTCAAATAAATAAAAGATGAAAATAAATATTTTCTCGTTTCGTACTACATTGATTAGTATGAAAATAATTAATGACTTGTCATTAAATAAATGAGATGTTTTAAATTAATTAAACATTATTTTAGAAATAAATCAAATAAATTTGGGAGGTAATTAGGACAATATGGTCGGCCATAATAGGTGTTTTATGGGCTGGAAAAATTGTTTAAACTCATTAAAAGGAGTTTTGGGCTTAAGTTTGACTAATGGGTCTTAACTGGATTTTGACCTAACTTAAGCCCATTCTCTCTGATATAAAAGGAGGCTTTCTCTTTGGTAACCCTAGCCTAATTTCGACCAACACTCAGCCAAACCTCTCCCCCCTTGTGCTTGAGAGGTTTTGGCCGAAATTAAGAGAGAAAGAGAGAGAGGAAAACTGTTTCCCGGCAGCCCTTCCTTTTATTTGAGTTTCCCCTTCTTCCCTTGTTCCCACGAAAGAGCCCACCCTCTTTGTCTCCTAAAAATCCCTAGAGTATTATCATTGACTCAACTTGTGGTTGTTTGAGTGATTTTTCTCTCCCCAGGGCCGGCTAATTTTGGAGGATCGAAGGCACGACGGTTTTGAGGATTTCTTGAACGCGCGTGGCGTAGAGGATCGGCCGACCACCTTGACGTACACCGAGACTTGCTCTCGCAGATCCAAATCTTATGTAAGTGTCCCTAGAACGAATTGGATCTGAATAATATGATGTTTTAGAATAATTATATGTATTTGGATTATTCGTTTGCATGCTTAGATAAATTTATTGATGTGATTGTAAATTTATTGACATGTTAGGTTAGATTTAATGATATGGTTATCGAACATGTTTTAAAACGTTTATAATATGTTAAATTGAATTATGAAATTCCGCCACATATTGATGTGTTTCGTAATTAAATTAGGTTAATAGTTAACTAAATTCCAACAGTTGAAACGTAACTTTAACTTGTAAAAACTGTACTTTAATTTGTAAAAAACCTTCTTTAACTTGTTAAAACGTAACTTTAACTTGTCAAAACGTAAGTTTAAATTGTTAAAAACACATATTAATTTGAAAAAAATGTACTTTAACTTGTCAAAAATATGGTTTAACTTGAAACAAATGAACTTTAACTTATAAAAACGTACTTCAACTTGTAAAAAACGTATTTTAACTTGTAAAAAACGTACTTTAACTTGTAAAAAACGTACTTTAACTTGTCAATACGTAACTTTAACTTGTAAAAAACCTACTTTACATTGTAAAAAACGTACTTTAATTTGTAAAAAACTAGTTTAACTTTTCAAAACGTAACTTTAACTTGTCAAAACGTAAGTTTAAATTGTAAAAAACACACATTTACTTGAAAAAAACGTACTTTAACTTGTCAAAAATGTAGTTTAACTTGTAACAAATGTACTTTAACTTGTAGAAACGTACTTCAACTTGTAAAAAACGTACTTTAAATTTTAAAAAAAGTACTTTAACTTGTAAAAAACGTACTTTAACTTGTCAAAACGTAACTTTAACTTGTAAAAAACCTACTTTAACTTGTCAAAACGTAACTTTAACTTGTCAAAACATAAGTTGAAATTGTTAAAAACATACATTCACTTATAAAAAACGTACTTTAACTTGTCAAAAATTTGGTTTAACTTGTAACAAATGAACTTTAACTTGTAAAAACATATTTCAACTTGTAAAAAACGTGCTTTAACTTGTAAAAAACCTACTTTGACTTGTCAAAACGTAACTTTAATTTTTCAAAACGTAAGTTTAACTTGTAAAAAATGTAATTTAACTTTTTAAAACTTAATTTTAACTTATAAAAAACGTACTTTAACTTGTCAAAACGTAATTTTAATGTGTCAAAATGTATCTATAAGTTGTTAAAACGTAACTTTAACTTGTAAAAACCATACTTTAACATGTAAAAAACTACTTTAACTTGTCAAAAATTAACTTTAACTTTTCAAAACGTAAGTTTAACTTGTAAAAAACATACATTAACTTTTAAAAAACGTACTTTAAGTTGTCAAAAATGTGGTTTAACTTGTAACAAATATACTTTAACTTGTAAAAACGTACTTTAACTTGTAAAAAATGTACTTTAATTTGTAAAAAACCTACTTTAACTTTTCAAAACGTAACTTTAACTTGTCAAAACGTAAGTTTAAATTGTTAAAAACACACATTAACTTGAAAAAAACGTACTTTAACTTGTCAAAAATGTGGTTTAACTTGTAACAAATGTACTTTAACTTGTAGAAACGTACTTCAACTTGTAAAAAACGTACTTTAACTTGTAAAAAACGTACTTTTACTTGTAAAAAACGTACTTTTACTTGTAGAAAACGTAATTTAACTTGTCAAAACGTAACTTTAACTTATAAAAAACGTACTTTAACTTGTCAAAATGTAATTTTAATGTGTCAAACCTTAACTTTAACTTGTCAAAATGTAATTTTAATGTGTCAAACCTTAACTTTAAGTTGTTAAAACGTAACTTTAACTTGTAAAAAACGTACTTTAACTTGTAAAAAACTACTTTAACTTGTCAAAACGTAACTTTAACTTTTCAAAACGTAAGTTTAACTTGTTAAAAACATACATTAACTTGTAAAAAACGTACTTTAACTTGTAAAAATGTGGTTTAACTTGTAACAAATGTACTTTAATTTGTAAAAACGTACTTTAACTTGTAAAAAACGTACTTTAATTTGTAAAAAACCTACTTTAACTTTTCAAAACGTAACTTTAACTTGTCAAAACGTAAGTTTAAATTGTTAAAAACACACATTAACTTGAAAAAAACGTACTTTAACTTGTCAAAAATGTGGTTTAACTTGTAACAAATGTACTTTAACTTGTAGAAACGTACTTCAACTTGTAAAAAACGTACTTTAACTTGTAAAAAACGTAGTTTTACTTGTAAAAAACGTACTTTTACTTGTAGAAAACGTAATTTAACTTGACAAAACGTAACTTTAACTTATAAAAAACGTACTTTAACTTGTCAAAATGTAATTTTAATGTGTCAAACCTTAACTTTAACTTGTCAAAATGTAATTTTAATGTGTCAAACCTTAACTTTAAGTTGTTAAAACGTAACTTTAACTTGTAAAAAACGTACTTTAACTTGTAAAAAACTTCTTTAACTTGTCAAAAAGTAACTTTAACTTTTCAAAACGTAAGTTTAACTTGTTAAAAACATACATTAACTTGTAAAAAACGTACTTTAACTTGTTAAAAATGTGGTTTAACTTGTAACAAATGTACTTTAATTTGTAAAAACGTACTTTAACTTGTAAAAAACGTACTTTAATTTGTAAAAAACCTACTTTAACTTTTCAAAACGTAACTTTAACTTGTCAAAACGTAAGTTTAAATTGTTAAAAACACACATTAACTTTCAAAAAACGTACTTTAACTTGTCAAAAATGTGGTTTAACTTGTAACAAATGTACTTTAACTTGTAGAAACGTACTTCAACTTGTAAAAAACATACTTTAACTTGTATAAAACGTACTTTTACTTGTAGAAAACGTACTTTAACTTGTAAAAAACATAATTTAACTAGTCAAAACGTAAGTTTAACTTATAAAAGACGTACTTTAACTTGTCAAAATGTAATTTTAATGTGTGAAACCGTAACTTTAAGTGGTTAAACGTAACTTTAAATTGTAAAAAACGTACTTTAACTTGTAAAAAACTACTTTAACTTGTCAAAAAGTAACTTTAACTTTTCAAAACGTAAGTTTAACTTGTTAAAAACATACATTAACTTGTAAAAAACGTACTTTAACTTGTTAAAAATGTGGTTTAACTTGTAACAAATGTACTTTAACTTGTAAAAATGTAGTTTAACTTGTAACAAATGTACTTTAACTTGTAGAAACGTACTTCAACTTGTAAAAAACGTACTTTAAATTTTAAAAAAAGTACTTTAACTTGTAAAAAACGTACTTTAACTTGTCAAAACGTAACTTTAACTTGTAAAAAACCTACTTTAACTTGTCAAAACGTAACTTTAACTTGTCAAAACATAAGTTGAAATTGTTAAAAACATACATTCACTTATAAAAAACGTACTTTAACTTGTCAAAAATTTGGTTTAACTTGTAACAAATGAACTTTAACTTGTAAAAACATATTTCAACTTGTAAAAAACGTGCTTTAACTTGTAAAAAACCTACTTTGACTTGTCAAAACGTAACTTTAATTTTTCAAAACGTAAGTTTAACTTGTAAAAAATGTAATTTAACTTTTTAAAACTTAATTTTAACTTATAAAAAACGTACTTTAACTTGTCAAAACGTAATTTTAATGTGTCAAAATGTATCTATAAGTTGTTAAAACGTAACTTTAACTTGTAAAAACCATACTTTAACATGTAAAAAACTACTTTAACTTGTCAAAAATTAACTTTAACTTTTCAAAACGTAAGTTTAACTTGTAAAAAACATACATTAACTTTTAAAAAACGTACTTTAAGTTGTCAAAAATGTGGTTTAACTTGTAACAAATATACTTTAACTTGTAAAAACGTACTTTAACTTGTAAAAAATGTACTTTAATTTGTAAAAAACCTACTTTAACTTTTCAAAACGTAACTTTAACTTGTCAAAACGTAAGTTTAAATTGTTAAAAACACACATTAACTTGAAAAAAACGTACTTTAACTTGTCAAAAATGTGGTTTAACTTGTAACAAATGTACTTTAACTTGTAGAAACGTACTTCAACTTGTAAAAAACGTACTTTAACTTGTAAAAAACGTACTTTTAATTGTAAAAAACGTACTTTTACTTGTAGAAAACGTAATTTAACTTGTCAAAACGTAACTTTAACTTATAAAAAACGTACTTTAACTTGTCAAAATGTAATTTTAATGTGTCAAACCTTAACTTTAACTTGTCAAAATGTAATTTTAATGTGTCAAACCTTAACTTTAAGTTGTTAAAACGTAACTTTAACTTGTAAAAAACGTACTTTAACTTGTAAAAAACTACTTTAACTTGTCAAAAAGTAACTTTAACTTTTCAAAACGTAAGTTTAACTTGTTAAAAACATACATTAACTTGTAAAAAACGTACTTTAACTTGTAAAAAATGTGGTTTAACTTGTAACAAATGTACTTTAATTTGTAAAAACGTACTTTAACTTGTAAAAAACGTACTTTAATTTGTAAAAAACCTACTTTAACTTTTCAAAACGTAACTTTAACTTGTCAAAACGTAAGTTTAAATTGTTAAAAACACACATTAACTTGAAAAAAACGTACTTTAACTTGTCAAAAATGTGGTTTAACTTGTAACAAATGTACTTTAACTTGTAGAAACGTACTTCAACTTGTAAAAAACGTACTTTAACTTGTAAAAAACGTAGTTTTACTTGTAAAAAACGTACTTTTACTTGTAGAAAACGTAATTTAACTTGACAAAACGTAACTTTAACTTATAAAAAACGTACTTTAACTTGTCAAAATGTAATTTTAATGTGTCAAACCTTAACTTTAACTTGTCAAAATGTAATTTTAATGTGTCAAACCTTAACTTTAAGTTGTTAAAACGTAACTTTAACTTGTAAAAAACGTACTTTAACTTGTAAAAAACTTCTTTAACTTGTCAAAACTTAACTTTAACTTTTCAAAACGTAAGTTTAAGTTGTTAAAAACATACATTAACTTGGAAAAAACGTACTTTAACTTGTTAAAAATGTGGTTTAACTTGTAACAAATGTACTTTAATTTGTAAAAACGTACTTCAACTTGTAAAAAACGTACTTTAATTTGTAAAAAACCTACTTTAACTTTTCAAAACGTAACTTTAACTTGTCAAAACGTAAGTTTAAATTGTTAAAAACACACATTAACTTTCAAAAAACGTACTTTAACTTGTCAAAAATGTGGTTTAACTTGTAACAAATGTACTTTAACTTGTAGAAACGTACTTCAACTTGTAAAAAACATACTTTAACTTGTATAAAACGTACTTTTACTTGTAGAAAACGTACTTTAACTTGTAAAAAACATAATTTAACTAGTCAAAACGTAAGTTTAACTTATAAAAGACGTACTTTAACTTGTCAAAATGTAATTTTAATGTGTGAAACCGTAACTTTAAGTGGTTAAACGTAACTTTAAATTGTAAAAAACGTACTTTAACTTGTAAAAAACTACTTTAACTTGTCAAAAAGTAACTTTAACTTTTCAAAACGTAAGTTTAACTTGTTAAAAACATACATTAACTTGTAAAAAACGTACTTTAACTTGTTAAAAATGTGGTTTAACTTGTAACAAATGTACTTTAACTTGTAAAAACGTACTTTAACTTGTAAAAAACGTACTTTAATTTGTAAAAAACCTACTTTAACTTTTCAAAACGTAACTTTAACTTGTCAAAACGTAAGTTTAAATTGTTAAAAACACACATTTACTTGAAAAAAACGTACTTTAACTTGTCAAAAATGTAGTTTAACTTGTAACAAATGTACTTTAACTTGTAGAAACGTACTTCAACTTGTAAAAAACGTACTTTAAATTTTAAAAAAAGTACTTTAACTTGTAAAAAACGTACTTTAACTTGTCAAAACGTAACTTTAACTTGTAAAAAACCTACTTTAACTTGTCAAAACGTAACTTTAACTTGTCAAAACATAAGTTGAAATTGTTAAAAACATACATTCACTTATAAAAAACGTACTTTAACTTGTCAAAAATTTGGTTTAACTTGTAACAAATGTACTTTAACTTGTAAAAACATATTTCAACTTGTAAAAAACGTACTTTAACTTGTAAAAAACCTACTTTGACTTGTCAAAACGTAACTTTAATTTTTCAAAACGTAAGTTTAACTTGTAAAAAATGTAATTTAACTTTTTAAAACTTAATTTTAACTTATAAAAAACGTACTTTAACTTGTCAAAACGTAATTTTAATGTGTCAAAATGTATCTATAAGTTGTTAAAACGTAACTTTAACTTGTAAAAACCATACTTTAACATGTAAAAAACTACTTTAACTTGTCAAAAATTAACTTTAACTTTTCAAAACGTAAGTTTAACTTGTAAAAAACATACATTAACTTTTAAAAAACGTACTTTAAGTTGTCAAAAATGTGGTTTAACTTGTAACAAATATACTTTAACTTGTAAAAACGTACTTTCACTTGTAAAAAATGTACTTTAATTTGTAAAAAACCTACTTTAACTTTTCAAAACGTAACTTTAACTTGTCAAAACGTAAGTTTAAATTGTTAAAAACACACATTAACTTGAAAAAAACGTACTTTAACTTGTCAAAAATGTGGTTTAACTTGTAACAAATGTACTTTAACTTGTAGAAACGTACTTCAACTTGTAAAAAACGTACTTTAACTTGTAAAAAACGTACTTTTACTTGTAAAAAACGTACTTTTACTTGTAGAAAACGTAATTTAACTTGTCAAAACGTAACTTTAACTTATAAAAAACGTACTTTAACTTGTCAAAATGTAATTTTAATGTGTCAAACCTTAACTTTAACTTGTCAAAATGTAATTTTAATGTGTCAAACCTTAACTTTAAGTTGTTAAAACGTAACTTTAACTTGTAAAAAACGTACTTTAACTTGTAAAAAACTACTTTAACTTGTCAAAAAGTAACTTTAACTTTTCAAAACGTAAGTTTAACTTGTTAAAAACATACATTAACTTGTAAAAAACGTACTTTAACTTGTCAAAAATGTGGTTTAACTTGTAACAAATGTACTTTAATTTGTAAAAACGTACTTTAACTTGTAAAAAACGTACTTTAATTTGTAAAAAACCTACTTTAACTTTTCAAAACGTAACTTTAACTTGTCAAAACGTAAGTTTAAATTGTTAAAAACACACATTAACTTGAAAAAAACGTACTTTAACTTGTCAAAAATGTGGTTTAACTTGTAACAAATGTACTTTAACTTGTAGAAACGTACTTCAACTTGTAAAAAACGTACTTTAACTTGTAAAAAACGTAGTTTTACTTGTAAAAAACGTACTTTTACTTGTAGAAAACGTAATTTAACTTGACAAAACGTAACTTTAACTTATAAAAAACGTACTTTAACTTGTCAAAATGTAATTTTAATGTGTCAAACCTTAACTTTAACTTGTCAAAATGTAATTTTAATGTGTCAAACCTTAACTTTAAGTTGTTAAAACGTAACTTTAACTTGTAAAAAACGTACTTTAACTTGTAAAAAACTTCTTTAACTTGTCAAAAAGTAACTTTAACTTTTCAAAACGTAAGTTTAACTTGTTAAAAACATACATTAACTTGTAAAAAACGTACTTTAACTTGTTAAAAATGTGGTTTAACTTGTAACAAATGTACTTTAATTTGTAAAAACGTACTTTAACTTGTAAAAAACGTACTTTAATTTGTAAAAAACCTACTTTAACTTGTCAAAACGTAACTTTAACTTGTCAAAACGTAAGTTTAAATTGTTAAAAACACACATTAACTTTCAAAAAACGTACTTTAACTTGTCAAAAATGTGGTTTAACTTGTAACAAATGTACTTTAACTTGTAGAAACGTACTTCAACTTGTAAAAAACATACTTTAACTTGTATAAAACGTACTTTTACTTGTAGAAAACGTACTTTAACTTGTAAAAAACATAATTTAACTAGTCAAAACGTAAGTTTAACTTATAAAAGACGTACTTTAACTTGTCAAAATGTAATTTTAATGTGTGAAACCGTAACTTTAAGTGGTTAAACGTAACTTTAAATTGTAAAAAACGTACTTTAACTTGTAAAAAACTACTTTAACTTGTCAAAAAGTAACTTTAACTTTTCAAAACGTAAGTTTAACTTGTTAAAAACATACATTAACTTGTAAAAAACGTACTTTAACTTGTTAAAAATGTGGTTTAACTTGTAACAAATGTACTTTAACTTGTAAAAACGTACTTTAACTTGTAAAAAACGTACTTTAATTTGTAAAAAACCTACTTTAACTTTTCAAAACGTAACTTTAACTTGTCAAAACGTAAGTTTAAATTGTTAAAAACACACATTAACTTGAAAAAAACGTACTTTAACTTGTCAAAAATGTGGTTTAACTTGTAACAAATGTACTTTAACTTATAGAAACGTACTTCAACTTGTAAAAAACGTACTTTAACTTGTAAAAAACGTACTTTAACTTGTAAAAAACGTACTTTAACTTGTAAAAAACGTAATTTAACTTGTCAAAACGTAAGTTTAACTTATAAAAAACGTACTTTAACTAGTCAAAATGTAATTTTAATGTGTCAAACCGTAACTTTAAGTGGTTAAAACGTAACTTTAACTTGTAAAAAACGTACTTTACTTTGTAAAAAACCTACTTTAACTTGTTAAAACGTAACTTTAACTTGTCAAAACGTAAGTTTAAATTGTTAAAAACACACATTAATTTGAAAAAAATGTACTTTAACTTGTCAAAAATATGGTTTAACTTGAAACAAATGAACTTTAACTTATAAAAACGTACTTCAACTTGTAAAAAACGTATTTTAACTTGTAAAAAACGTACTATAACTTGTAAAAAACGTACTTTAACTTGTCAATACGTAACTTTAACTTGTAAAAAACCTACTTTAACTTGTAAAAAACGTAACTTTAACTTGTCAAAACATAAGTTGAAATTGTTAAAAACATACATTCACTTATAAAAAACGTACTTTAACTTGTAACAAATGAACTTTAACTTGTAAAAACGTATTTCAACTTGTAAAAAACGTGCTTTAACTTGTAAAAAACCTACTTTGACTTGTCAAAACGTAACTTTAATTTTTCAAAACGTAAGTTTAACTTGTAAGAAATGTAATTTAACTTTTTAAAACATAACTTTAACATATAAAAAACGTACTTTAACTTGTCAAAATGTAATTTTAATGTGTCAAAATGTATCTATAAGTTGTTAAAACGTAACTTTAACTTGTAAAAACCATACTTTAACATGTAAAAAACTACTTTAACTTGTCAAAAATTAACTTTAACTTTTCAAAACGTAAGTTTGACTTGTAAAAAACATACATTAACTTTTAAAAAACGTACTTTAAGTTGTCAAAAATGTGGTTTAACTTGTAACAAGTGTACTTTAACTTGTAAAAACTTACTTTAACTTGTAAAAAACGTACTTTAATTTGTAAAAAACCTACTTTAACTTGTAAAAAACGTACTTTTACTTGTAGAAAACGTAATTTAACTTGTCAAAACGTAACTTTAACTTATAAAAAACGTACTTTAACTTGTCAAAATGTAATTTTAATGTGTCAAACCTTAACTTTAAGTTGTTAAAACGTAACTTTAACTTGTAAAAAACGTACTTTAACTGGTAAAAAACTTCTTTAACTTGTCTAAAAGTAACTTTAACTTTTCAAAACGTAAGTTTAACTTGTTAAAAACATACATTAACTTGTAAAACACGTACTTTAACTTGTTAAAAATGTGGTTTAACTTGTAACAAATGTACTTTAATTTGTAAAAACGTACTTTAACTTGTAAAAAACGTACTTTAATTTGTAAAAAACCTACTTTAACTTTTCAAAACGTAACTTTAACTTGTCAAAACGTAAGTTTAAATTGTTAAAAACACACATTAACTTGAAAAAAAACGTACTTTAACTTGTCAAAAATGTGGTTTAACTTGTAACAAATGTACTTTAACTTGTAGAAACGTACTTCAACTTGTAAAAAACATACTTTAACTTGTATAAAACGTACTTTTACTTGTAGAAAACGTACTTTAACTTGTAAAAAACGTAATTTAACTTGTCAAAACGTAACTTTAACTTATAAAAAACGTACTTTAACTTGTCAAAATGTAATTTTAATGTGTCAAACCGTAACTTTAAGTTGTTAAAACGTAACTTTAACTTGTAAAAAACGTACTTTAACTTGTAAAAAACGTTCTTTAACTTGTTAAAAATGTGATTTAATTTGTAACAAATGTACTTTAACTTGTAAATACGTACTTTAACTTGTAAAAAACGTACTTTAATTTGTATAAAACCTACTTTAACTTTTCAAAACGTAACTTTAACTTGTTTAAACGTAAGTATAAATTGTTAAAAACACACAATAACTTGAAAAAAACGTACTTTAACTTGTCAAAAATATGGTTTAGCTTGTAACAAATGTACTTTAACTTGTAGAAACGTACTTCAACTTGTAAAAAACGTACTTTAACTTGTAAAAAATGTACTTTAACTTGTAAAAAACTTACCTTAAGTTGTCAAAATGTAACTTTAACTTGTAAAAAACCTACTATAACTTGTCAAAACGTAACTTAAACTTGTCAAAACATAAGTTTAAATTGTTAAAAACATACATTCACTTGTAAAAAACGTACTTTAACTTGTCAAAAATGTGGTTTAACTTGTAACAAATGTACTTTAACTTGTAAAAACGTACTTTAACTTGTACAAAACGTACTTTAATTTGTAAAAAACCTACTTTAACTTGTCAAAACGTAACTTTAACTTGTCAAAACATAAGTTTAAATTGTTAAAAACATACATTCACTTGTAAAATACGTACTTTAACTTGTCAAAAATGTGGTTTAACTTGTAACAAATATACTTTAACTTGTAAAAACGTACTTTAACTTGGTAAAAACGTACTTTAATTTGTAAAAAACCTACTTTAACTTTTCAAAACGTAACTTTACCTTGTCAAAACGTAAGTATAAATTGTTAAAAACACACATTAACTTGAAAAAAACGTACATTAACTTGTCAAAAATGTGGTTTAGCTTGTAACAAATGTACTTTAACTTGTAGAAACGTACCTCAACTTGTAAAAAACGTACTTTAACTTGTAAAAAATGTACTTTAACTTGTAAAAAACGTACTTTAACTTGTCAAAACGTAACTTTAACTTATAAAAAACGTACTTTAACTTGTAAAAAACGTAATTTAACTAGTCAAAACGTAAGTTTAACTTATAAAAGACGTACTTTAACTTGTCAAAATGTAATTTTAATGTGTCAAACCGTAACTTTAAGTGGTTAAACGTAACTTTAACTTGTAAAAAACGTACTTTAACTTGTAAAAAACTACTTTAACTTGTCAAAAAGTAACTTTAACTTTTCAAAACGTAAGTTTAACTTGTTAAAAACATACATTAACTTGTAAAAAACGTACTTTAACTTGTTAAAAATGTGGTTTAACTTGTAACAAATGTACTTTAACTTGTAAAAACGTACTTTAACTTGTAAAAAACGTACTTTAATTTGTAAAAAACCTACTTTAACTTTTCAAAACGTAACTTTAACTTGTCAAAACGTAAGTTTAAATTGTTAAAAACACACATTAACTTGAAAAAAACGTACTTTAACTTGTCAAAAATGTGGTTTAACTTGTAACAAATGTACTTTAACTTGTAGAAACGTACTTCAACTTGTAAAAAACGTACTTTAACTTGTAAAAAACGTACTTTTACTTGTAAAAAACGTACTTTTACTTGTAGAAAACGTAATTTAACTTGTCAAAACGTAACTTTAACTTATAAAAAACGTACTTTAACTTGTCAAAATGTAATTTTAATGTGTCAAACCTTAACTTTAACTTGTCAAAATGTAATTTTAATGTGTCAAACCTTAACTTTAAGTTGTTAAAACGTAACTTTAACTTGTAAAAAACGTACTTTAACTTGTAAAAAACTACTTTAACTTGTCAAAAAGTAACTTTAACTTTTCAAAACGTAAGTTTAACTTGTTAAAAACATACATTAACTTGTAAAAAACGTACTTTAACTTGTTAAAAATCTGGTTTAACTTGTAACAAATGTACTTTAATTTGTAAAAACGTACTTTAACTTGTAAAAAACGTACTTTAATTTGTAAAAAACCTACTTTAACTTTTCAAAACGTAACTTTAACTTGTCAAAACGTAAGTTTAAATTGTTAAAAACACACATTAACTTGAAAAAAACGTACTTTAACTTGTCAAAAATGTGGTTTAACTTGTAACAAATGTACTTTAACTTGTAGAAACGTACTTCAACTTGTAAAAAACGTACTTTAACTTGTAAAAAACGTAGTTTTACTTGTAAAAAACGTACTTTTACTTGTAGAAAACGTAATTTAACTTGACAAAACGTAACTTTAACTTATAAAAAACGTACTTTAACTTGTCAAAATGTAATTTTAATGTGTCAAACCTTAACTTTAACTTGTCAAAATGTAATTTTAATGTGTCAAACCTTAACTTTAAGTTGTTAAAACGTAACTTTAACTTGTTAAAAACGTACTTTAACTTGTAAAAAACTTCTTTAACTTGTCAAAAAGTAACTTTAACATTTCAAAACGTAAGTTTAACTTGTTAAAAACATACATTAACTTGTAAAAAACGTACTTTAACTTGTTAAAAATGTGGTTTAACTTGTAACAAATGTACTTTAATTTGTAAAAACGTACTTTAACTTGTAAAAAACGTACTTTAATTTGTAAAAAACCTACTTTAACTTTTCAAAACGTAACTTTAACTTGTCAAAACGTAAGTTTAAATTGTTAAAAACACACATTAACTTTCAAAAAACGTACTTTAACTTGTCAAAAATGTGGTTTAACTTGTAACAAATGTACTTTAACTTGTAGAAACGTACTTCAACTTGTAAAAAACATACTTTAACTTGTATAAAACGTACTTTTACTAGTAGAAAACGTACTTTAACTTGTAAAAAACGTAATTTAACTAGTCAAAACGTAAGTTTAACTTATAAAAGACGTACTTTAACTTGTCAAAATGTAATTTTAATGTGTCAAACCGTAACTTTAAGTGGTTAAACGTAACTTTAACTTGTAAAAAACGTACTTTAACTTGTAAAAAACTACTTTAACTTGTCAAAAAGTAACTTTAACTTTTCAAAACGTAAGTTTAACTTGTTAAAAACATACATTAACTTGTAAAAAACGTACTTTAACTTGTTAAAAATGTGGTTTAACTTGTAACAAATGTACTTTAACTTGTAAAAACGTACTTTAACTTGTAAAAAACGTACTTTAATTTGTAAAAAACATACTTTAACTTTTCAAAACGTAACTTTAACTTGTCAAAACGTAAGTTTAAATTGTTAAAAACACACATTAACTTGAAAAAAACGTACTTTAACTTGTCAAAAATGTGGTTTAACTTGTAACAAATGTACTTTAACTTATAGAAACGTACTTCAACTTGTAAAAAACGTACTTTAACTTGTAAAAAACGTACTTTTACTTGTAGAAAACGTACTTTAACTTGTAAAAAACGTAATTTAACTTGTCAAAACGTAAGTTTAACTTATAAAAAACGTACTTTAACTAGTCAAAATGTAATTTTAATGTGTCAAACCGTAACTTTAAGTGGTTAAAACGTAACTTTAACTTGTAAAAAACGTACTTTACTTTGTAAAAAACCTACTTTAACTTGTTAAAACGTAACTTTAACTTGTCAAAACGTAAGTTTAAATTGTTAAAAACACACATTAATTTGAAAAAAATGTACTTTAACTTGTCAAAAATATGGTTTAACTTGAAACAAATGAACTTTAACTTATAAAAACGTACTTCAACTTGTAAAAAACGTATTTTAACTTGTAAAAAACGTACTATAACTTGTAAAAAACGTACTTTAACTTGTCAATACGTAACTTTAACTTGGAAAAAACCTACTTTAACTTGTAAAAAACGTAACTTTAACTTGTCAAAACATAAGTTGAAATTGTTAAAAACATACATTCACTTATAAAAAACGTACTTTAACTTGTAACAAATGAACTTTAACTTGTAAAAACGTATTTCAACTTGTAAAAAACGTGCTTTAACTTGTAAAAAACCTACTTTGACTTGTCAAAACGTAACTTTAATTTTTCAAAACGTAAGTTTAACTTGTAAGAAATGTAATTTAACTTTTTAAAACATAACTTTAACATATAAAAAACGTACTTTAACTTGTCAAAATGTAATTTTAATGTGTCAAAATGTATCTATAAGTTGTTAAAACGTAACTTTAACTTGTAAAAACCATACTTTAACATGTAAAAAACTACTTTAACTTGTCAAAAATTAACTTTAACTTTTCAAAACGTAAGTTTGACTTGTAAAAAACATACATTAACTTTTAAAAAACGTACTTTAAGTTGTCAAAAATGTGGTTTAACTTGTAACAAGTGTACTTTAACTTGTAAAAACGTACTTTAACTTGTAAAAAACGTACTTTAATTTGTAAAAAACCTACTTTAACTTGTAAAAAACGTACTTTAATTTGTAGAAAACGTAATTTAACTTGTCAAAACGTAACTTTAACTTATAAAAAACGTACTTTAACTTGTCAAAATGTAATTTTAATGTGTCAAACCTTAACTTTAAGTTGTTAAAACGTAACTTTAACTTGTAAAAAACGTACTTTAACTGGTAAAAAACTTCTTTAACTTGTCAAAAAGTAACTTTAACTTTTCAAAACGTAAGTTTAACTTGTTAAAAACATACATTAACTTGTAAAACACGTACTTTAACTTGTTAAAAATGTGGTTTAACTTGTAACAAATGTACTTTAATTTGTAAAAACGTACTTTAACTTGTAAAAAACGTACTTTAATTTGTAAAAAACCTACTTTAACTTTTCAAAACGTAACTTTAACTTGTCAAAACGTAAGTTTAAATTGTTAAAAACACACATTAACTTGAAAAAAACGTACTTTAACTTGTCAAAAATGTGGTTTAACTTGTAACAAATGTACTTTAACTTGTAGAAACGTACTTCAACTTGTAAAAAACATACTTTAACTTGTATAAAACGTACTTTTACTTGTAGAAAACGTACTTTAACTTGTAAAAAACGTAATTTAACTTGTCAAAACGTAACTTTAACTTATAAAAAACGTACTTTAACTTGTCAAAATGTAATTTTAATGTGTCAAACCGTAACTTTAAGTTGTTAAAACGTAACTTTAACTTGTAAAAAACGTACTTTAACTTGTAAAAAACGTACTTTAACTTGTTAAAAATGTGATTTAATTTGTAACAAATGTACTTTAACTTGTAAAAACGTACTTTAACTTGTAAAAAACGTACTTTAATTTGTATAAAACCTACTTTAACTTTTCAAAACGTAACTTTAACTTGTTAAAACGTAAGTATAAATTGTTAAAAACACACAATAACTTGAAAAAAACGTACTTTAACTTGTCAAAAATATGGTTTAGCTTGTAACAAATGTACTTTAACTTGTAGAAACGTACTTCAACTTGTAAAAAACGTACTTTAACTTGTAAAAAATGTACTTTAACTTGTAAAAAACTTACCTTAAGTTGTCAAAATGTAACTTTAACTTGTAAAAAACCTACTATAACTTGTCAAAACGTAACTTAAACTTGTCAAAACATAAGTTTAAATTGTTAAAAACATACATTCACTTGTAAAAAACGTACTTTAACTTGTCAAAAATGTGGTTTAACTTGTAACAAATGTACTTTAACTTGTAAAAACGTACTTTAACTTGTACAAAACGTACTTTAATTTGTAAAAAACCTACTTTAACTTGTCAAAACGTAACTTTAACTTGTCAAAACATAAGTTTAAATTGTTAAAAACATACATTCACTTGTAAAATACGTACTTTAACTTGTCAAAAATGTGGTTTAACTTGTAACAAATATACTTTAACATGTAAAAACGTACTTTAACTTGGTAAAAACGTACTTTAATTTGTAAAAAACCTACTTTAACTTTTCAAAACGTAACTTTACCTTGTCAAAACGTAAGTATAAATTGTTAAAAACACACATTAACTTGAAAAAAACGTACATTAACTTGTCAAAAATGTGGTTTAGCTTGTAACAAATGTACTTTAACTTGTAGAAACGTACCTCAACTTGTAAAAAACGTACTTTAACTTGTAAAAAATGTACTTTAACTTGTAAAAAACGTACTTTAACTTGTCAAAACGTAACTTTAACTTATAAAAAACGTACTTTAACTTGTCAAAATGTAATTTTAATGTGTCAAACCTTAACATTAAGTTGTTAAAACGTAACTTTAACTTGTAAAAAACGTACTTTAACTGGTAAAAAACTTCTTTAACTTGTCAAAAATGTGGTTTAACTTGTAACAAATGTACTTTAACTTGTAAAAACGTACATTAACTTGTAAAAAACGTACTTTAATTTGTAAAAAACCTACTTTAACTTGTCAAAACGTAACTTTAACTTGTCAAAACATAAGTTTAAATTGTTAAAAACATACATTCACTTGTAAAATACGTACTTTAACTTGTCAAAAATGTGGTTTAACTTGTAACAAATATACTTTAACTTGTAAAAACGTACTTTAACTTGGTAAAAACGTACTTTAATTTGTAAAAAACCTACTTTAACTTTTCAAAACGTAACTTTACCTTGTCAAAACGTAAGTATAAATTGTTAAAAACACACATTAACTTGAAAAAAACGTACATTAACTTGTCAAAAATGTGGTTTAGCTTGTAACAAATGTACTTTAACTTGTAGAAACGTACCTCAACTTGTAAAAAACGTACTTTAACTTGTAAAAAATGTACTTTAACTTGTAAAAAACGTACTTTAACTTGTCAAAATGTAACTTTAACTTGTAAAAAACCTACTATAACTTGTCAAAACGTAACTTAAATTTGTCAAAACATAAGTTTAAATTGTTAAAAACATACATTCACTTGTAAAAAACGTACTTTAACTTGTCAAAAATGTGGTTTACCTTGTAACAAATGTACTTTAACTTGTAAAAACGTACTTTAACTTGTAAAAAACGTACTTTAATTTGTAAAAAACCTACTTTAACTTGTCAAAACGTAACTTTAACTTGTCAAAACATAAGTTTAAATTGTTAAAAATATACATTCACTTGTAAAATACGTACTTTAACTTGTCAAAAATGTGGTTTAACTTGTAACAAATATACTATAACTTGTAAAAACATACTTTAACTTGTAAAAAACGTACTTTAATTTGTAAAAAACCTACTTTAACTTTTCAAAACGTAACTTTCCCTTGTCAAAACGTAAGTTTAAATTGTTAAAAACACACATTAACTTGAAAAAAACGTACTTTAACTTGTCAAAAATGTGGTTTAACTTTTAACAAATGTACTTTAACTTATAAAAACGTACTTCAACTTGTAAAAATCGTACTTTAACTTGTAAAAAACGTACTTTAACTTTTAAAAAACGTACTTTAACTTTTAAAAAACGTACTTTAACTTGTAAAAACGTATTTCAACTTGTAAAAAACGTGCTTTAACTTGTAAAAAACCTACTTTGACTTGTCAAAACGTAACTTTAATTTTCAAAACGTAAGTTTAACTTGTAAAAAATGTAATTTAACTTGTCAAAACATAACTTTAACTTATAAAAAACGTACTTTAACTTGTCAAAATGTAATTTTAATGTGTCAAAATGTATCTTTAAGTTGTTAAAACGTAACTTTAACTTGTAAAAAACGTACTTTAACTTGTAAAAAACTACTTTAACTTGTCAAAAATTAACTTTAACTTTTCAAAACGTAAGTTTAACTTGTAAAAAACATACATTAACTTTTAAAAAACGTACTTGAAGTTGTGAAAATGTGGTTTAACTTGTAACAAATGTACTTTAACTTGTAAAAACGTACTTTAACTTGTAAAAAACGTACTTTAACATTTCAAAACGTAACTTTAACTTGTCAAATCTCAAGTTTAAATTGTTAAAAACACACATGAACTTGAAAAAAACGTACATTAACTTGTCAAAAATGTGGTTTAGCTTGTAACAAATGTACTTTAACTTGTAGAAACGTACTTCAACTTGTAAAAAACATACTTTAACTTGTAAAAAATGTACTTTAACTTGTAAAAACGTACTTTAACTTGTAAAAAACGTACTTTAATTTGTAAAAAACCTACTTTAACTTGTCAAAACGTAACTTGAACTTGTCAAAACATAAGTTTAAATTGTTAAAAATATACATTCACTTGTAAAATACGTACTTTAACTTGTCAAAAATGTGGTTTAACTTGTAACAAATATACTATAACTTGTAAAAACGTACTTTAACTTGTAAAAAACGTACTTTAATTTGTAAAAAACCTACTTTAACTTTTCAAAACGTAACTTTACCTTGTCAAAACGTAAGTTTAAATTGTTAAAAACACACATTAACTTGAAAATAACGTACTTTAACTTGTCAAAAATGTGGTTTAACTTGTAACAAATGTACTTTAACTTGTAGAAACGTACTTCAACTTGTAAAAAACTTACTTTAACTTGTAAAAAACGTAATTTAACTTGTCAAAACGTAACTTTAACTTGTCAACATGTAATTTTAATGTGTCAAACCGTAACTTTAAGTTGTTAAAACGTAACTTTAACTTGTAAAAAACGTACTTTAACTTGTAAAAAACTACTTTTGTCAAAAAAGTAACTTTAACTTTTCAAAACATAAGTTTAACTTGTTAAAAACATACATTAACTTGTAAAAAACGTACTTTAACTTGTTAAAAATGTGGTTTAACTTGTAACAAATGTACTTTAACTTGTAAAAACGTACTTTAACTTGTAAAAAACATACTTTAATTTGTAAAAAACCTACTTTAACTTTTCAAAACGTAACTTTAACTTGTCAAAACGTAAGTTTAAATTGTTAAAAACACACATGAACTTGAAAAAAACGTACATTAACTTGTCAAAAATGTGGTTTAGCTTGTAACAAATGTACTTTAACTTGTAGAAACGTACTTCAACTTGTAAAAAACATACTTTAACTTGTAAAAAATGTACTTTAACTTGTAAAAAACGTACTTTAACTTGTCAAAATGTAACTTTAACCTGTAAAAAACCTACTATAACTTGTCAAAACGTAACTTAAACTTGTCAAAACATAAGTTTAAATTGTTAAAAACATACATTCACTTGTAAAAAACGTAGATTTACTTGTTAAAAATGTGGTTTAACTTGTTAAAAATGTACTTTAACTTGTAAAAACGTACTTTAACTTGTAAAAAACGTACTTTAATTTGTAAAAAACCTACTTTAACTTGTCAAAACGTAACTTTAACTTGTCAAAACATAAGTTTAAATTGTTAAAAATATACATTCACTTGTAAAACACGTACTTTAAGTTGTCAAAAATGTGGTTTAACTTGTAACAAATATACTATAACTTGTAAAAACGTACTTTAACTTGTAAAAAACGTACTTTAATTTGTAAAAAACCTACTTTAACTTTTCAAAACGTAACTTTACCTTGACAAAACGTAAGTTTAAATTGTTAAAAACACACATTAACTTGAAAAAAACGTACTTTAACGTGTCAAAAATGTGGTTTAACTTGTAACAAATGTACTTTAACTTGTAGAAACGTACTTCAACTTGTAAAAAACGTACTTTAACTTGTAAAAAACTACTTTTGTCAAAAAAGTAACTTTAACTTTTCAAAATGTAAGTTTAACTTGTTAAAAACATACATTAACTTGTAAAAAACGTACTTTAACTTGTTAAAATGTGGTTTAACTTGTAATAAATGTACTTTAACTTGTAAAAACGTACTTTAACTTGTAAAAAACGTACTTTAATTTGTAAAAAACCTACTTTAACTTTTCAAAACGTAACTTTAACTTGTCAAAACGTAAGTTTAAATTGTTAAAAACACACATGAACTTGAAAAAAACGTACATTAACTTGTCAAAAATGTGGTTTAGCTTGTAACAAATGTACTTTAACTTGTAAAAACGTACTTCAACTTGTAAAAAACATACTTTAACTTGTAAAAAATGTACTTTAACTTGTAAAAAACGTACTTTAACTTGTCAAAATGTAACTTTAACTTGTAAAAAACCTACTATAACTTGTCAAAACGTAACTTAAACTTGTCAAAACATAAGTTTAAATTGTTAAAAACATACATTCACTTGTAAAAAACGTACTTTAACTTGTCAAAAATGTGGTTTAACTTGTAAGAAATGTACTTTAACTTGTAAAAACGTACTTTAACTTGTAAAAAACGTACTTTAATTTGTAAAAAACCTACTTTAACTTGTCAAAACGTAACTTGAACTTGTCAAAACATAAGTTTAAATTGTTAAAAATATACATTCACTTGTAAAATACGTACTTTAACTTGTCAAAAATGTGGTTTAACTTGTAACAAATATACTATAACTTGTAAAAACGTACTTTAACTTGTAAAAAACGTACTTTAATTTGTAAAAAACCTACTTTAACTTTTCAAAACGTAACTTTACCTTGTCAAAACGTAAGTTTAAATTGTTAAAAACACACATTAACTTGAAAAAAACGTACTTTAACTTGTCAAAAATGTGGTTTAACTTGTAACAAATGTACTTTAACTTGTAGAAACGTACTTCAACTTGTAAAAAACGTACTTTAACTTGTAAAAAATGTACTTTAACTTGTAAAATACGTACTTTAACTTGTCAAAATGTAACTTTAACTTGTAAAAAACCTACTATAACTTGTCAAAACGTAACTTAAACTTGTCAAAACATAAGTTTAAATTGTTAAAAACATACATTCACTTGTAAAAAACGTACTTTAACTTGTCAAAAATGTGGTTTAACTTGTAAGAAATGTACTTTAACTTGTAAAAACGTACTTTAACTTGTAAAAAACGTACTTTAATTTGTAAAAAACCTACTTTAACTTGTCAAAACGTAACTTTAACTTGTCAAAACATAAGTTTAAATTGTTAAAAACATACATTCACTTGTAAAATACGTACTTTAACTTGTCAAAAATGTGGTTTAACTTGTAACAAATATACTTTAACTTGTAAAAACGTACTTTAACTTGTAAAAAACATACTTTAATTTGTAAAAAACCTACTTTAACTTTTCAAAACATAACTTTACCTTGTCAAAACGTAATTATAAATTGTTAAAAACACACATTAACTTGAAAAAAACGTACATTAACTTGTCAAAAATGTGGTTTAGCTTGTAACAAATGTACTTTAACTTGTAGAAACGTACTTCAACTTGTAAAAAACGTACTTTAACTTGTAAAAAATGTACTTTAACTTGTAAAAAACGTACTTTAACTTGTCAAAATGTAACTTTAACTTGTAAAAAACCTACTATAACTTGTCAAAACGTAACTTAAACTTGTCAAAACATAAGTTTAAATTGTTAAAAACATACATTCACTTGTAAAAAACGTAGATTAACTTGTTAAAAATGTGGTTTAACTTGTTAAAAATGTACTTTAACTTGTAAAAACGTACTTTAACTTGTAAAAAACGTACTTTAATTTGTAAAAAACCTACTTTAACTTGTCAAAACGTAACTTTAACTTGTCAAAACATAAGTTTAAATTGTTAAAAATATACATTCACTTGTAAAACACGTACTTTAAGTTGTCAAAAATGTGGTTTAACTTGTAACAAATATACTATAACTTGTAAAAACGTACTTTAACTTGTAAAAAACGTACTTTAATTTGTAAAAAACCTACTTTAACTTTTCAAAACGTAACTTTACCTTGTCAAAACGTAAGTTTAAATTGTTAAAAACACACATTAACTTGAAAAAAACGTACTTTAACGTGTCAAAAATGTGGTTTAACTTGTAACAAATGTACTTTAACTTGTAGAAACGTACTTCAACTTGTAAAAAACGTACTTTAACTTGTAAAAAACGTACTTTTACTTGTAGAAAACGTACTTTAACTTGTAAAAAACGTAATTTAACTTGTCAAAACGTAACTTTAACTTATAAAAAACGTACATTAACTTGTCAAAATGTAATTTTAATGTGTCAAACCGTAACTTTAAGTTGTTAAAACGTAACTTTAACTTGTAAAAAACGTACTTTAACATGTAAAAAACTACTTTAACTTGTCAAAAAGTAACTTTAACTTTTCAAAACGTAAGTTTAACTTGTTAAAAACATACATTAACTTGTAAAAAACGTACTTTAACTTGTTAAAAATGTGGTTTAACTTGTAACAAATGTACTTTAATTTGTAAAAACGTACTTTAACTTGTAAAAGACGTACTTTAATTTGTAAAAAACCTACTTTAACTTTTCAAAACGTAACTTTAACTTGTCAAAACGTAAGTTTAAATTGTTAAAAACACACATGAACTTGAAAAAAACGTACTTTAACTTGTCAAAAATGTGGTTTAACTTGTAACAAATGTACTTTAACTTGTAGAAACGTACTTCAACTTGTAAAAAACGTACTTTAACTTGTAAAAAACGTACTTTTACTTGTAGAAAAGGTACTTTAACTTGTAAAAAATGTAATTTAACTTGTCAAAACGTAAATTTAACTTATAAAAAACGTACTTTAACTTGTCAAAATGTAATTTTAATGTGCCAAACCGTAACTTTAAGTTGTTAAAACGGAACTTTAACTTGTAAAAAACGTACTTTAACTTGTAAAAGACTACTTTAACTTGTCAAAAAGTAACTTTAACTTTTCAAAACGTAAGTTTAACTTGTTAAAAACATACATTAACTTGTAAAAAACGTACTTTAACTTGTTAAAAATGTTGTTTAACTTGTAAAAACGTACTTTAACTTGTAAAAAACGTACTTTAATTTGTAAAAAAGCTACTTTAACTTTTCAAAACGTAACTTTAACTTGTTAAAACGTAAGTATAAATTGTTAAAAACAGACATTAACTTGAAAAAAACGTACTTTAACTTGTTAAAAATGTGGTTTAGCTTGTAACAAATGTACTTTAACTTGTAGAAACGTACTTCAACTTGTAAAAATCGTACTTTAACTTGTAAAAAATGTACTTTAACTTGTAAAAAATGTACTTTAACTTGTCAAAATGTAACTTTAACTTGTAAAAAACCTACTATAACTTGTCAAAACGTAACTTAAACTTGTCAAAACATAAGTTTAAATTGTTAAAAACATACATTCACTTGTAAAAAACGTAGTTTAACTTGTTAAAAATGTGGTTTAACTTGTTAAAAATGTACTTTAACTTGTAAAAACGTACTTTAACTTGTAAAAAACGTACTTTAATTTGTAAAAAACCTACTTTAACTTGTCAAAACGTAACTTTAACTTGTCAAAACATAAGTTTAAATTGTTAAAAATATACATTCACTTGTAAAATACGTACTTTAACTTGTCCAAAATGTGGTTTAGCTTGTAACAAATGTACTTTAACTTGTAGAAACGTACTTCAACTTGTAAAAAACATACTTTAACTTGTAAAAAATGTACTTTAACTTGTAAAAAACGTACTTTAACTTGTCAAAATGTAACTTTAACTTGTAAAAAACCTACTATAACTTGTCAAAACGTAACTTAAACTTGTCAAAACATAAGTTTAAATTGTTAAAAACATACATTCACTTGTAAAAAACGTAGTTTAACTTGTTAAAAATGTCGTTTAACTTGTTAAAAATGTACTTTAACTTGTAAAAACGTACTTTAACTTGTAAAAAACGTACTTTAATTTGTAAAAAACCTATTTTAAATTTTCAAAACGTAACTTTACCTTGTCAAAACGTAAGTTTAAATTGTTAAAAACACACATTAACTTGAAAAAAACGTACTTTAACTTGTCAAAAGTGTGGTTTAACTTGTAACAAATGTACTTTAACTTATAAAAACGTACTTCAACTTATAAAAATCGTACTTTAACTTGTAAAAAACGTACTTTAAGTTTTAAAAAACGTACTTTAACTTGCCAATACGTAACTTTAACTTGTAAAAAATCTACTTTAACTTGTTAAAAACGTACTTTAACTTGTTAAAAACGAAATTTAATTTGTCAAAACGTAACTTTAACTTATAAAAACTGCACTTCAACTTGTCAAAATGTAATTTTAACTTTTCAAAACGTAACTTAAGGTTGTTAAAACGTAACTTTAACTTGTAGAAAACGTACTTCAACTTGTAAAAAACGTACTTCAACTTGTAAAACACTTGCTATAACTTGTAAAAAACGTACTTTAACTTGTAAAAAACGTAACTTTAACTTGTCAAAATGTAACTTTAACTTGTAAAAAACGTATTTTAACTTGTAAAAAACAACTTTAACTTGTCAAACCGTAACTTTAACTTTTTAAAACGTAAGTTTAACTTGTTAAAAACATACATTAACTTGTAAAAAAAACGTACTTTTACCTGTAGAAAACGTACTTTAACTTGTAAAAAACGTAATTTAACTTGTCAAAACGTAACTTTAACTTATAAAATAAGTACATTAACTTGTCAAAATGTAATTTTAATGTGTCAAACCGTAACTTTAAGTTGTTAAAACGTAACTTTAACTTGTAAAAAACATACTCTAACTTGTAAAAAACTACTTTAACTTGTCAAAAAGTAACTTTAACTTTTCAAAACGTAAGTTTAACTTGTTAAAAACATACATTAACTTGTAAAAAACGTACTTTAACTTGTTAAAAATGTGGTTTAACTTGTAACAAATGTACTTTAACTTGTAAAAACGTACTTTAATTTGTAAAAAACGTACTTTAATTTGTAAAAAACCTACTTTAACTTTTCAAAACGTAACTTTAACTTGTCAAAACGTAAGTTTATATGTTAAAAACACACATGAACTTGAAAAAAACGTACTTTAACTTGTCAAAAATGTGGTTTAACTTGTAACAAATGTACTTTAACTTATAGAAACATACTTCAACTTGTAATAAACGTACTTTAACTTGTAAAAAACGTACTTTTACTTGTAGAAAAGGTACTTTAACTTGTAAAAAATGTAATTTAACTTGTCAAAACGTAAGTTTAACTTATAAAAAACGTACTTTAACTTGTCAAAATGTAATTTTAATGTGTCAAACCGTAACTTTAAGTTGTTAAAACGGAACTTTAACTTGTAAAAAACGTACTTTAACTTGTAAAAGACTATTTTAACTTGTCAAAAAGTAACTTGAACTTTTCAAAACGTAAGTTTAACTTGTTAAAAACATACATTAACTTGTAAAAAACGTACTTTAACTTGTTAAAAATGTGGTTTAACTTGTAACAAATGTACTTTAACTTGTAAAAACGTACTTTAACTTGTAAAAAACGTACTTTAATTTGTAAAAAACCTACTTTAACTTTTCAAAACGTAACTTTAACTTGTTAAAACGTAAGTATAAATTGTTAAAAACAGACATTAACTTGAAAAAAACGTACTTTAACTTGTCAAAAATGTGGTTTAGCTTGTAACAAATGTACTTTATCTTGTAGAAACGTACTTCAACTTGTAAAAAACGTATTTTAACTTGTAAAAAATGTACTTTAACTTGTAAAAAACGTACTTTAACTTATCAAAATTTAACTTTAACTTGTAAAAAACCTACTATAACTTGTCAAAACGTAACTTAAACTTGTCAAAACATAAGTTTAAATTGTTAAAAACATACATTCACTTGTAAAAAACGTAGTTTAACTTATTAAAAATGTGGTTTAACTTGTTAAAAATGTACTTTAACTTGTAAAAACGTACTTTAACTTGTAAAAAACGTACTTTAATTTGTAAAAAACCTACTTTAACTTGTCAAAACGTAACTTTAACTTGTCAAAATGTAAGTTTAAATTGTTAAAAACATACATTTCGTTGTAAAATACGTACTTTAACTTGTCAAAAATGTGGTTTAACTTGTAACAAATGTACTTTAACTTGTAAAAACGTACTTTAACTTGTAAAAAACGTACTTTAATTTGTAAAAAACCTATTTTAAATTTTCAAAACGTAACTTTACCGTGTCAAAACGTAAGTTTAAATTGTTAAAAACACACATTAACTTGAAAAAAACGTACTTTAACTTGTCAAAAGTGTGGTTTAACTTGTAACAAATGTACTTTAACTTATATAAACGTACTTCAACTTATAAAAATCGTACTATAACTTGTAAAAAACGTACTTTAACTTTTAAAAAACGTACTTTAACTTGCCAATACGTAACTTTAACTTGTAAAAAATCTACTTTAACTTGTTAAAAACGTACTTTAACTTGTTAAAAACGAAATTTAATTTGTCAAAACGTAACTTTAACTTATAAAAATTGCACTTCAACTTGTCAAAAGGTAATTTTAACTTTTCAAAACGTAACTTAAGATTGTTAAAACGTAACTTTAACTTGTAGAAAACGTACTTCAACTTGTAAAAAACGTACTTCAACTTGTAAAACACTTGCTTTAACTTGTAAAAAACGTACTTTAACTTGTAAAAAACGTAACTTTAACTTGTCAAAACGTAACTTTAACTTGTAAAAACGTATTTTAACTTGTAAAAACAACTTTAACGTGTCAAACCGTAACTTTAACTTTTTAAAACGTAAGTTTAACTTGTTAAAAACATACATTAACTTGTAAAAAAACGTACTTTAACTTGTAAAAAACGTACATTAACTTGTAAAAAACTAGTTTAATTTGTCAAACCGTAACTTTAACTTTTTAAAACGTAAGTTTAACTTGTTAAAAACATACATTAACTTGAAAAAAACGTAGTTTAACTTCTAAAAAACGTACTTTAACTTGTCAATACGTAACTTTAACTTGTAAGAAACATACTTTAATTTGTAAAAAACCTACTTTAACTTTTCAAAACGTAACTTTAACTTGTCAAAAATGTGGTTTAACTTGTAACAAATGTACTTTAACTTGTAGAAACGTACGTCAACTTGTAAAAACGTAATTTAACTTGTGAAAAACGTATTTTAACTTGTCAAAACGTAACTTTAACTTGTAAAAAATCTACTTTAACTTGTAAAAAATCTACTTTAACTTGTCAAAACGTAACTTTAATTTGTCATAACATTAGTGTAAATTGTAAAAAACATACATTAACTTGTAAAAAACGTACTTTAACTTGTCAAAAATGTGGTTTAACTTATACCAAATGTACTTTAACTTTTAAAAACGTACTTCAACTTGTAAAAATGTCCTTTAACTTGTAAAAAACCTACTTTAACTTTTCAAAACGTAACTTTAACTTCTAAAAAACGTACTTTAACTTGTCAAAATGTAATTTTAATGTGTCAAAACGTAACTTTAAGTTGTTAAAACGTAACTTTTACTTGTAAAAAATGTACTTTAACTTGTAAAAAACAACTTTAAATTGTCTAAACGTAACTTTAACTTTTCAAAACGTAAGTTTCACTTGTTAAAAACATACATTAACTTGTAAAAAACGAACTTTAACTCGTAAAAAATATGGTTTAACTTGTAACAAATGTACTTTAACTTGTAAAAACGTAATTCAACTCGTAAAAACGTACTTTAACTTGTCAAAACGTAACTTTATCTTTTTAAAAAACCTACTTTAACTTGTCAAAACGTAACTTTAACTTGTCAAAACGTAACTTTAACTTGTTAAAAACATACATTCACTTGTAAAAAACGTACTTTAACTTGTCAAAAATGTGGTTTAATTGGTAAGGAATGTACTTTAAGTTGTAAAAACGTACTTCAACTTGTAAAAAACGTGCTTTAACTTGTAAAAAACCTACTTTAACTTGTCAAAACGTAACTTTAATTTGTCAAAACGTAAGTTTAACTATTTAAAAACGTAATTTAACTTGTCAAAACGTACTTTAACTTGTAAATAACTGCTTTAACTTGTCAAAACGTAACTTTAACTTGTCAAAACATAAGTTGAAATTCTTAAAAACATACATTCACTTGTAAAAAACGTACTTTAACTTGTCAAAAATGTGGTTTAACTTGTAACAAATGTACTTTAACTTGTAAAAACGTACTTTAACTTGTAAAAAATGTACTTTAATTTGTAAAAAACCTACTTTAACTTGTCAAAACGTAACTTTACCTTCTCAAAACGTAAGTTTAAATTGTTAAAAACATACATTCACTTGTAAAATACGTACTTTAACTTGTCAAAAATGTGGTTTAACTTGTAACAAATGTACTTTAACTTGTAAAAACGTACTTTAACTTATAAAAAACGTACTTTAATTTGTAAAAAACCTACTATAACTTGTCAACACGTAATTTTAACTTGTCAAAATATAAGTTTAAATTGTTAAAAACATACATTCACTTGTAAAATACCTACTTTAACTTGTCAAAAATGTGGTTTAACTTGTAACAAATGTAATTTAACTTGTAAAAACGTACTTTAACTTGTAAAAAACGTACTTTAATTTGTAAAAAACCTACTTTAACTTGTCAAAACGTAACTTTACGTTGTCAAAACGTAAGTTTAAATTGTTAAAAACACACATTAACTTGAAAAAAACGTACTTTAACTTGTCAAAAATGTGGTTTAACTTGTAACAAATGTACTTTATTTTATAAAAACGTACTTCAACTTGTAAAAATCGTACTTTAACTTGTAAAAAACGTACTTTAACTTTTTAAAAAAGTACTTTAACTTGTCAATACGTAACTTTAACTTGTAAAAAACCTACTTTAACTTGTTAAAAATGAAATTTAATTTGTCAAAACGTAACTTTAACTTATAAAAATTGCACTTCAACCTGTCAAAATGTAATTTTAACTTTTCAAAACGTAAGTTACGGTTGTTAAAACGTAACTTTAACTTGTAAAAAACGTACTTCAACTTGTAAAAAACGTACTTCAACTTGTAAAACACTTGCTTTAACTTGTAAAAAACGTATTTTAACTTGTAAAAAACGTAACTTTAACTTGTCAAAACGTAACTTTAACTTGTAAAAAACGTATTTTAACTTGTAAAAAACAACTTTAACTTGTCAAAACGTAACTTTAACTTTTTAAAACGTAAGTTTAACTTGTTAAAAACATACATTAACTTGTAAAAAACGTACTTTAACTTGTAAAAAATGTACATTAACTTGTAAAAAACTAGTTTAACTTGTCAAACCGTAACTTTAACTTTTTAAAACGTAAGTTTAACTTGTTAAAAACATACATTAACTTGTAAAAAACGTAGTTTAACTTCTAAAAAACGTACTTTAACTTGTCAATACGTAACTTTAACTTGTAAAAAACATACTTTAATTTGTAAAAAACCTACTTTAACTTTTCAAAACGTAACTTTAACTTGTCAAAAATGTGGTTTAACTTGTAACAAATGTACTTTAACTTGTAGAAATGTACTGCAACTTGTAAAAACGTAATTTAACTTGTAAAAAACGTACTTTAACTTGTCAAAACGCAACTTTAACTTGTAAAAAATCTACTTTAACTTGTCAAAACGTAACTTTAATTTGTCAAAACATAAGTGTAAATTGTAAAAAACATACATTAACTTGTAAAAAACGTACTTTAACTTGTCAAAAATGTGGTTTAACTTATACCAAATGTACTTTAACTTTTAAAAACGTACTTCAACTTGTAAAAATGTCCTTTAACTTGTAAAAAACCTACTTTAACTTTTCAAAACGTAACTTTAATTTGTCAAAACGTAAGTTTAACTTGTTAAAAATGTAATTTAACTTGTCAAAACATAACTTTAACTTCTAAAAAACGTACTTTAACTTGTCAAAATGTAATTTTAATGTGTCAAAACGTAACTTTAAGTTGTTAAAACGTAACTTTAACTTGTAAAAAATGTACTTTAACTTGTAAAAAACTACTTTAAATTGTCAAAACGTAACTTTAACTTTTCAAACCGTAAGTTTCACTTGTTAAAAACATACATTAACTTGTAAAAAACGTACTTTAACTCGTCAAAAATGTGGTTTAACTTGTAACAAATGTACTTTAACTTGTAAAAACGTACTTCAACTCGTAAAAACGTACTTTAACTTGTCAAAACGTAACTTTATCTTTTTAAAAAACCTACTTTAACTTGTCAAAACGTAACTTTATCTTTTTAAAAAACCTACTTTAACTTGTCAAAACGTAACTTTAACTTGTCAAAACGTAAGTTCAACTTGTAAAAATCGTACTTTAACTTGTAAAAAACGTACTTTAACTTTTTAAAAAAGTACTTTAACTTGTCAATACGTAACTTTAACTTGTAAAAAACCTACTTTAACTTGTTAAAAATGAAATTTAATTTGTCAAAACGTAACTTTAACTTATAAAAATTGCACTTCAACTTGTCAAAATGTAATTTTAACTTTTCAAAACGTAAGTTACGGTTGTTAAAACGTAACTTTAACTTGTAAAAAACGTACTTCAACTTGTAAAAAACGTACTTCAACTTGTAAACCACTTGCTTTAACTTGTAAAAAACGTACTTTAACTTGTAAAAAACGTAACTTTAACTTGTCAAAACGTAACTTTAACTTGTAAAAAACGTATTTTAACTTGTAAAAAACAACTTTAACTTGTCAAACCGTAACTTTAACTTTTTAAAACGTATGTTTAACTTGTTAAAAACATACATTAACTTGTAAAAAACGTACTTTAACTTGTAAAAATTGTACATTAACTTGTAAAAAACTAGTTTAACTTGTCAAACCGTAACTTTAACTTTTTCAAACGTAAGTTTAACTTGTTAAAAACATACATTAACTTGTAAAAAACGTACTTTAACTGGTAAAAAATGTACTTTAACTTGTCAACACGTAACTTTAACTTGTAAAAAACCTACTTTAACTTGTAAAAAACGTAACTTTAACTTGTCAAAAATGTGGTTTAACTTGTAACAAATGTATTTTAACTTGCAGAAACGTACTTCAACTTAAAAAAAACGTACTTTAACTTGTAAAAAACGTACTTTAACTTGTAAAAAACGTACTTTAACTTGTCAAAAATCTACTTTAACTTGTCAAAACGTAACTCTAATTTGTCAAAACATAATTCTAAATTGTTAAAAACATACATTAACTTGTAAAAAAACGTATTTTAACTTGTTAAAAATGTGGTTTAACTTATAACAAATGTACTTTAACTTTTCAAAACGTAATTCAACTTGTAAAAATGTCCTTTTACTTAAACCTACTTTAACTTGTCAAAACGTAACTTTAATTTGTCAAAACGTAAGTTTAACTTGTTAAAAACGTAATTAAACTTGTCAAAACGTAACTTTAACTTCTAAAAAATGTACTTTAACTTGTCAAAATCTAATTTTCATGTGTCAAAACGTAACTTTAAGTTTTTAAAACGTAACTTTAACTTGTAAAAAACGTACTTTAACTTGTAAAAAACTACTTTAAATTGTCAAAACGTAACTTTAACTTTTCAAAACGTAAGTTTCACTTGTTAAAAACATACATTTACTTGTAAAAAATGTACTTTAACTAGTTAAAAATGTGGTTTAACTTGTAACAAATGTACTTTAACATGTAAAAACGTACCTCAACTCGTAAAAACGTACTTTAACTTGTCAAAACGTAACTTTATCTTTTTATAAAACATACTTTAACTTGTCAAAACGTAACTTTAACTTTTCAAAACGTAAGTTTAACTTGTTAAAAACATACATTCACTTGTAAAAAACGTACTTTAACTTGTCAAAATTGTGGTTTAATTTGTAAGGAATGTACTTTAACTTGTAAAAACGTACTTCAACTTGTAAAAAACGTGCTTTAACATGTAAAAAACCAACTTTAACTTGTCAAAACGTAACTTTAATTTGTCAAAACGTAAGTTTAACTTGTTAAAAACGTAATTTAACTTGTCAAAACATAACTTTAACTTGTAAAAAACGTACTTTAACTTGTAAAAAACTACTTTAACTTGTCAAAACGTAACTTTAACTTGTCAAAACATAAGTTGAAATTCTTAAAAACATACATTCACTTGTAAAAAACGTACTTTAACTTGTCAAAAATGTGGTTTAACTTGTAACAAATGTACTTTAACTTGTAGAAACGTACTTCAACTTGTAAAAACGTAGTTTAACTTGTAAAAAACATAATTTAACTTGTAAAAAACGTACTTTAACTTGTCAAAACGTAACTTTAACTTGTAAAAAATCTACTTTAACTTGTCAAAACGTAACTTTAATTTGTCAAAACATAAGTTTAAATTGTTAAAAACATACATTCACTTGTAAAAAACGTACTTTAACTTGTCAAAAAAGTGGTTTAACTTATACCAAATGTACTTTAACTTTTAAAAACGTACTTCAACTTGTAAAAATGTCCTTTAACTTGTAAAAAACCTACTTTAACTTTTCAAAAAGTAACTTTAATTTGTCAAAACGTAAGTTGAACTTGTTAAAAACGTAATTTAACTTGTCAAAACATAACTTTAACTTGTAAAAAACGTACTTTAACTTGTCAAAAATGTGGTTTAACTTGTAACAAATGTACCTTAGCATGTAAAAACGTACCTCAACTCGTAAAAACGTACTTTAACTTGTCAAAATGTAACTTTATCTTTTTATAAAACCTACTTTAACTTGTCAAAACGTAACTTTAACTTGTCAAAATGTAAGTTTAACTTGTTAAAAACATACATTCACTTGTAAAAAACGTACTTTAACTTGTCAAAATTGTGGTTTAATTTGTAAGGAATGTACTTTAACTTGTAAAAACGTACTTCAACTTGTAAAAAACGTGCTTTAACATGTAAAAAACCAACTTTAACTTGTCAAAACGTAACTTTAATTTGTCAAAACGTAAGTTTAACTTGTTAAAAACGTAATTTAACTTGTCAAAACATAACTTTAACTTGTAAAAAACGTACTTTAACTTGTAAAAAACTACTTTAACTTGTCAAAACGTAATTTTAACTTGTCAAAACATAAGTTGAAATTCTTAAAAACATACATTCACTTGTAAAAAACGTACTTTAACTTGTCAAAAAATGTGGTTTAACATGTAACAAATGTACTTTAACTTGTAGAAACGTACTTCAACTTGTAAAAACGTAGTTTAACTTGTAAAAAACGTAATTTAACTTGTAAAAAACGTACTTTAACTTGTCAAAACGTAACTTTAACTTGTAAAAAATCTACTTTAACTTGTCAAAACGTAACTTTAATTTGTCAAAGCATAAGTGTAAATTGTTAAAAACATACATTAACTTGTAAAAAACGTACTTTAACTTGTCAAAAAAGTGGTTTAACTTATACCAAATGTACTTTAACTTTTAAAAACGTACTTCAACTTGTAAAAATGTCCTTTAACTTGTAAAAAACCTACTTTAACTTTTAAAAAAGTAACTTTAATTTGTCAAAACGTAAGTTGAACTTGTTAAAAACGTAATTTAACTTGTCAAAACATAACTTTAACTTGTAAAAAACGTACTTTAACTTGTCAAAAATGTGGTTTAACTTGTAACAAATGTACCTTAACATGTAAAAACGTACCTCAACTCGTAAAAACGTACTTTAACTTGTCAAAACGTAACTTTATCTTTTTATAAAACCTACTTTAACTTGTCAAAATTTAACTTTAACTTGTCAAAACGTAAGTTTAACTTGTTAAAAACGTAATTTAACTTGTCAAAACATAACTTTAACTTGTAAAAAACGTACTTTAACTTGTAAAAAACTACTTTAACTTGTCAAAACGTAACTTTAACTTGTCAAAACATAAGTTGAAATTCTTAAAAACATACATTCACTTGTAAAAAACGTACTTTAACTTGTCAAAAATGTGGTTTAACATGTAACAAATGTACTTTAACTTGTAGAAACGTACTTCAACTTGTAAAAACGTAGTTTAACTTGTAAAAAACATAATTTAACTTGTAAAAAACGTACTTTAACTTGTCAAAACGTAACTTTAACTTGTAAAAAATCTACTTTAACTTGTCAAAACGTAACTTTAATTTGTCAAAACATAAGTGTAAATTGTTAAAAACATACATTAACTTGTAAAAAACGTACTTTAACTTGTCAAAAAAGTGGTTTAACTTATACCAAATGTACTTTAACTTTTAAAAACGTACTTCAACTTGTAAAAATGTCCTTTAACTTGTAAAAAACCTACTTTAACTTTTCAAAAAGTAACTTTAATTTGTCAAAACGTAAGTTGAACTTGTTAAAAACGTAATTTAACTTGTCAAAACATAACTTTAACTTGTAAAAAACGTACTTTAACTTGTCAAAAATGTGGTTTAACTTGTAACAAATGTACCTTAGCATGTAAAAACGTACCTCAACTCGTAAAAACGTACTTTAACTTGTCAAAATGTAACTTTATCTTTTTATAAAACCTACTTTAACTTGTCAAAACGTAACTTTAACTTGTCAAAATGTAAGTTTAACTTGTTAAAAACATACATTCACTTGTAAAAAACGTACTTTAACTTGTCAAAATTGTGGTTTAATTTGTAAGGAATGTACTTTAACTTGTAAAAACGTACTTCAACTTGTAAAAAACGTGCTTTAACATGTAAAAAACCAACTTTAACTTGTCAAAACGTAACTTTAATTTGTCAAAACGTAAGTTTAACTTGTTAAAAACGTAATTTAACTTGTCAAAACATAACTTTAACTTGTAAAAAACGTACTTTAACTTGTAAAAAACTACTTTAACTTGTCAAAACGTAATTTTAACTTGTCAAAACATAAGTTGAAATTCTTAAAAACATACATTCACTTGTAAAAAACGTACTTTAACTTGTCAAAAAATGTGGTTTAACATGTAACAAATGTACTTTAACTTGTAGAAACGTACTTCAACTTGTAAAAACGTAGTTTAACTTGTAAAAAACGTAATTTAACTTGTAAAAAACGTACTTTAACTTGTCAAAACGTAACTTTAACTTGTAAAAAATCTACTTTAACTTGTCAAAACGTAACTTTAATTTGTCAAAGCATAAGTGTAAATTGTTAAAAACATACATTAACTTGTAAAAAACGTACTTTAACTTGTCAAAAAAGTGGTTTAACTTATACCAAATGTACTTTAACTTTTAAAAACGTACTTCAACTTGTAAAAATGTCCTTTAACTTGTAAAAAACCTACTTTAACTTTTCAAAAAGTAACTTTAATTTGTCAAAACGTAAGTTTAACTTGTTAAAAAGGTAATTTAACTTGTCAAAACATAACTTTAACTTGTAAAAAACGTACTTTAACTTGTAAAAAACTACTTTAACTTGTCAAAACGTAACTTTAACTTGTCAAAACATAAGTTGAAATTCTTAAAAACATACATTCACTTGTAAAAAATGTACTTTAACTTGTCAAAAATGTGGTTTAACATGTAACAAATGTACTTTAACTTGTAGAAACGTACTTCAACTTGTAAAAACTTAGTTTAACTTGTAAAAAACGTAATTTAACTTGTAAAAAACGTACTTTAACTTGTCAAAACGTAACTTTAACTTGTAAAAAATCTACTTTAACTTGTCAAAACGTAACTTTAATTTGTCAAAGCATAAGTGTAAATTGTTAAAAACATACATTAACTTGTAAAAAACGTACTTTAACTTGTCAAAAAAGTGGTTTAACTTATACCAAATGTACTTTAACTTTTAAAAACGTACTTCAACTTGTAAAAATGTCCTTTAACTTGTAAAAAACCTACTTTAACTTTTCAAAAAGTAACTTTAATTTGTCAAAACGTAAGTTGAACTTGTTAAAAACGTAATTTAACTTGTCAAAACATAACTTTAACTTGTAAAAAACGTACTTTAACTTGTCAAAAATGTGGTTTAACTTGTAACAAATGTACCTTAACATGTAAAAACGTACCTCAACTCGTAAAAACGTACTTTAACTTGTCAAAACGTAACTTTATCTTTTTATAAAACCTACTTTAACTTGTCAAAATTTAACTTTAACTTGTCAAAACGTAAGTTTAACTTGTTAAAAACATACATTCACTTGTAAAAAACGTACTTTAACTTGTCAAAATTGTGGTTTAATTTGTAAGGAATGTACTTTAACTTGTAAAAACGTACTTCAACTTGTAAAAAACGTGCTTTAACATGTAAAAAACCAACTTTAACTTGTCAAAACGTAACTTTAATTTGTCAAAACGTAAGTTTAACTTGTTAAAAACGTAATTTAACTTGTCAAAACATAACTTTAACTTGTAAAAGACGTACTTTAACTTGTAAAAAACTACTTTAACTTGTCAAAACGTAATTTTAACTTGTCAAAACATAAGTTGAAATTCTTAAAAACATACATTCACTTGTAAAAAATGTACTTTAACTTGTCAAAAATGTGGTTTAACATGTAACAAATGTACTTTAACTTGTAGAAACGTACTTCAACTTGTAAAAACTTAGTTTAACTTGTAAAAAACGTAATTTAACTTGTAAAAAACGTACTTTAACTTGTCAAAACGTAACTTTAACTTGTAAAAAATCTACTTTAACTTGTCAAAACGTAACTTTAATTTGTCAAAACATAAGTGTAAATTGTTAAAAACATACATTAACTTGTAAAAAACGTACTTTAACTTGTCAAAAATGTGGTTTAACTTATACCAAATGTACTTTAACTTTTAAAAACGTACTTCAACTTGTAAAAATGTCCTTTAACTTGTAAAAAACCTACTTTAACTTTTCAAAAAGTAACTTTAATTTGTCAAAACGTAAGTTTAACTTGTTAAAAACGTAATTTAACTTGTCAAAACATAACTTTAACTTCTAAAAAACGTACTTTAACTTGTCAAAATGTAATTTTAATGTGTCAAAACGTAACTTTAAGTTGTTAAAACGTAACTTTTACTTGTAAAAAACGTACTTTAACTTGTAAAAAATTACTTTAAATTGTCAAAACGTAACTTTAACTTTTCAAAACGTAAGTTTCACTTGTTAAAAACATACATTAACTTGTAAAAAACGTACTTTAACTCGTCAAAAATGTGGTTTAACTTGTAACAAATGTACTTTAACTTGTAAAAACGTACTTCAACTCGTAAAAACGTACTTTAACTTGTCAAAACGTAACTTTATCTTTTTAAAAAACCTACTTTAACTTGTCAAAACGTAACTTTAACTTGTCAAAACGTAAGTTTAACTTGTTAAAAACATACATTCACTTGTAAAAAACGTACTTTAACTTGTCAAAAATGTGGTTTAATTTGAAAGGAATGTACTTTAAGTTGTAAAAACGTACTTCAACTTGTAAAAAACGTGCTTTAACTTGTAAAAAACCTACTTTAACTTGTCAAAACGTAACTTTAATTTGTCAAAACGTAAGTTTAACTTGTTAAAAACGTAATTTAACTTGTCAAAACGTAACTTTAACTTGTAAAAAACGTACTTTAACTTGTAAAAAACTGCTTTAACTTGTCAAAACGTAACTTTAACTTGTCAAAACATAAGTTGAAATTCTTAAAAACATACATTCACTTGTAAAAAACGTACTTTGACTTGTCAAAAATGTGGTTTAACTTGTAACAAATGTACTTTAACTTGTAAAAACGTACTTTAACTTGTAAAAAACGTACTTTAATTTGTAAAAAACCTACTTTAACTTGTCAAAACGTAACTTTACCTTCTCAAAACGTAAGTTTAAATTGTTAAAAACATATATTCACTTGTAAAATACGTACTTTAACTTGTCAAAAATGTGGTTTAACTTGTAACAAATGTACTTTAACTTGTAAAAACGTACTTTAACTTATAAAAAACATACTTTAATTTGTAAAAAACCTACTTTAACTTGTCAAAACGTAACTTTACCTTCTCAAAACGTAAGTTTAAATTGTTAAAAACATACATTCACTTGTAAAATACGTACTTTAACTTGTCATAAATGTGATTTAACTTGTAACAAATGTACTTTAACTTGTAAAAACGTACTTTAACTTATAAAAAACATACTTTAATTTGTAAAAAACCTACTTTAACTAGTCAAAACGTAATTTTAACTTGTCAAAATATAAGTTTAAATTGTTAAAAACATACATTCACTTGTAAAATACGTACTTTAACTTGTCAAAAATGTGGTTTAACTTGTAACAAATGTAATTTAACTTGTAAAAACGTACTTTAACTTGTAAAAAACGTACTTTAATTTGTAAAAAACCTACTTTAACTTGTCAAAACGTAACTTTACGTTGTCAAAACGTAAGTTTAAATTGTTAAAAACACACATTAACTTGAAAAAAACGTACTTTAACTTGTCCAAAATGTGGTTTAACTTGTAACAAATGTACTTTAACTTATAAAAACGTACTTCAACTTGTAAAAATCGTACTTTAACTTGTAAAAAACATACTTTAACTTTTTAAAAAAGTACTTTAACTTGTCAATACGTAACTTTAACTTGTAAAAAACCTACTTTAACTTGTTAAAAATGAAATTTAATTTGTCAAAACATAACTTTAACTTATAAAAATTGCACTTCAACTTGTCAAAATGTAATTTTAACTTTTCAAAACGTAAGTTACGGTTGTTAAAACGTAACTTTAACTTGTAAAAAACGTACTTCAACTTGTAAAAAACGTACTTCAACTTGTAAAACACTTGCTTTAACTTGTAAAAAACGTACTTTAACTTGTAAAAAACGTAACTTTAACTTGTCAAAACGTAACTTTAACTTGTAAAAAACGTATTTTAACTTGTAAAAAACAACTTTAACTTGTCAAACCGTAACTTTAACTTTTTAAAACGTAAGTTTAACTTGTTAAAAACATACATTAACTTGTAAAAAACGTACTTTAACTTGTAAAAAACGTACATTAACTTGTAAAAAACTAGTTTAACTTGTCAAACCGTAACTTTAACTTTTTAAAACGTAAGTTTAACTTGTTAAAAACATACATTAACTTGTAAAAAACGTACTTTAATTGGTAAAAAAATGTACTTTAACTTGTCAACACGTAACTTTAACTTGTAAAAAACCTACTTTAACTTGTAAAAAACGTACTTTAATTTGTAAAAAACCTACTTTAACTTTTCAAAACGTAACTTTAACTTGTCAAAAATGTGGTTTAACTTGTAACAAATGTACTTTAACTTGTAAAAACGTACTTCAACTTATAAAAAACGTACTTTAACTTGTAAAAAACGTACTTTAACTTGTAAAAAACGTACTTTAACTTGTCAAAAATCTACTTTAACTTGTCAAAACGTAACTCTAATTTGTCAAAACATAATTCTAAATTGTTAAAAACATACATTAACTTGTAAAAAACGTACTTTAACTTGTCAAAAATGTGGTTTAACTTATAACAAATGTACTTTAACTTTTCAAAACGTACTTCAACTTGTAAAAATGTCCTTTTACTTGTAAAAAACCTACTTTAATTTGTCAAAACGTAACTTTAATTTGTCAAAACGTAAGTTTAACTTGTTAAAAACGTAATTTAACTTGTCAAAACGTAACTTTAACTTCTAAAAAACGTACTTTAACTTGTCAAAATCTAATTTTAATGTGTCAAAACGTATCTTTAAGTTGTTAAAACGTAACTTTAACTTGTAAAAAACGTACTTTAACTTGTCAAAAATGTGGTTTAACTTGTAACAAATGTACTTTAACATGTAAAAACGTACCTCAACTCGTAAAAACGTACTTTAACTTGTCAAAACGTAACTTTAACTTGTAAAAAACGTAATTTAACTTGTAAAAAACGTCCTTTAACTTGTCAAAACGTAACTTTAACTTGTAAAAAATCTACTTTAACTTGTCAAAACGTAACTTTAATTTGTCAAAACATAAGTGTAAATTGTTAAAAACATACATTAACTTGTAAAAAACGTACTTTAACTTGTCAAAAATGTGGTTTAACTTATACCAAATGTACTTTAACTTTTAAAAACGTACTTCAACTTGTAAAAATGTCCTTTAACTTGTAAAAAACCTACTTTAACTTTTCAAAAAGTAACTTTAATTTGTCAAAACGTAAGTTTAACTTGTTAAAAACGTAATTTAACTTGTCAAAACATAACATTAACTTGTAAAAAACGTACTTTAACTTGTCAAAAATGTGGTTTAACTTGTAACAAATGTACATTAACATGTAAAAACGTACCTCAACTTGTAAAAACGTACTTTAACTTGTCAAAACGTAACTTTATCTTTTTATAAAACCTACTTTAACTTGTCAAAACGTAACTTTAACTTGTCAAAACGTAAGTTTAACTTGTTAAAAACATACATTCACTTGTAAAAAACGTACTTTAACTTGTCAAAATTGTGGTTTAATTTGTAAGGAATGTACTTTAACTTGTAAAAACGTACTTCAACTTGTAAAAAACGTGCTTTAACATGTAAAAAACCAACTTTAACTTGTCAAAACGTAACTTTAATTTGTCAAAACGTAAGTTTAACTTGTTAAAAACGTAATTTAACTTGTCAAAACATAACTTTAACTTGTAAAAAACGTACTTTAACTTGTAAAAAACTACTTTAACTTGTCAAAACGTAACTTTAACTTGTCAAAACATAAGTTGAAATTCTTAAAAACATACATTCACTTGTAAAAAATGTACTTTAACTTGTCAAAAATGTGGTTTAACATGTAACAAATGTACTTTAACTTGTAGAAACGTACTTCAACTTGTAAAAACTTAGTTTAACTTGTAAAAAACGTAATTTAACTTGTAAAAAACGTACTTTAACTTGTCAAAACGTAACGTTAACTTGTAAAAAATCTACTTTAACTTGTCAAAACGTAACTTTAATTTGTCAAAACATAAGTGTAAATTGTTAAAAACATACATTAACTTGAAAAAAACGTACTTTAACTTGTCAAAAATGTGGTTTAACTTATACCAAATGTACTTTAACTTTTCAAAACGTACTTCAACTTGTAAAAATGTCCTTTTACTTGTAAAAAACCTACTTTAACTTGTCAAAACGTAACTTTAATTTGTCAAAACGTAAGTTTAACTTGTTAAAAACGTAATTTAACTTGTCAAAACGTAACTTTAACTTCTAAAAAACGTACTTTAACTTGTCAAAATCTAATTTTCATGTGTCAAAACGTATCTTTAAGTTGTTAAAACGTAACTTTAACTTGTAAAAAACGTACTTTAACTTGTCAAAAATGTGGTTTAACTTGTAACAAATGTACTTTAACATGTAAAAACGTACCTCAACTCGTAAAAACGTACTTTAACTTGTCAAAACGTAACTTTAACTTGTAAAAAACGTAATTTAACTTGTAAAAAACGTAATTTAACTTGTAAAAAACGTCCTTTAACTTGTCAAAACGTAACTTTAACTTGTAAAAAATCTACTTTAACTTGTCAAAACGTAACTTTAATTTGTCAAAACATAAGTGTAAATTGTTAAAAACATACATTAACTTGTAAAAAACGTACTTTAACTTGTCAAAAATGTGGTTTAACTTATACCAAATGTACTTTAACTTTTAAAAACGTACTTCAACTTGTAAAAATGTCCTTTAACTTGTAAAAAACCTACTTTAACTTTTCAAAAAGTAACTTTAATTTGTCAAAACGTAAGTTTAACTTGTTAAAAACGTAATTTAACTTGTCAAAACATAACATTAACTTGTAAAAAACGTACTTTAACTTGTCAAAAATGTGGTTTAACTTGTAACAAATGTACATTAACATGTAAAAACGTACCTCAACTTGTAAAAACGTACTTTAACTTGTCAAAACGTAACTTTATCTTTTTATAAAACCTACTTTAACTTGTCAAAACGTAACTTTAACTTGTCAAAACGTAAGTTTAACTTGTTAAAAACATACATTCACTTGTAAAAAACGTACTTTAACTTGTCAAAATTGTGGTTTAATTTGTAAGGAATGTACTTTAACTTGTAAAAACGTACTTCAACTTGTAAAAAACGTGCTTTAACATGTAAAAAACCAACTTTAACTTGTCAAAACGTAACTTTAATTTGTCAAAACGTAAGTTTAACTTGTTAAAAACGTAATTTAACTTGTCAAAACATAATTTTAACTTGTAAAAAACGTACTTTAACTTGTAAAAAACTACTTTAACTTGTCAAAACGTAACTTTAACTTGTCAAAACATAAGTTGAAATTCTTAAAAACATACATTCACTTGTAAAAAATGTACTTTAACTTGTCAAAAATGTGGTTTAACATGTAACAAATGTACTTTAACTTGTAGAAACGTACTTCAACTTGTAAAAACTTAGTTTAACTTGTAAAAAACGTAATTTAACTTGTAAAAAACGTACTTTAACTTGTCAAAACGTAACGTTAACTTGTAAAAAATCTACTTTAACTTGTCAAAACGTAACTTTAATTTGTCAAAACATAAGTGTAAATTGTTAAAAACATACATTAACTTGTAAAAAACGTACTTTAACTTGTCAAAAATGTGGTTTAACTTATACCAAATGTACTTTAACTTTTAAAAATGTACTTCAACTTGTAAAAATGTCCTTTAACTTGTAAAAAACCTACTTTAACTTTTCAAAAAGTAACTTTAATTTGTCAAAACGTAAGTTTAACTTGTTAAAAACATAATTTAACTTGTCAAAACATAAATTTAACTTGTAAAAAACGTACTTTAACTTGTCAAAAATGTGGTTTAACTTGTAACAAATGTACTTTAACATGTAAAAACGTACCTCAACTCGTAAAAACGTACTTTAACTTGTCAAAACGTAACTTTATCTTTTTATAAAACCTACTTTAACTTGTCAAAACGTAACTTTAACTTGTCAAAACGTAAGTTTAACTTGTTAAAAACATACATTCACTTGTAAAAAACGTACTTTAACTTGTCAAAATTGTGGTTTAATTTGTAAGGAATGTACTTTAACTTGTAAAAACGTACTTCAACTTGTAAAAAACGTGCTTTAACATGTAAAAAACCAACTTTAACTTGTCAAAACGTAACTTTAATTTGTCAAAACGTAAGTTTAACTTGTTAAAAACGTAATTTAACTTGTCAAAACATAACTTTAACTTGTAAAAAACGTACTTTAACTTGTAAAAAACTACTTTAACTTGTCAAAACGTAACATTAACTTGTCAAAACATAAGTTGAAATTCTTAAAAACATACATTCACTTGTAAAAAACGTACTTTAACTTGTCAAAAATGTGGTTTAACATGTAACAAATGTACTTTAACTTGTAGAAACGAACTTCAACTTGTAAAAACATAGTTTAACTTGTAAAAAACGTAATTTAACTTGTAAAAAACGTACTTTAACTTGTCAAAACGTAACTTTGACTTGTAAAAAATCTACTTTAACTTGTCAAAACGTAACTTTAATTTGTCAAAACATAAGTGTAAATTGTTAAAAACATACATTAACTTGTAAAAAACGTACTTTAACTTGTCAAAAATGTGGTTTAACTTATACCAAATGTACTTTAACTTTTAAAAACGTACTTCAACTTGTAAAAATGTCCTTTAACTTGTAAAAAACCTACTTTAACTTTTCAAAAAGTAACTTTAATTTGTCAAAACGTAAGTTTAACTTGTTAAAAACGTAATTTAACTTGTCAAAACATAACTTTAACTTGTAAAAAACGTACTTTAACTTGTCAAAAATGTGGTTTAACTTGTAACAAATGTACTTTAACATGTAAAAACGTACCTCAACTCGTAAAAACGTACTTTAACTTGTCAAAACGTAACTTTATCTTTTTATAAAACCTACTTTAACTTGTCAAAACGTAACTTTAACTTGTCAAAACGTAAGTTTAACTTGTTAAAAACATACATTCACTTGTAAAAAACGTACTTTAACTTGTCAAAATTGTGGTTTAATTTGTAAGGAATGTACTTTAACTTGTAAAAACGTACTTCAACTTGTAAAAAACGTGCTTTAACATGTTAAAAAACCTACTTTAACATGTCAAAACGTAACTTTAATTTGTCAAAACGTAAGTTTAACTTGTTAAAAACATAATTTAACTTGTCAAAACATAACTTTAACTTGTAAAAAACGTACTTTAACTTGTAAAAAACTACTTTAACTTGTCAAAACGTAACATTAACTTGTCAAAACATAAGTTGAAATTCTTAAAAACATACATTCACTTGTAAAAAACGTACTTTAACTTGTCAAAAATGTGGTTTAACATGTAACAAATGTACTTTAACTTGTAGAAACGAACTTCAACTTGTAAAAACATAGTTTAACTTGTAAAAAACGTAATTTAACTTGTAAAAAACGTACTTTAACTTGTCAAAACGTAACTTTAACTTGTAAAAAATCTACTTTAACTTGTCAAAACGTAACTTTAATTTGTCAAAACATAAGTGTAAATTGTTAAAAACATACATTAACTTGTAAAAAACGTACTTTAACTTGTCAAAAATGTGGTTTAACTTATACCAAATGTACTTTAACTTTTAAAAACGTACTTCAACTTGTAAAAATGTCCTTTAACTTGTAAAAAACCTACTTTAACTTTTCAAAAAGTAACTTTAATTTGTCAAAACGTAAGTTTAACTTGTTAAAAACGTAATTTAACTTGTCAAAACATAACTTTAACTTGTAAAAAACGTACTTTAACTTGTCAAAAATGTGGTTTAACTTGTAACAAATGTACTTTAACATGTAAAAACGTACCTCAACTCGTAAAAACGTACTTTAACTTGTCAAAACGTAACTTTATCTTTTTATAAAACCTACTTTAACTTGTCAAAACGTAACTTTAACTTGTCAAAACGTAAGTTTAACTTGTTAAAAACATACATTCACTTGTAAAAAACGTACTTTAACTTGTCAAAATTGTGGTTTAATTTGTAAGGAATGTACTTTAACTTGTAAAAACGTACTTCAACTTGTAAAAAACGTGCTTTAACATGTAAAAAACCAACTTTAACTTGTCAAAACGTAACTTTAATTTGTCAAAACGTAAGTTTAACTTGTTAAAAACATAATTTAACTTGTCAAAACATAACTTTAACTTGTAAAAAACGTACTTTAACTTGTAAAAAACTACTTTAACTTGTCAAAACGTAACTTTAACTTGTCAAAACATAAGTTGAAATTCTTAAAAACATACATTCACTTGTAAAAAATGTACTTTAACTTGTCAAAAATGTGGTTTAACATGTAACAAATGTACTTTAACTTGTAGAAACGTACTTCAACTTGTAAAAACTTAGTTTAACTTGTAAAAAACGTAATTTAACTTGTAAAAAACGTACTTTAACTTGTCAAAACGTAACGTTAACTTGTAAAAAATCTACTTTAACTTGTCAAAACGTAACTTTAATTTGTCAAAACATAAGTGTAAATTGTTAAAAACATACATTAACTTGTAAAAAACGTACTTTAACTTGTCAAAAATGTGGTTTAACTTATACCAAATGTACTTTAACTTTTAAAAATGTACTTCAACTTGTAAAAATGTCCTTTAACTTGTAAAAAATCTACTTTAACTTTTCAAAAAGTAACTTTAATTTGTCAAAACGTAAGTTTAACTTGTTAAAAACGTAATTTAACTTGTCAAAACATAACTTTAACTTGTAAAAAACGTACTTTAACTTGTCAAAAATGTGGTTTAACTTGTAACAAATGTACTTTAACATGTAAAAACGTACCTCAACTCGTAAAAACGTACTTTCACTTGTCAAAACGTAACTTTATCTTTTTATAAAACCTACTTTAACTTGTCAAAACGTAACTTTAACTTGTCAAAACGTAAGTTTAACTTGTTAAAAACATACATTCACTTGTAAAAAACGTACTTTAACTTGTCAAAATTGTGGTTTAATTTGTAAGGAATGTACTTTAACTTGTAAAAACGTACTTCAACTTGTAAAAAACGTGCTTTAACATGTAAAAAACCAACTTTAACTTGTCAAAACGTAACTTTAATTTGTCAAAACGTAAGTTTAACTTGTTAAAAACGTAATTTAACTTGTCAAAACATAACTTTAACTTGTAAAAAACGTACTTTAACTTGTAAAAAACTACTTTAACTTGTCAAAACGTAACATTAACTTGTCAAAACATAAGTTGAAATTCTTAAAAACGTACTTCAACTTGTAAAAACGTAGTTTAACTTGTAAAAAACGTAATTTAACTTGTCAAAACGTAACTTTAACTTGTAAAAAATCTACTTTAACTTGTCAAAACGTAACTTTAATTTGTCAAAACATAAGTGTAAATTGTTAAAAACATACATTAACTTGTAAAAAACGTACTTTAAGTTGTCAAAAATGTGGTTTAACTTATACCAAATGTACTTTAACTTGTAAAAACGTACTTCAACTTGTAAAAATGTCCTTTAACTTGTAAAAAACCTACTTTAACTTTTCAAAAAGTAACTTTAATTTGTCAAAACGTAAGTTTAACTTGTTAAAAACGTAATTTAACTTGTCAAAACATAACTTTAACTTGTAAAAAACGTACTTTAACTTGTCAAAAATGTGGTTTAACTTGTAACAAATGTACTTTAACATGTAAAAACGTACCTCAACTCGTAAAAACGTACTTTAACTTGTCAAAACGTAACTTTATCTTTTTATAAAACCTACTTTAACTTGTCAAAACGTAACTTTAACTTGTCAAAACGTAAGTTTAACTTGTTAAAAACATACATTCACTTGTAAAAAACGTACTTTAACTTGTCAAAATTGTGGTTTAATTTGTAAGGAATGTACTTTAACTTGTAAAAACGTACTTCAACTTGTAAAAAACGTGCTTTAACATGTAAAAAACCAACTTTAACTTGTCAAAACGTAACTTTAATTTGTCAAAACGTAAGTTTAACTTGTTAAAAACATAATTTAACTTGTCAAAACATAACTTTAACTTGTAAAAAACGTACTTTAACTTGTAAAAAACTACTTTAACTTGTCAAAACGTAACATTAACTTGTCAAAACATAAGTTGAAATTCTTAAAAACATACATTCACTTGTAAAAAACGTACTTTAACTTGTCAAAAATGTGGTTTAACATGTAACAAATGTACTTTAACTTGTAGAAACGAACTTCAACTTGTAAAAACATAGTTTAACTTGTAAAAAACGTAATTTAACTTGTAAAAAACGTACTTTAACTTGTCAAAACGTAACTTTAACTTGTAAAAAATCTACTTTAACTTGTCAAAACGTAACTTTAACTTGTCAAAACATAAGTGTAAATTGTAAAAAACGTACTTTAACTTGTAAAAAACGTACTTTAACTTGTCAAAAATGTGGTTTAACTTATACCAAATGTACTTTAACTTTTAAAAACGTACTTCAACTTGTAAAAATGTCCTTTAACTTGTAAAAAACCTACTTTAACTTTTCAAAAAGTAACTTTAATTTGTCAAAACGTAAGTTTAACTTGTTAAAAACGTAATTTAACTTGTCAAAACATAACTTTAACTTGTAAAAAACGTACTTTAACTTGTCAAAAATGTGGTTTAACTTGTAACAAATGTACTTTAACATGTAAAAACGTACCTCAACTCGTAAAAACGTACTTTAACTTGTCAAAACGTAACTTTATCTTTTTATAAAACCTACTTTAACTTGTCAAAACGTAACTTTAACTTGTCAAAACGTAAGTTTAACTTGTTAAAAACATACATTCACTTGTAAAAAACGTACTTTAACTTGTCAAAATTGTGGTTTAATTTGTAAGGAATGTACTTTAACTTGTAAAAACGTACTTCAACTTGTAAAAAACGTGCTTTAACATGTAAAAAACCAACTTTAACTTGTCAAAACGTAACTTTAATTTGTCAAAACGTAAGTTTAACTTGTTAAAAACATAATTTAACTTGTCAAAACATAACTTTAACTTGTAAAAAACGTACTTTAACTTGTAAAAAACTACTTCAACTTGTCAAAACGTACTTTAACTCGTCAAAACATAAGTTGAAATTCTTAAAAACATACATTCACTTGTAAAAAATGTACTTTAACTTGTCAAAAATGTGGTTTAACATGTAACAAATGTACTTTAACTTGTAGAAACGTACTTCAACTTGTAAAAACTTAGTTTAACTTGTAAAAAACGTAATTTAACTTGTAAAAAACGTACTTTAACTTGTCAAAACGTAACGTTAACTTGTAAAAAATCTACTTTAACTTGTCAAAACGTAACTTTAATTTGTCAAAACATAAGTGTAAATTGTTAAAAACATACATTAACTTGTAAAAAACGTACTTTAACTTGTCAAAAATGTGGTTTAACTTATACCAAATGTACTTTAACTTTTAAAAATGTACTTCAACTTGTAAAAATGTCCTTTAACTTGTAAAAAATCTACTTTAACTTTTCAAAAAGTAACTTTAATTTGTCAAAACGTAAGTTTAACTTGTTAAAAACGTAATTTAACTTGTCAAAACATAACTTTAACTTGTAAAAAACGTACTTTAACTTGTCAAAAATGTGGTTTAACTTGTAACAAATGTACTTTAACATGTAAAAACGTACCTCAACTCGTAAAAACGTACTTTAACTTGTCAAAACGTAACTTTATCTTTTTATAAAACCTACTTTAACTTGTCAAAACGTAACTTTAACTTGTCAAAACGTAAGTTTAACTTGTTAAAAACATACATTCACTTGTAAAAAACGTACTTTAACTTGTCAAAATTGTGGTTTAATTTGTAAGGAATGTACTTTAACTTGTAAAAACGTACTTCAACTTGTAAAAAACGTGCTTTAACATGTAAAAAACCAACTTTAACTTGTCAAAACGTAACTTTAATTTGTCAAAACGTAAGTTTAACTTGTTAAAAACGTAATTTAACTTGTCAAAACATAACTTTAACTTGTAAAAAACGTACTTTAACTTGTAAAAAACTACTTTAACTTGTCAAAACGTAACATTAACTTGTCAAAACATAAGTTGAAATTCTTAAAAACGTACTTCAACTTGTAAAAACGTAGTTTAACTTGTAAAAAACGTAATTTAACTTGTCAAAACGTAACTTTAACTTGTAAAAAATCTACTTTAACTTGTCAAAACGTAACTTTAATTTGTCAAAACATAAGTGTAAATTGTTAAAAACATACATTAACTTGTAAAAAACGTACTTTAAGTTGTCAAAAATGTGGTTTAACTTATACCAAATGTACTTTAACTTTTAAAAACGTACTTCAACTTGTAAAAATGTCCTTTAACTTGTAAAAAACCTACTTTAACTTTTCAAAAAGTAACTTTAATTTGTCAAAACGTAAGTTTAACTTGTTAAAAACATAATTTAACTTGTCAAAACATAACTTTAACTTGTAAAAAACGTACTTTAACTTGTCAAAAATGTGGTTTAACTTGTAACAAATGTACTTTAACATGTAAAAACGTACCTCAACTCGTAAAAACGTACTTTAACTTGTCAAAACGTAACTTTATCTTTTTATAAAACCTACTTTAACTTGTCAAAACGTAACTTTAACTTGTCAAAACGTAAGTTTAACTTGTTAAAAACATACATTCACTTGTAAAAAACGTACTTTAACTTGTCAAAATTGTGGTTTAATTTGTAAGGAATGTACTTTAACTTGTAAAAACGTACTTCAACTTGTAAAAAACGTGCTTTAACATGTAAAAAACCAACTTTAACTTGTCAAAACGTAACTTTAATTTGTCAAAACGTAAGTTTAACTTGTTAAAAACATAATTTAACTTGTCAAAACATAACTTTAACTTGTAAAAAACGTACTTTAACTTGTAAAAAACTACTTTAACTTGTCAAAACGTAACATTAACTTGTCAAAACATAAGTTGAAATTCTTAAAAACATACATTCACTTGTAAAAAACGTACTTTAACTTGTCAAAAATGTGGTTTAACATGTAACAAATGTACTTTAACTTGTAGAAACGAACTTCAACTTGTAAAAACATAGTTTAACTTGTAAAAAACGTAATTTAACTTGTAAAAAACGTACTTTAACTTGTCAAAACGTAACTTTAACTTGTAAAAAATCTACTTTAACTTGTCAAAACGTAACTTTAATTTGTCAAAACATAAGTGTAAATTGTTAAAAACATACATTAACTTGTAAAAAACGTACTTTAACTTGTCAAAAATGTGGTTTAACTTATACCAAATGTACTTTAACTTTTAAAAACGTACTTCAACTTGTAAAAATGTCCTTTAACTTGTAAAAAACCTACTTTAACTTTTCAAAAAGTAACTTTAATTTGTCAAAACGTAAGTTTAACTTGTTAAAAACGTAATTTAACTTGTCAAAACATAACTTTAACTTGTAAAAAACGTACTTTAACTTGTCAAAAATGTGGTTTAACTTGTAACAAATGTACTTTAACATGTAAAAACGTACCTCAACTCGTAAAAACGTACTTTAACTTGTCAAAACGTAACTTTATCTTTTTATAAAACCTACTTTAACTTGTCAAAACGTAACTTTAACTTGTCAAAACGTAAGTTTAACTTGTTAAAAACATACATTCACTTGTAAAAAACGTACTTTAACTTGTCAAAATTGTGGTTTAATTTGTAAGGAATGTACTTTAACTTGTAAAAACGTACTTCAACTTGTAAAAAACGTGCTTTAACATGTAAAAAACCAACTTTAACTTGTCAAAACGTAACTTTAATTTGTCAAAACGTAAGTTTAACTTGTTAAAAACATAATTTAACTTGTCAAAACATAACTTTAACTTGTAAAAAATGTACTTTAACTTGTAAAAAACTACTTTAACTTGTCAAAACGTAACTTTAACTTGTCAAAACATAAGTTGAAATTCTTAAAAACATACATTCACTTGTAAAAAATGTACTTTAACTTGTCAAAAATGTGGTTTAACATGTAACAAATGTACTTTAACTTGTAGAAACGTACTTCAACTTGTAAAAACTTAGTTTAACTTGTAAAAAACGTAATTTAACTTGTAAAAAACGTACTTTAACTTGTCAAAACGTAACGTTAACTTGTAAAAAATCTACTTTAACTTGTCAAAACGTAACTTTAATTTGTCAAAACATAAGTGTAAATTGTTAAAAACATACATTAACTTGTAAAAAACGTACTTTAACTTGTCAAAAATGTGGTTTAACTTATACCAAATGTACTTTAACTTTTAAAAATGTACTTCAACTTGTAAAAATGTCCTTTAACTTGTAAAAAATCTACTTTAACTTTTCAAAAAGTAACTTTAATTTGTCAAAACGTAAGTTTAACTTGTTAAAAACGTAATTTAACTTGTCAAAACATAACTTTAACTTGTAAAAAACGTACTTTAACTTGTCAAAAATGTGGTTTAACTTGTAACAAATGTACTTTAACATGTAAAAACGTACCTCAACTCGTAAAAACGTACTTTAACTTGTCAAAACGTAACTTTATCTTTTTATAAAACCTACTTTAACTTGTCAAAACGTAACTTTAACTTGTCAAAACGTAAGTTTAACTTGTTAAAAACATACATTCACTTGTAAAAAACGTACTTTAACTTGTCAAAATTGTGGTTTAATTTGTAAGGAATGTACTTTAACTTGTAAAAACGTACTTCAACTTGTAAAAAACGTGCTTTAACATGTAAAAAACCAACTTTAACTTGTCAAAACGTAACTTTAATTTGTCAAAACGTAAGTTTAACTTGTTAAAAACGTAATTTAACTTGTCAAAACATAACTTTAACTTGTAAAAAACGTACTTTAACTTGTAAAAAACTACTTTAACTTGTCAAAACGTAACATTAACTTGTCAAAACATAAGTTGAAATTCTTAAAAACGTACTTCAACTTGTAAAAACGTAGTTTAACTTGTAAAAAACGTAATTTAACTTGTCAAAACGTAACTTTAACTTGTAAAAAATCTACTTTAACTTGTCAAAACGTAACTTTAATTTGTCAAAACATAAGTGTAAATTGTTAAAAACATACATTAACTTGTAAAAAACGTACTTTAAGTTGTCAAAAATGTGGTTTAACTTATACCAAATGTACTTTAACTTTTAAAAACGTACTTCAACTTGTAAAAATGTCCTTTAACTTGTAAAAAACCTACTTTAACTTTTCAAAAAGTAACTTTAATTTGTCAAAACGTAAGTTTAACTTGTTAAAAACGTAATTTAACTTGTCAAAACATAACTTTAACTTGTAAAAAACGTACTTTAACTTGTCAAAAATGTGGTTTAACTTGTAACAAATGTACTTTAACATGTAAAAACGTACCTCAACTCGTAAAAACGTACTTTAACTTGTCAAAACGTAACTTTATCTTTTTATAAAACCTACTTTAACTTGTCAAAACGTAACTTTAACTTGTCAAAACGTAAGTTTAACTTGTTAAAAACATACATTCACTTGTAAAAAACGTACTTTAACTTGTCAAAATTGTGGTTTAATTTGTAAGGAATGTACTTTAACTTGTAAAAACGTACTTCAACTTGTAAAAAACGTGCTTTAACATGTAAAAAACCAACTTTAACTTGTCAAAACGTAACTTTAATTTGTCAAAACGTAAGTTTAACTTGTTTAAAACGTAATTTAACTTGTCAAAACATAACTTTAACTTGTAAAAAACGTACTTTAACTTGTAAAAAACTACTTTAACTTGTCAAAACGTAACATTAACTTGTCAAAACATAAGTTGAAATTCTTAAAAACATACATTCACTTGTAAAAAACGTACTTTAACTTGTCAAAAATGTGGTTTAACATGTAACAAATGTACTTTAACTTGTAGAAACGTACTTCAACTTGTAAAAACGTAGTTTAACTTGTAAAAAACGTAATTTAACTTGTAAAAAACGTACTTTAACTTGTCAAAACGTAACTTTAACTTGTAAAAAATCTACTTTAACTTGTCAAAACGTAACTTTAATTTGTCAAAACATAAGTGTAAATTGTTAAAAACATACATTAACTTGTAAAAAACGTACTTTAACTTGTCAAAAATGTGGTTTAACTTATACCAAATGTACTTTAACTTTTAAAAACGTACTTCAACTTGTAAAAATGTCCTTTAACTTGTAAAAAACCTACTTTAACTTTTCAAAAAGTAACTTTAATTTGTCAAAACGTAAGTTTAACTTGTTAAAAACGTAATTTAACTTGTCAAAACATAACTTTAACTTGTAAAAAACGTACTTTAACTTGTCAAAAATGTGGTTTAACTTGTAACAAATGTACTTTAACATGTAAAAACGTACCTCAACTCGTAAAAACGTACTTTAACTTGTCAAAACGTAACTTTATCTTTTTATAAAACCTACTTTAACTTGTCAAAACGTAACTTTAACTTGTCAAAACGTAAGTTTAACTTGTTAAAAACATACATTCACTTGTAAAAAACGTACTTTAACTTGTCAAAATTGTGGTTTAATTTGTAAGGAATGTACTTTAACTTGTAAAAACGTACTTCAACTTGTAAAAAACGTGCTTTAACATGTAAAAAACCAACTTTAACTTGTCAAAACGTAACTTTAATTTGTCAAAACGTAAGTTTAACTTGTTAAAAACATAATTTAACTTGTCAAAACATAACTTTAACTTGTAAAAAACGTACTTTAACTTGTAAAAAACTACTTTAACTTGTCAAAACGTAACTTTAACTTGTCAAAACATAAGTTGAAATTCTTAAAATCATACATTCACTTGTAAAAAATGTACTTTAACTTGTCAAAAATGTGGTTTAACATGTAACAAATGTACTTTAACTTGTAGAAACGTACTTCAACTTGTAAAAACTTAGTTTAACTTGTAAAAAACGTAATTTAACTTGTAAAAAACGTACTTTAACTTGTCAAAACGTAACGTTAACTTGTAAAAAATCTACTTTAACTTGTCAAAACGTAACTTTAATTTGTCAAAACATAAGTGTAAATTGTTAAAAACATACATTAACTTGTAAAAAACGTACTTTAACTTGTCAAAAATGTGGTTTAACTTATACCAAATGTACTTTAACTTTTAAAAATGTACTTCAACTTGTAAAAATGTCCTTTAACTTGTAAAAAACCTACTTTAACTTTTCAAAAAGTAACTTTAATTTGTCAAAACGTAAGTTTAACTTGTTAAAAACGTAATTTAACTTGTCAAAACATAACTTTAACTTGTAAAAAACGTACTTTAACTTGTCAAAAATGTGGTTTAACTTGTAACAAATGTACTTTAACATGTAAAAACGTACCTCAACTCGTAAAAACGTACTTTAACTTGTCAAAACGTAACTTTATCTTTTTATAAAACCTACTTTAACTTGTCAAAACGTAACTTTAACTTGTCAAAACGTAAGTTTAACTTGTTAAAAACATACATTCACTTGTAAAAAACGTACTTTAACTTGTCAAAATTGTGGTTTAATTTGTAAGGAATGTACTTTAACTTGTAAAAACGTACTTCAACTTGTAAAAAACGTGCTTTAACATGTAAAAAACCAACTTTAACTTGTCAAAACGTAACTTTAATTTGTCAAAACGTAAGTTTAACTTGTTAAAAACGTAATTTAACTTGTCAAAACATAACTTTAACTTGTAAAAAACGTACTTTAACTTGTAAAAAACTACTTTAACTTGTCAAAACGTAACATTAACTTGTCAAAACATAAGTTGAAATTCTTAAAAACGTACTTCAACTTGTAAAAACGTAGTTTAACTTGTAAAAAACGTAATTTAACTTGTCAAAACGTAACTTTAACTTGTAAAAAATCTACTTTAACTTGTCAAAACGTAACTTTAATTTGTCAAAACATAAGTGTAAATTGTTAAAAACATACATTAACTTGTAAAAAACGTACTTTAAGTTGTCAAAAATGTGGTTTAACTTATACCAAATGTACTTTAACTTTTAAAAACGTACTTCAACTTGTAAAAATGTCCTTTAACTTGTAAAAAACCTACTTTAACTTTTCAAAAAGTAACTTTAATTTGTCAAAACGTAAGTTTAACTTGTTAAAAACGTAATTTAACTTGCAAAACATAACTTTAACTTGTAAAAAACGTACTTTAACTTGTCAAAAATGTGGTTTAACTTGTAACAAATGTACTTTAACATGTAAAAACGTACCTCAACTCGTAAAAACGTACTTTAACTTGTCAAAACGTAACTTTATCTTTTTATAAAACCTACTTTAACTTGTCAAAACGTAACTTTAACTTGTAAAAACGTAAGTTTAACTTGTTAAAAACATACATTCACTTGTAAAAAACGTACTTTAACTTGTCAAAATTGTGGTTTAATTTGTAAGGAATGTACTTTAACTTGTAAAAACGTACTTCAACTTGTAAAAAACGTGCTTTAACATGTAAAAAACCAACTTTAACTTGTCAAAACGTAACTTTAATTTGTCAAAACGTAAGTTTAACTTGTTAAAAACGTAATTTAACTTGTCAAAACATAACTTTAACTTGTAAAAAACGTACTTTAACTTGTAAAAAACTACTTTAACTTGTCAAAACGTAACATTAACTTGTCAAAACATAAGTTGAAATTCTTAAAAACATACATTCACTTGTAAAAAACGTACTTTAACTTGTCAAAAATGTGGTTTAACATGTAACAAATGTACTTTAACTTGTAGAAACGTAATTCAACTTGTAAAAACGTAGTTTAACTTGTAAAAAACGTAAATTAACTTGTAAAAAACGTACTTTAACTTGTCAAAACGTAACTTTAACTTGTAACAAATCTACTTTAACTTGTCAAAACGTAACTTTAATTTGTCAAAACATAAGTGTAAATTGTTAAAAACATACATTAACTTGTAAAAAACGTACTTTAACTTGTCAAAAATGTGGTTTAACTTATACCAAATGTACTTTAACTTTTAAAAACGTACTTCAACTTGTAAAAATGTCCTTTAACTTGTAAAAAACCTACTTTAACTTTTCAAAAAGTAACTTTAATTTGTCAAAACGTAAGTTTAACTTGTTAAAAACGTAATTTAACTTGTCAAAACATAACTTTAACTTGTAAAAAACGTACTTTAACTTGTCAAAAATGTGGTTTAACTTGTAACAAATGTACTTTAACATGTAAAAACGTACCTCAACTCGTAAAAACGTACTTTAACTTGTCAAAACGTAACTTTATCTTTTTATAAAACCTACTTTAACTTGTCAAAACGTAACTTTAACTTGTCAAAACGTAAGTTTAACTTGTTAAAAACATACATTCACTTGTAAAAAACGTACTTTAACTTGTCAAAATTGTGGTTTAATTTGTAAGGAATGTACTTTAACTTGTAAAAACGTACTTCAACTTGTAAAAAACGTGCTTTAACATGTAAAAAACCAACTTTAACTTGTCAAAACGTAACTTTAATTTGTCAAAACGTAAGTTTAACTTGTTAAAAACGTAATTTAACTTGTCAAAACATAACTTTAACTTGTAAAAAACGTACTTTAACTTGTAAAAAACTACTTTAACTTGTCAAAACGTAACATTAACTTGTCAAAACATAAGTTGAAATTCTTAAAAACGTACATTCACTTGTAAAAAACGTACTTTAACTTGTCAAAAATGTGGTTTAACATGTAACAAATGTACTTTAACTTGTAGAAACGTACTTCAACTTGTAAAAACGTAGTTTAACTTGTAAAAAACGTAATTTAACTTGTAAAAAACGTACTTTAACTTGTCAAAACGTAACTTTAACTTGTAACAAATCTACTTTAACTTGTCAAAACGTAACTTTAATTTGTCAAAACATAAGTGTAAATTGTTAAAAACATACATTAACTTGTAAAAAACGTACTTTAACTTGTCAAAAATGTGGTTTAACTTATACCAAATGTACTTTAACTTTTAAAAACGTACTTCAACTTGTAAAAATGTCCTTTAACTTGTAAAAAACCTACTTTAACTTTTCAAAAAGTAACTTTAATTTGTCAAAACGTAAGTTTAACTTGTTAAAAACGTAATTTAACTTGTCAAAACATAACTTTAACTTGTAAAAAACGTACTTTAACTTGTCAAAAATGTGGTTTAACTTGTAACAAATGTACTTTAACATGTAAAAACGTACCTCAACTCGTAAAAACGTACTTTAACTTGTCAAAACGTAACTTTATCTTTTTATAAAACCTACTTTAACTTGTCAAAACGTAACTTTAACTTGTCAAAACGTAAGTTTAACTTGTTAAAAACATACATTCACTTGTAAAAAACGTACTTTAACTTGTCAAAATTGTGGTTTAATTTGTAAGGAATGTACTTTAACTTGTAAAAACGTACTTCAACTTGTAAAAAACGTGCTTTAACATGTAAAAAACCAACTTTAACTTGTCAAAACGTAACTTTAATTTGTCAAAACGTAAGTTTAACTTGTTAAAAACGTAATTTAACTTGTCAAAACATAACTTTAACTTGTAAAAAACGTACTTTAACTTGTAAAAAACTACTTTAACTTTTCAAAACGTAACTTTAACTTGTCAAAACATAAGTTGAAATTCTTAAAAACATACATTCACTTGTAAAAAATGTACTTTAACTTGTCAAAAATGTGGTTTAACATGTAACAAATGTACTTTAACTTGTAGAAACGTACTTCAACTTGTAAAAACTTAGTTTAACTTGTAAAAAACGTAATTTAACTTGTAAAAAACGTACTTTAACTTGTCAAAACGTAACGTTAACTTGTAAAAAATCTACTTTAACTTGTCAAAACGTAACTTTAATTTGTCAAAACATAAGTGTAAATTGTTAAAAACATACATTAACTTGTAAAAAACGTACTTTAACTTGTCAAAAATGTGGTTTAACTTATACCAAATGTACTTTAACTTTTAAAAACGTACTTCAACTTGTAAAAATGTCCTTTAACTTGTAAAAAACCTACTTTAACTTTTCAAAAACTAACTTTAATTTGTCAAAACATAAGTTTAACTTGTTAAAAACGTAATTTAACTTGTCAAAACATAACTTTAACTTGTAAAAAACGTACTTTAACTTGTCAAAAATGTGGTTTAACTTGTAACAAATGTACTTAAACATGTAAAAACGTACCTCAACTCTTAAAAACGTACTTTAACTTGTCAAAACGTAACTTTATCTTTTTATAAAACCTACTTTAACTTGTCAATATGTAACTTTAACTTGTCAAAACGTAAGTTTAACTTGTTAAAAACATACATTCACTTGTAAAAAACGTACTTTAACTTGTCAAAATTGTGGTTTAATTTGTAAGGAATGTACTTTAACTTGTAAAAACGTACTTCAACTTGTAAAAAACGTGCTTTAACATGTAAAAAACCAACTTTAACTTGTCAAAACGTAACTTTAATTTGTCAAAACGTAAGTTTAACTTGTTAAAAACGTAATTTAACTTGTCAAAACATAACTTTAACTTGTAAAAAACGTACTTTAACATGTAAAAAACTACTTTAACTTGTCAAAACGTAACATTAACTTGTCAAAACATAAGTTGAAATTCTTAAAAACATACATTCACTTGTAAAAAACGTACTTTAACTTGTCAAAAATGTGGTTTAACATGTAACAAATGTACTTTAACTTGTAGAAACGTACTTCAACTTGTAAAAACGTAGTTTAACTTGTAAAAAACGTAATTTAACTTGTAAAAAACGTACTTTAACTTGTCAAAACGTAACTTTAACTTGTAAAAAATCTACTTTAACTTGTCAAAACGTAACTTTAATTTGTCAAAACATAAGTGTAAATTGTTAAAAACATACATTAACTTGTAAAAAACGTACTTTAACTTGTCAAAAATGTGGTTTAACTTATACCAAATGTACTTTAACTTTTAAAAATGTACTTCAACTTGTAAAAATGTCCTTTAACTTGTAAAAAACCTACTTTAACTTTTCAAAAAGTAACTTTAATTTGTCAAAACGTAAGTTTAACTTGTTAAAAACGTAATTTAACTTGTCAAAACATAACTTTAACTTGTAAAAAACGTACTTTAACTTGTCAAAAATGTGGTTTAACTTGTAACAAATGTACTTTAACATGTAAAAACGTACCTCAACTCGTAAAAACGTACTTTAACTTGTCAAAACGTAACTTTATCTTTTTATAAAACCTACTTTAACTTGTCAAAACGTAACTTTAACTTGTCAAAACGTAAGTTTAACTTGTTAAAAACATACATTCACTTGTAAAAAACGTACTTTAACTTGTCAAAATTGTGGTTTAATTTGTAAGGAATGTACTTTAACTTGTAAAAACGTACTTCAACTTGTAAAACACGTGCTTTAACATGTAAAAAACCAACTTTAACTTGTCAAAACGTAACTTTAATTTGTCAAAACGTAAGTTTAACTTGTTAAAAACGTAATTTAACTTGTCAAAACATAACTTTAACTTGTAAAAAACGTACTTTAACTTGTAAAAAACTACTTTAACTTGTCAAAACGTAACTTTAACTTGTCAAAACATAAGTTGAAATTCTTAAAAACATACATTCACTTGTAAAAAATGTACTTTAACTTGTCAAAAATGTGGTTTAACATGTAACAAATGTATTTTAACTTGTAGAAACGTACTTCAACTTGTAAAAACTTAGTTTAACTTGTAAAAAACGTAATTTAACTTGTAAAAAACGTACTTTAACTTGTCAAAACGTAACGTTAACTTGTAAAAAATCTACTTTAACTTGTCAAAACGTAACTTTAATTTGTCAAAACATAAGTGTAAATTGTTAAAAACATACATTAACTTGTAAAAAACGTACTTTAACTTGTCAAAAATGTGGTTTAACTTATACCAAATGTACTTTAACTTTTAAAAATGTACTTCAACTTGTAAAAATGTCCTTTAACTTGTAAAAAACCTACTTTAACTTTTCAAAAAGTAACTTTAATTTGTCAAAACGTAAGTTTAACTTGTTAAAAACGTAATTTAACTTGTCAAAACATAACTTTAACTTGTAAAAAACGTACTTTAACTTGTCAAAAATGTGGTTTAACTTGTAACAAATGTACTTTAACATGTAAAAACGTACCTCAACTCGTAAAAACGTACTTTAACTTGTCAAAACGTAACTTTATCTTTTTATAAAACCTACTTTAACTTGTCAAAACGTAACTTTAACTTGTCAAAACGTAAGTTTAACTTGTTAAAAACATACATTCACTTGTAAAAAACATACTTTAACTTGTCAAAATTGTGGTTTAATTTGTAAGGAATGTACTTTAACTTGTAAAAACGTACTTCAACTTGTAAAACACTTGCTTTAACTTGTAAAAAACCAACTTTAACTTGTCAAAACGTAACTTTAATTTGTCAAAACGTAAGTTTAACTTGTTAAAAACGTAATTTAACTTGTCAAAACATAACTTTAACTTGTAAAAAACGTACTTTAACTTGTAAAAAACTACTTTAACTTGTCAAAACGTAACTTTAACTTGTCAAAACATAAGTTGAAATTCTTAAAAACATACATTCACTTGTAAAAAACGTACTTTAACTTGTCAAAAATGTGGTTTAACATGTAACAAATGTACTTTAACTTGTAGAAACGTACTTCAACTTGTAAAAACGTAGTTTAACTTGTAAAAAACGTAATTTAACTTGTAAAAAACGTAATTTAACTTGTCAAAACGTAACTTTAACTTGTAAAAAATCTACTTTAACTTGTCAAAACGTAACTTTAACTTGTCAAAACATAAGTGTAAATTGTAAAAAACATACATTAACTTGTAAAAAACGTACTTTAACTTGTCAAAAATGTGGTTTAACTTATACCAAATGTACTTTAACTTTTAAAAACGTACTTCAACTTGTAAAAATGTCCTTTAACTTGTAAAAAACCTACTTTAACTTTTCAAAAAGTAACTTTAATTTGTCAAAACGTAAGTTTAACTTGTTAAAAACGTAATTTAACTTGTCAAAACATAACTTTAACTTGTAAAAAACGTACTTTAACTTGTCAAAAATGTTGTTTAACTTGTAACAAATGTACTTTAACTTGTAAAAACGTACTTCAACTTGTAAAAACGTACTTTAACTTGTCAAAACGTAACTTTATCTTTTTATAAAACCTACTTTAACTTGTCAATACGTAACTTTAACTTGTCAAAACGTAAGTTTAACTTGTTAAAAACATACATTCACTTGTAAAAAACGTACTTTAACTTGTCAAAATTGTGGTTTAATTTGTAAGGAATGTACTTTAACTTGTAAAAACGTACTTCAACTTGTAAAAAACGTGCTTTAACATGTAAAAAACCAACTTTAACTTGTCAAAACGTAACTTTAATATGTCAAAACGTAAGTTTAACTTGTTAAAAACGTAATTTAACTTGTCAAAACATAACTTTAACTTGTAAAAAACGTACTTTAACTTGTAAAAAACTACTTTAACTTGTCAAAACGTAACTTTAACTTGTCAAAACATAAGTTGAAATTCTTAAAAACATACATTCACTTGTAAAAAACGTACTTTAACTTGTCAAAAATGTGGTTTAACATGTAACAAATGTACTTTAACTTGTAGAAACGTACTTCAACTTGTAAAAACGTAGTTTAACTTGTAAAAAACGTAATTTAACTTGTAAAAAACGTACTTTAACTTGTCAAAACGTAACTTTAACTTGTAAAAAATCTACTTTAACTTGTCAAAACGTAACTTTAATTTGTCAAAACATAAGTGTAAATTGTTAAAAACATACATTAACTTGTAAAAAACGTACTTTAACTTGTCAAAAATGTGGTTTAACTTATACCAAATGTACTTTAACTTTTAAAAATGTACTTCAACTTGTAAAAATGTCCTTTAACTTGTAAAAAACCTACTTTAACTTTTCAAAAAGTAACTTTAATTTGTCAAAACGTAAGTTTAACTTGTTAAAAACGTAATTTAACTTGTCAAAACATAACTTTAACTTGTAAAAAACGTACTTTAACTTGTCAAAAATGTGGTTTAACTTGTAACAAATGTACTTTAACATGTAAAAACGTACCTCAACTCGTAAAAACGTACTTTAACTTGTCAAAACGTAACTTTATCTTTTTATAAAACCTACTTTAACTTGTCAAAACGTAACTTTAACTTGTCAAAACGTAAGTTTAACTTGTTAAAAACATACATTCACTTGTAAAAAACGTACTTTAACTTGTCAAAATTGTGGTTTAATTTGTAAGGAATGTACTTTAACTTGTAAAAACGTACTTCAACTTGTAAAACACGTGCTTTAACATGTAAAAAACCAACTTTAACTTGTCAAAACGTAACTTTAATTTGTCAAAACGTAAGTTTAACTTGTTAAAAACGTAATTTAACTTGTCAAAACATAACTTTAACTTGTAAAAAACGTACTTTAACTTGTAAAAAACTACTTTAACTTGTCAAAACGTAACTTTAACTTGTCAAAACATAAGTTGAAATTCTTAAAAACATACATTCACTTGTAAAAAATGTACTTTAACTTGTCAAAAATGTGGTTTAACATGTAACAAATGTATTTTAACTTGTAGAAACGTACTTCAACTTGTAAAAACTTAGTTTAACTTGTAAAAAACGTAATTTAACTTGTAAAAAACGTACTTTAACTTGTCAAAACGTAACGTTAACTTGTAAAAAATCTACTTTAACTTGTCAAAACGTAACTTTAATTTGTCAAAACATAAGTGTAAATTGTTAAAAACATACATTAACTTGTAAAAAACGTACTTTAACTTGTCAAAAATGTGGTTTAACTTATACCAAATGTACTTTAACTTTTAAAAATGTACTTCAACTTGTAAAAATGTCCTTTAACTTGTAAAAAACCTACTTTAACTTTTCAAAAAGTAACTTTAATTTGTCAAAACGTAAGTTTAACTTGTTAAAAACGTAATTTAACTTGTCAAAACATAACTTTAACTTGTAAAAAACGTACTTTAACTTGTCAAAAATGTGGTTTAACTTGTAACAAATGTACTTTAACATGTAAAAACGTACCTCAACTCGTAAAAACGTACTTTAACTTGTCAAAACGTAACTTTATCTTTTTATAAAACCTACTTTAACTTGTCAAAACGTAACTTTAACTTGTCAAAACGTAAGTTTAACTTGTTAAAAACATACATTCACTTGTAAAAAACATACTTTAACTTGTCAAAATTGTGGTTTAATTTGTAAGGAATGTACTTTAACTTGTAAAAACGTACTTCAACTTGTAAAACACGTGCTTTAACATGTAAAAAACCAACTTTAACTTGTCAAAACGTAACTTTAATTTGTCAAAACGTAAGTTTAACTTGTTAAAAACGTAATTTAACTTGTCAAAACATAACTTTAACTTGTAAAAAACGTACTTTAACTTGTAAAAAACTACTTTAACTTGTCAAAACGTAACTTTAACTTGTCAAAACATAAGTTGAAATTCTTAAAAACATACATTCACTTGTAAAAAACGTACTTTAACTTGTCAAAAATGTGGTTTAACATGTAACAAATGTACTTTAACTTGTAGAAACGTACTTCAACTTGTAAAAACGTAGTTTAACTTGTAAAAAACGTAATTTAACTTGTAAAAAACGTAATTTAACTTGTCAAAACGTAACTTTAACTTGTAAAAAATCTACTTTAACTTGTCAAAACGTAACTTTAATTTGTCAAAACATAAGTGTAAATTGTTAAAAACATACATTAACTTGTAAAAAACGTACTTTAACTTGTCAAAAATGTGGTTTAACTTATACCAAATGTACTTTAACTTTTAAAAACGTACTTCAACTTGTAAAAATGTCCTTTAACTTGTAAAAAACCTACTTTAACTTTTCAAAAAGTAACTTTAATTTGTCAAAACGTAAGTTTAACTTGTTAAAAACGTAATTTAACTTGTCAAAACATAACTTTAACTTGTAAAAAACGTACTTTAACTTGTCAAAAATGTTGTTTAACTTGTAACAAATGTACTTTAACATGTAAAAACGTACCTCAACTCGTAAAAACGTACTTTAACTTGTCAAAACGTAACTTTATCTTTTTATAAAACCTACTTTAACTTGTCAATACGTAACTTTAACTTGTCAAAACGTAAGTTTAACTTGTTAAAAACATACATTCACTTGTAAAAAACGTACTTTAACTTGTCAAAATTGTGGTTTAATTTGTAAGGAATGTACTTTAACTTGTAAAAACGTACTTCAACTTGTAAAAAACGTGCTTTAACATGTAAAAAACCAACTTTAACTTGTCAAAACGTAACTTTAATATGTCAAAACGTAAGTTTAACTTGTTAAAAACGTAATTTAACTTGTCAAAACATAACTTTAACTTGTAAAAAACGTACTTTAACTTGTAAAAAACTACTTTAACTTGTCAAAACGTAACTTTAACTTGTCAAAACATAAGTTGAAATTCTTAAAAACATACATTCACTTGTAAAAAATGTACTTTAACTTGTCAAAAATGTGGTTTAACATGTAACAAATGTACTTTAACATGTAAAAACGTACCTCAACTCGTAAAAACGTACTTTAACTTGTCAAAACGTAACTTTATCTTTTTATAAAACCTACTTTAACTTGTCAAAACGTAACTTTAACTTGTCAAAACGTAAGTTTAACTTGTTAAAAACATACATTCACTTGTAAAAAACGTACTTTAACTTGTCAAAATTGTGGTTTAATTTGTAAGGAATGTACTTTAACTTGTAAAAACGTACTTCAACTTGTAAAAAACGTGCTTTAACATGTAAAAAACCAACTTTAACTTGTCAAAACGTAACTTTAATTTGTCAAAACGTAAGTTTAACTTGTTAAAAACGTAATTTAACTTGTCAAAACATTACTTTAACTTGTAAAAAACGTACTTTAACTTGTAAAAAACTACTTTAACTTGTCAAAACGTAACTTTAACTTGTCAAAACATAAGTTGAAATTCTTAAAAACATACATTCACTTGTAAAAAACGTACTTTAACTTGTCAAAAATGTGGTTTAACATGTAACAAATGTACTTTAACTTGTAGAAACGTACTTCAACTTGTAAAAACGTAGTTTAACTTGTAAAAAACGTAATTTAACTTGTAAAAAACGTAATTTAACTTGTCAAAACGTAACTTTAACTTGTAAAAAATCTACTTTAACTTGTCAAAACGTAACTTTAATTTGTCAAAACATAAGTGTAAATTGTTAAAAACATACATTAACTTGTAAAAAACGTACTTTAACTTGTCAAAAATGTGGTTTAACTTATACCAAATGTACTTTAACTTTTAAAAACGTACTTCAACTTGTAAAAATGTCCTTTAACTTGTAAAAAACCTACTTTAACTTTTCCAAAAGTAACTTTAATTTGTCAAAACGTAAGTTTAACTTGTTAAAAACGTAATTTAACTTGTCAAAACATAACTTTAACTTGTAAAAAACGTACTTTAACTTGTCAAAAATGTGGTTTAACTTGTAACAAATGTACTTTAACATGTAAAAACGTACCTCAACTCGTAAAAACGTACTTTAACTTGTCAAAACGTAACTTTATCTTTTTATAAAACCTACTTTAACTTGTCAATACGTAACTTTAACTTGTCAAAACGTAAGTTTAACTTGTTAAAAACATACATTCACTTGTAAAAAACGTACTTTAACTTGTCAAAATTGTGGTTTAATTTGTAAGGAATGTACTTTAACTTGTAAAAACGTACTTCAACTTGTAAAAAACGTGCTTTAACATGTAAAAAACCAACTTTAACTTGTCAAAACGTAACTTTAATATGTCAAAACGTAAGTTTAACTTGTTAAAAACGTAATTTAACTTGTCAAAACATAACTTTAACTTGTAAAAAACGTACTTTAACTTGTAAAAAACTACTTTAACTTGTCAAAACGTAACTTTAACTTGTCAAAACATAAGTTGAAATTCTTAAAAACATACATTCACTTGTAAAAAATGTACTTTAACTTGTCAAAAATGTGGTTTAACATGTAACAAATGTACTTTAACATGTAAAAACGTACCTCAACTCGTAAAAACGTACTTTAACTTGTCAAAACGTAACTTTATCTTTTTATAAAACCTACTTTAACTTGTCAAAACGTAACTTTAACTTGTCAAAACGTAAGTTTAACTTGTTAAAAACATACATTCACTTGTAAAAAACGTACTTTAACTTGTCAAAATTGTGGTTTAATTTGTAAGGAATGTACTTTAACTTGTAAAAACGTACTTCAACTTGTAAAAAACGTGCTTTAACATGTAAAAAACCAACTTTAACTTGTCAAAACGTAACTTTAATTTGTCAAAACGTAAGTTTAACTTGTTAAAAACGTAATTTAACTTGTCAAAACATTACTTTAACTTGTAAAAAACGTACTTTAACTTGTAAAAAACTACTTTAACTTGTCAAAACGTAACTTTAACTTGTCAAAACATAAGTTGAAATTCTTAAAAACATACATTCACTTGTAAAAAACGTACTTTAACTTGTCAAAAATGTGGTTTAACATGTAACAAATGTACTTTAACTTGTAGAAACGTACTTCAACTTGTAAAAACGTAGTTTAACTTGTAAAAAACGTAATTTAACTTGTAAAAAACGTAATTTAACTTGTCAAAACGTAACTTTAACTTGTAAAAAATCTACTTTAACTTGTCAAAACGTAACTTTAATTTGTCAAAACATAAGTGTAAATTGTTAAAAACATACATTAACTTGTAAAAAACGTACTTTAACTTGTCAAAAATGTGGTTTAACTTATACCAAATGTACTTTAACTTTTAAAAACGTACTTCAACTTGTAAAAATGTCCTTTAACTTGTAAAAAACCTACTTTAACTTTTCCAAAAGTAACTTTAATTTGTCAAAACGTAAGTTTAACTTGTTAAAAACGTAATTTAACTTGTCAAAACATAACTTTAACTTGTAAAAAACGTACTTTAACTTGTCAAAAATGTGGTTTAACTTGTAACAAATGTACTTTAACATGTAAAAACGTACCTCAACTCGTAAAAACGTACTTTAACTTGTCAAAACGTAACTTTATCTTTTTATAAAACCTACTTTAACTTGTCAATACGTAACTTTAACTTGTCAAAACGTAAGTTTAACTTGTTAAAAACATACATTCACTTGTAAAAAACGTACTTTAACTTGTCAAAATTGTGGTTTAATTTGTAAGGAATGTACTTTAACTTGTAAAAACGTACTTCAACTTGTAAAAAACGTGCTTTAACATGTAAAAAACCAACTTTAACTTGTCAAAACGTAACTTTAATATGTCAAAACGTAAGTTTAACTTGTTAAAAACGTAATTTAACTTGTCAAAACATAACTTTAACTTGTAAAAAACGTACTTTAACTTGTAAAAAACTACTTTAACTTGTCAAAACGTAACTTTAACTTGTCAAAACATAAGTTGAAATTCTTAAAAACATACATTCACTTGTAAAAAATGTACTTTAACTTGTCAAAAATGTGGTTTAACATGTAACAAATGTACTTTAACTTGTAGAAACGTACTTCAACTTGTAAAAACTTAGTTTAACTTGTAAAAAACGTAATTTAACTTGTAAAAAACGTACTTTAACTTGTCAAAACGTAACTTTAACTTGTAAAAAATCTACTTTAACTTGTCAAAACGTAACTTTAATTTGTCAAAACATAAGTGTAAATTGTTAAAAACATACATTAACTTGTAAAAAGCGTACTTTAACTTGTCAAAAATGTGGTTTAACTTATACCAAATGTACTTTAACTTTTAAAAACGTACTTCAACTTGTAAAAATGTCCTTTAACTTGTAAAAAACCTACTTTAACTTTTCAAAAACTAACTTTAATTTGTCAAAACATAAGTTTAACTTGTTAAAAACGTAATTTAACTTGTCAAAACATAACTTTAACTTGTAAAAAACGTACTTTAACTTGTCAAAAATGTGGTTTAACTTGTAACAAATGTACTTTAACATGTAAAAACGTACCTCAACTCGTAAAAACGTACTTTAACTTGTCAAAACGTAACTTTATCTTTTTATAAAACCTACTTTAACTTGTCAATACGTAACTTTAACTTGTCAAAACGTAAGTTTAACTTGTTAAAAACATACATTCACTTGTAAAAAACGTACTTTAACTTGTCAAAATTGTGGTTTAATTTGTAAGGAATGTACTTTAACTTGTAAAAACGTACTTCAACTTGTAAAAAACGTGCTTTAACATGTAAAAAACCAACTTTAACTTGTCAAAACGTAACTTTAACTTGTCAAAACATAACTTTAACTTGTAAAAAACGTACTTTAACTTGTAAAAAACTACTTTAACTTGTCAAAACGTAACTTTAACTTGTCAAAACATAAGTTGAAATTCTTAAAAACATACATTCACTTGTAAAAAATGTACTTTAACTTGTCAAAAATGTGGTTTAACATGTAACAAATGTACTTTAACATGTAAAAACGTACCTCAACTCGTAAAAACTTACTTTAACTTGTCAAAACGTAACTTTATCTTTTTATAAAACCTACTTTAACTTGTCAAAACGTAACTTTAACTTGTCAAAACGTAAGTTTAACTTGTTAAAAACATACATTCACTTGTAAAAAACGTACTTTAACTTGTCAAAATTGTGGTTTAATTTGTAAGGAATGTACTTTAACTTGTAAAAACGTACTTCAACTTGTAAAAAACGTGCTTTAACATGTAAAAAACCAACTTTAACTTGTCAAAACGTAACTTTAATTTGTCAAAACGTAAGTTTAACTTGTTAAAAACGTAATTTAACTTGTCAAAACATTACTTTAACTTGTAAAAAACGTACTTTAACTTGTAAAAAACTACTTTAACTTGTCAAAACGTAACTTTAACTTGTCAAAACATAAGTTGAAATTCTTAAAAACATACATTCACTTGTAAAAAACGTACTTTAACTTGTCAAAAATGTGGTTTAACATGTAACAAATGTACTTTAACTTGTAGAAACGTACTTCAACTTGTAAAAACGTAGTTTAACTTGTAAAAAACGTAATTTAACTTGTAAAAAACGTAATTTAACTTGTCAAAACGTAACTTTAACTTGTAAAAAATCTACTTTAACTTGTCAAAACGTAACTTTAATTTGTCAAAACATAAGTGTAAATTGTTAAAAACATACATTAACTTGTAAAAAACGTACTTTAACTTGTCAAAAATGTGGTTTAACTTATACCAAATGTACTTTAACTTTTAAAAACGTACTTCAACTTGTAAAAATGTCCTTTAACTTGTAAAAAACCTACTTTAACTTTTCCAAAAGTAACTTTAATTTGTCAAAACGTAAGTTTAACTTGTTAAAAACGTAATTTAACTTGTCAAAACATAACTTTAACTTGTAAAAAACGTACTTTAACTTGTCAAAAATGTGGTTTAACTTGTAACAAATGTACTTTAACATGTAAAAACGTACCTCAACTCGTAAAAACGTACTTTAACTTGTCAAAACGTAACTTTATCTTTTTATAAAACCTACTTTAACTTGTCAATACGTAACTTTAACTTGTCAAAACGTAAGTTTAACTTGTTAAAAACATACATTCACTTGTAAAAAACGTACTTTAACTTGTCAAAATTGTGGTTTAATTTGTAAGGAATGTACTTTAACTTGTAAAAACGTACTTCAACTTGTAAAAAACGTGCTTTAACATGTAAAAAACCAACTTTAACTTGTCAAAACGTAACTTTAATATGTCAAAACGTAAGTTTAACTTGTTAAAAACGTAATTTAACTTGTCAAAACATAACTTTAACTTGTAAAAAACGTACTTTAACTTGTAAAAAACTACTTTAACTTGTCAAAACGTAACTTTAACTTGTCAAAACATAAGTTGAAATTCTTAAAAACATACATTCACTTGTAAAAAATGTACTTTAACTTGTCAAAAATGTGGTTTAACATGTAACAAATGTACTTTAACTTGTAGAAACGTACTTCAACTTGTAAAAACTTAGTTTAACTTGTAAAAAACGTAATTTAACTTGTAAAAAACGTACTTTAACTTGTCAAAACGTAACTTGAACTTGTAAAAAATCTACTTTAACTTGTCAAAACGTAACTTTAATTTGTCAAAACATAAGTGTAAATTGTTAAAAACATACATTAACTTGTAAAAAGCGTACTTTAACTTGTCAAAAATGTGGTTTAACTTATACCAAATGTACTTTAACTTTTAAAAACGTACTTCAACTTGTAAAAATGTCCTTTAACTTGTAAAAAACCTACTTTAACTTTTCAAAAACTAACTTTAATTTGTCAAAACATAAGTTTAACTTGTTAAAAACGTAATTTAACTTGTCAAAACATAACTTTAACTTGTAAAAAACGTACTTTAACTTGTCAAAAATGTGGTTTAACTTGTAACAAATGTACTTTAACATGTAAAAACGTACCTCAACTCGTAAAAACGTACTTTAACTTGTCAAAACGTAACTTTATCTTTTTATAAAACCTACTTTAACTTGTCAATACGTAACTTTAACTTGTCAAAACGTAAGTTTAACTTGTTAAAAACATACATTCACTTGTAAAAAACGTACTTTAACTTGTCAAAATTGTGGTTTAATTTGTAAGGAATGTACATTAACTTGTAAAAACGTACTTCAACTTGTAAAAAACGTGCTTTAACATGTAAAAAACCAACTTTAACTTGTCAAAACGTAACTTTAATTTGTCAAAACGTAAGTTTAACTTGTTAAAGACGTAATTTAACTTGTCAAAGCATAACTTTAACTTGTAAAAAACGTACTTTAACTTGTAAAAAACTACTTTAACTTTTCAAAACGTAACTTTAACTTGTCAAAACATAAGTTGAAATTCTTAAAAACATACATTCACTTGTAAAAAATGTACTTTAACTTGTCAAAAATGTGGTTTAACATGTAACAAATGTACTTTAACTTGTAGAAACGTACTTCAACTTGTAAAAACTTAGTTTAACTTGTAAAAAACGTAATTTAACTTGTAAAAAACGTACTTTAACTTGTCAAAACGTAACTTGAACTTGTAAAAAATCTACTTTAACTTGTCAAAACGTAACTTTAATTTGTCAAAACATAAGTGTAAATTGTTAAAAACATACATTAACTTGTAAAAAGCGTACTTTAACTTGTCAAAAATGTGGTTTAACTTATACCAAATGTACTTTAACTTTTAAAAACGTACTTCAACTTGTAAAAATGTCCTTTAACTTGTAAAAAACCTACTTTAACTTTTCAAAAACTAACTTTAATTTGTCAAAACATAAGTTTAACTTGTTAAAAACGTAATTTAACTTGTCAAAACATAACTTTAACTTGTAAAAAACGTACTTTAACTTGTCAAAAATGTGGTTTAACTTGTAACAAATGTACTTTAACATGTAAAAACGTACCTCAACTCGTAAAAACGTACTTTAACTTGTCAAAACGTAACTTTATCTTTTTATAAAACCTACTTTAACTTGTCAATACGTAACTTTAACTTGTCAAAACGTAAGTTTAACTTGTTAAAAACATACATTCACTTGTAAAAAACGTACTTTAACTTGTCAAAATTGTGGTTTAATTTGTAAGGAATGTACATTAACTTGTAAAAACGTACTTCAACTTGTAAAAAACGTGCTTTAACATGTAAAAAACCAACTTTAACTTGTCAAAACGTAACTTTAATTTGTCAAAACGTAAGTTTAACTTGTTAAAAACGTAATTTAACTTGTCAAAGCATAACTTTAACTTGTAAAAAACGTACTTTAACTTGTAAAAAACTACTTTAACTTTTCAAAACGTAACTTTAACTTGTCAAAACATAAGTTGAAATTCTTAAAAACATACATTCACTTGTAAAAAATGTACTTTAACTTGTCAAAAATGTGGTTTAACATGTAACAAATGTACTTTAACTTGTAGAAACGTACTTCAACTTGTAAAAACTTAGTTTAACTTGTAAAAAACGTAATTTAACTTGTAAAAAACGTACTTTAACTTGTCAAAACGTAACGTTAACTTGTAAAAAATCTACTTTAACTTGTCAAAACGTAACTTTAATTTGTCAAAACATAAGTGTAAATTGTTAAAAACATACATTAACTTGTAAAAAACGTACTTTAACTTGTCAAAAATGTGGTTTTACTTATACCAAATGTACTTTAACTTTTAAAAACGTACTTCAACTTGTAAAAATGTCCTTTAACTTGTAAAAAACCTACTTTAACTTTTCAAAAACTAACTTTAATTTGTCAAAACATAAGTTTAACTTGTTAAAAACGTAATTTAACTTGTCAAAACATAACTTTAACTTGTAAAAACGTACTTTAACTTGTCAAAAATGTGGTTTAACTTGTAACAAATGTACTTTAACATGTAAAAACGTACCTCAACTCGTAAAAACGTACTTTAACTTGTCAAAACGTAACTTTATCTTTTTATAAAACCTACTTTAACTTGTCAATACGTAACTTTAACTTGTCAAAACGTAAGTTTAACTTGTTAAAAACATACATTCACTTGTAAAAAACGTACTTTAACTTGTCAAAATTGTGGTTTAATTTGTAAGGAATGTACTTTAACTTGTAAAAACGTACTTCAACTTGTAAAAAACGTGCTTTAACATGTAAAAAACCAACTTTAACTTGTCAAAACGTAACTTTAATTTGTCAAAACGTAAGTTTAACTTGTTAAAAACGTAATTTAACTTGTCAAAACATTACTTTAACTTGTAAAAAACGTACTTTAACTTGTAAAAAACTACTTTAACTTGTCAAAACGTAACTTTAACTTGTCAAAACATAAGTTGAAATTCTTAAAAACATACATTCACTTGTAAAAAACGTACTTTAACTTGTCAAAAATGTGGTTTAACATGTAACAAATGTACTTTAACTTGTAGAAACGTACTTCAACTTGTAAAAACGTAGTTTAACTTGTAAAAAACGTAATTTAACTTGTAAAAAACGTAATTTAACTTGTCAAAACGTAACTTTAACTTGTAAAAAATCTACTTTAACTTGTCAAAACGTAACTTTAATTTGTCAAAACATAAGTGTAAATTGTTAAAAACATACATTAACTTGTAAAAAACGTACTTTAACTTGTCAAAAATGTGGTTTAACTTATACCAAATGTACTTTAACTTTTAAAAACGTACTTCAACTTGTAAAAATGTCCTTTAACTTGTAAAAAACCTACTTTAACTTTTCCAAAAGTAACTTTAATTTGTCAAGTTTAACTTGTTAAAAACGTAATTTAACTTGTCAAAACATAACTTTAACTTGTAAAAAACGTACTTTAACTTGTCAAAAATGTGGTTTAACTTGTAACAAATGTACTTTAACATGTAAAAACGTACCTCAACTCGTAAAAACGTACTTTAACTTGTCAAAACGTAACTTTATCTTTTTATAAAACCTACTTTAACTTGTCAATACGTAACTTTAACTTGTCAAAACGTAAGTTTAACTTGTTAAAAACATACATTCACTTGTAAAAAACGTACTTTAACTTGTCAAAATTGTGGTTTAATTTGTAAGGAATGTACTTTAACTTGTAAAAACGTACTTCAACTTGTAAAAAACGTGCTTTAACATGTAAAAAACCAACTTTAACTTGTCAAAACGTAACTTTGATATGTCAAAACGTAAGTTTAACTTGTTAAAAACGTAATTTAACTTGTCAAAACATAACTTTAACTTGTAAAAAACGTACTTTAACTTGTAAAAAACTACTTTAACTTGTCAAAACGTAACTTTAACTTGTCAAAACATAAGTTGAAATTCTTAAAAACATACATTCACTTGTAAAAAATGTACTTTAACTTGTCAAAAATGTGGTTTAACATGTAACAAATGTACTTTAACTTGTAGAAACGTACTTCAACTTGTAAAAACTTAGTTTAACTTGTAAAAAACGTAATTTAACTTGTAAAAAACGTACTTTAACTTGTCAAAACGTAACTTGAACTTGTAAAAAATCTACTTTAACTTGTCAAAACGTAACTTTAATTTGTCAAAACATAAGTGTAAATTGTTAAAAACATACATTAACTTGTAAAAAGCGTACTTTAACTTGTCAAAAATGTGGTTTAACTTATACCAAATGTACTTTAACTTTTAAAAACGTACTTCAACTTGTAAAAATGTCCTTTAACTTGTAAAAAACCTACTTTAACTTTTCAAAAACTAACTTTAATTTGTCAAAACATAAGTTTAACTTGTTAAAAACGTAATTTAACTTGTCAAAACATAACTTTAACTTGTAAAAAACGTACTTTAACTTGTCAAAAATGTGGTTTAACTTGTAACAAATGTACTTTAACATGTAAAAACGTACCTCAACTCGTAAAAACGTACTTTAACTTGTCAAAACGTAACTTTATCTTTTTATAAAACCTACTTTAACTTGTCAATACGTAACTTTAACTTGTCAAAACGTAAGTTTAACTTGTTAAAAACATACATTCACTTGTAAAAAACGTACTTTAACTTGTCAAAATTGTGGTTTAATTTGTAAGGAATGTACATTAACTTGTAAAAACGTACTTCAACTTGTAAAAAACGTGCTTTAACATGTAAAAAACCAACTTTAACTTGTCAAAACGTAACTTTAATTTGTCAAAACGTAAGTTTAACTTGTTAAAAACGTAATTTAACTTGTCAAAGCATAACTTTAACTTGTAAAAAACGTACTTTAACTTGTAAAAAACTACTTTAACTTTTCAAAACGTAACTTTAACTTGTCAAAACATAAGTTGAAATTCTTAAAAACATACATTCACTTGTAAAAAATGTACTTTAACTTGTCAAAAATGTGGTTTAACATGTAACAAATGTACTTTAACTTGTAGAAACGTACTTCAACTTGTAAAAACTTAGTTTAACTTGTAAAAAACGTAATTTAACTTGTAAAAAACGTACTTTAACTTGTCAAAACGTAACTTGAACTTGTAAAAAATCTACTTTAACTTGTCAAAACGTAACTTTAATTTGTCAAAACATAAGTGTAAATTGTTAAAAACATACATTAACTTGTAAAAAGCGTACTTTAACTTGTCAAAAATGTGGTTTAACTTATACCAAATGTACTTTAACTTTTAAAAACGTACTTCAACTTGTAAAAATGTCCTTTAACTTGTAAAAAACCTACTTTAACTTTTCAAAAACTAACTTTAATTTGTCAAAACATAAGTTTAACTTGTTAAAAACGTAATTTAACTTGTCAAAACATAACTTTAACTTGTAAAAAACGTACTTTAACTTGTCAAAAATGTGGTTTAACTTGTAACAAATGTACTTTAACATGTAAAAACGTACCTCAACTCGTAAAAACGTACTTTAACTTGTCAAAACGTAACTTTATCTTTTTATAAAACCTACTTTAACTTGTCAATACGTAACTTTAACTTGTCAAAACGTAAGTTTAACTTGTTAAAAACATACATTCACTTGTAAAAAACGTACTTTAACTTGTCAAAATTGTGGTTTAATTTGTAAGGAATGTACATTAACTTGTAAAAACGTACTTCAACTTGTAAAAAACGTGCTTTAACATGTAAAAAACCAACTTTAACTTGTCAAAACGTAACTTTAATTTGTCAAAACGTAAGTTTAACTTGTTAAAAACGTAATTTAACTTGTCAAAGCATAACTTTAACTTGTAAAAAACGTACTTTAACTTGTAAAAAACTACTTTAACTTTTCAAAACGTAACTTTAACTTGTCAAAACATAAGTTGAAATTCTTAAAAACATACATTCACTTGTAAAAAATGTACTTTAACTTGTCAAAAATGTGGTTTAACATGTAACAAATGTACTTTAACTTGTAGAAACGTACTTCAACTTGTAAAAACTTAGTTTAACTTGTAAAAAACGTAATTTAACTTGTAAAAAACGTACTTTAACTTGTCAAAACGTAACGTTAACTTGTAAAAAATCTACTTTAACTTGTCAAAACGTAACTTTAATTTGTCAAAACATAAGTGTAAATTGTTAAAAACATACATTAACTTGTAAAAAACGTACTTTAACTTGTCAAAAATGTGGTTTAACTTATACCAAATGTACTTTAACTTTTAAAAACGTACTTCAACTTGTAAAAATGTCCTTTAACTTGTAAAAAACCTACTTTAACTTTTCAAAAACTAACTTTAATTTGTCAAAACATAAGTTTAACTTGTTAAAAACGTAATTTAACTTGTCAAAACATAACTTTAACTTGTAAAAAACGTACTTTAACTTGTCAAAAATGTGGTTTAACTTGTAACAAATGTACTTTAACATGTAAAAACGTACCTCAACTCGTAAAAACGTACTTTAACTTGTCAAAACGTAACTTTATCTTTTTATAAAACCTACTTTAACTTGTCAATACGTAACTTTAACTTGTCAAAACGTAAGTTTAACTTGTTAAAAACATACATTCACTTGTAAAAAACGTACTTTAACTTGTCAAAATTGTGGTTTAATTTGTAAGGAATGTACTTTAACTTGTAAAAACGTACTTCAACTTGTAAAAAACGTGCTTTAACATGTAAAAAACCAACTTTAACTTGTCAAAACGTAACTTTAATTTGTCAAAACGTAAGTTTAACTTGTTAAAAACGTAATTTAACTTGTCAAAGCATAACTTTAACTTGTAAAAAACGTACTTTAACTTGTAAAAAACTACTTTAACTTTTCAAAACGTAACTTTAACTTGTCAAAACATAAGTTGAAATTCTTAAAAACATACATTCACTTGTAAAAAATGTACTTTAACTTGTCAAAAATGTGGTTTAACATGTAACAAATGTACTTTAACTTGTAGAAACGTACTTCAACCTGTAAAAACTTAGTTTAACTTGTAAAAAACGTAATTTAACTTGTAAAAAACGTACTTTAACTTGTCAAAACGTAACGTTAACTTGTAAAAAATCTACTTTAACTTGTCAAAACGTAACTTTAATTTGTCAAAACATAAGTGTAAATTGTTAAAAACATACATTAACTTGTAAAAAACGTACTTTAACTTGTCAAAAATGTGGTTTAACTTATACCAAATGTACTTTAACTTTTAAAAACGTACTTCAACTTGTAAAAATGTCCTTTAACTTGTAAAAAACCTACTTTAACTTTTCAAAAACTAACTTTAATTTGTCAAAACATAAGTTTAACTTGTTAAAAACGTAATTTAACTTGTCAAAACGTAACTTTAACTTGTAAAAAACGTAATTTAACTTGTCAAAAATGTGGTTTAACTTGTAACAAATGTACTTTAACTTGTAAAAACGTACCTCAACTCGTAAAAACGTACTTTAACTTGTCAAAACGTAACTTTATCTTTTTATAAAACCTACTTTAACTTGTCAATACGTAACTTTAACTTGTCAAAACGTAAGTTTAACTTGTTAAAAACATACATTCACTTGTAAAAAACGTACTTTAACTTGTCAAAATTGTGGTTTAATTTGTAAGGAATGTACTTTAACTTGTAAAAACGTACTTCAACTTGTAAAAAACGTGCTTTAACATGTAAAAAACCAACTTTAACTTGTCAAAACGTAACTTTAATTTGTCAAAACGTAAGTTTAACTTGTTAAAAACGTAATTTAACTTGTCAAAACATAACTTTAACTTGTAAAAAACGTACTTTAACTTGTAAAAAACTACTTTAACTTGTCAAAACGTAACATTAACTTGTCAAAACATAAGTTGAAATTCTTAAAAACATACATTCACTTGTAAAAAACGTACTTTAACTTGTCAAAAATGTGGTTTAACATGTAACAAATGTACTTTAACTTGTAGAAACGTACTTCAACTTGTAAAAACGTAGTTTAACTTGTAAAAAACGTAATTTAACTTGTAAAAAACGTACTTTAACTTGTCAAAACGTAACTTTAACTTGTAAAAAATCTACTTTAACTTGTCAAAACGTAACTCTAATTTGTCAAAACATAAGTGTAAATTGTTAAAAACATACATTAACTTGTAAAAAACGTACTTTAACTTGTCAAAAATGTGGTTTAACTTATACCAAATGTACTTTAACTTTTAAAAACGTACTTCAACTTGTAAAAATGTCCTTTAACTTGTAAAAAACCTACTTTAACTTTTCAAAAAGTAACTTTAATTTGTCAAAACGTAAGTTTAACTTGTTAAGAACGTAATTTAACTTGTCAAAACATAACTTTAACTTGTAAAAAACGTACTTTAACTTGTCAAAAATGTGGTTTAACTTGTAACAAATGTACTTTAACATGTAAAAACGTACCTCAACTCGTAAAAACGTACTTTAACTTGTCAAAACGTAACTTTATCTTTTTATAAAACCTACTTTAACTTGTCAAAACGTAACTTTAACTTGTCAAAACGTAAGTTTAACTTTTTAAAAACATACATTCACTTGTAAAAAACGTACTTTAACTTGTCAAAATTGTGGTTTAATTTGTAAGGAATGTACTTTAACTTGTAAAAACGTACTTCAACTTGTAAAAAACGTGCTTTAACATGTAAAAAACCAACTTTAACTTGTCAAAACGTAACTTTAATTTGTCAAAACGTAAGTTTAACTTGTTAAAAACGTAATTTAACTTGTCAAAACATAACTTTAACTTGTAAAAAACGTACTTTAACTTGTAAAAAACTACTTTAACTTGTCAAAACGTAACTTTAACTTGTCAAAACATAAGTTGAAATTCTTAAAAACATACATTCACTTGTAAAAAATGTACTTTAACTTGTCAAAAATGTGTCAAAAATGTGGTTTAACATGTAACAAATGTACTTTAACTTGTAGAAACGTACTTCAACTTGTAAAAACTTAGTTTAACTTGTAAAAAACGTAATTTAACTTGTAAAAAACGTACTTTAACTTGTCAAAACGTAACGTTAACTTGTAAAAAATCTACTTTAACTTGTCAAAACGTAACTTTAATTTGTCAAAACATAAGTGTAAATTGTTAAAAACATACATTAACTTGTAAAAAACGTACTTTAACTTGTCAAAAATGTGGTTTAACTTATACCAAATGTACTTTAACTTTTAAAAACGTACTTCAACTTGTAAAAATGTCCTTTAACTTGTAAAAAACCTACTTTAACTTTTCAAAAACTAACTTTAATTTGTCAAAACATAAGTTTAACTTGTTAAAAACGTAATTTAACTTGTCAAAACATAACTTTAACTTGTAAAAAACGTACTTTAACTTGTCAAAAATGTGGTTTAACTTGTAACAAATGTACTTTAACATGTAAAAACGTACCTCAACTCGTAAAAACGTACTTTAACTTGTCAAAACGTAACTTTATCTTTTTATAAAACCTACTTTAACTTGTCAATACGTAACTTTAACTTGTCAAAACGTAAGTTTAACTTGTTAAAAACATACATTCACTTGTAAAAAACGTACTTTAACTTGTCAAAATTGTGGTTTAATTTGTAAGGAATGTACTTTAACTTGTAAAAACGTACTTCAACTTGTAAAAAACGTGCTTTAACATGTAAAAAACCAACTTTAACTTGTCAAAACGTAACTTTAATTTGTCAAAACGTAAGTTTAACTTGTTAAAAACGTAATTTAACTTGTCAAAGCATAACTTTAACTTGTAAAAAACGTACTTTAACTTGTAAAAAACTACTTTAACTTGTCAAAACGTAACTTTAACTTGTCAAAACATAAGTTGAAATTCTTAAAAACATACATTCACTTGTAAAAAACGTACTTTAACTTGTCAAAAATGTGGTTTAACATGTAACAAATGTACTTTAACTTGTAGAAACGTACTTCAACTTGTAAAAACGTAGTTTAACTTGTAAAAAACGTAATTTAACTTGTAAAAAACGTACTTTAACTTGTCAAAACGTAACTTTAACTTGTAAAAAATCTACTTTAACTTGTCAAAACGTAACTCTAATTTGTCAAAACATAAGTGTAAATTGTTAAAAACATACATTAACTTGTAAAAAACGTACTTTAACTTGTCAAAAATGTGGTTTAACTTATACCAAATGTACTTTAACTTTTAAAAACGTACTTCAACTTGTAAAAATGTCCTTTAACTTGTAAAAAACCTACTTTAACTTTTCAAAAAGTAACTTTAATTTGTCAAAACGTAAGTTTAACTTGTTAAAAACGTAATTTAACTTGTCAAAACATAACTTTAACTTGTAAAAAACGTACTTTAACTTGTAAAAAACTACTTTAACTTTTCAAAACGTAACTTTAACTTGTCAAAACATAAGTTGAAATTCTTAAAAACATACATTCACTTGTAAAAAATGTACTTTAACTTGTCAAAAATGTGGTTTAACATGTAACAAATGTACTTTAACTTGTAGAAACGTACTTCAACTTGTAAAAACGTAGTTTAACTTGTAAAAAACGTAATTTAACTTGTAAAAAACGTACTTTAACTTGTCAAAACGTAACGTTAACTTGTAAAAAATCTACTTTAACTTGTCAAAACGTAACTTTAATTTGTCAAAACATAAGTGTAAATTGTTAAAAACATACATTAACTTGTAAAAAACGTACTTTAACTTGTCAAAAATGTGGTTTAACTTATACCAAATGTACTTTAACTTTTAAAAACGTACTTCAACTTGTAAAAATGTCCTTTAACTTGTAAAAAACCTACTTTAACTTTTCAAAAACTAACTTTAATTTGTCAAAACATAAGTTTAACTTGTTAAAAACGTAATTTAACTTGTCAAAACATAACTTTAACTTGTAAAAAACGTAATTTAACTTGTCAAAAATGTGGTTTAACTTGTAACAAATGTACTTTAACATGTAAAAACGTACCTCAACTCGTAAAAACGTACTTTAACTTGTCAAAACGTAACTTTATCTTTTTATAAAACCTACTTTAACTTGTCAATACGTAACTTTAACTTGTCAAAACGTAAGTTTAACTTGTTAAAAACATACATTCACTTGTAAAAAACGTACTTTAACTTGTCAAAATTGTGGTTTAATTTGTAAGGAATGTACTTTAACTTGTAAAAACGTACTTCAACTTGTAAAAAACGTGCTTTAACATGTAAAAAACCAACTTTAACTTGTCAAAACGTAACTTTAATTTGTTAAAACGTAAGTTTAACTTGTTAAAAACGTAATTTAACTTGTCAAAACATAACTTTAACTTGTAAAAAACGTACTTTAACTTGTAAAAAACTACTTTAACTTGTCAAAACGTAACATTAACTTGTCAAAACATAAGTTGAAATTCTTAAAAACATACATTCACTTGTAAAAAACGTACTTTAACTTGTCAAAAATGTGGTTTAACATGTAACAAATGTACTTTAACTTGTAGAAACGTACTTCAACTTGTAAAAACGTAGTTTAACTTGTAAAAAACGTAATTTAACTTGTAAAAAACGTACTTTAACTTGTCAAAACGTAACTTTAACTTGTAAAAAATCTACTTTAACTTGTCAAAACGTAACTCTAATTTGTCAAAACATAAGTGTAAATTGTTAAAAACATACATTAACTTGTAAAAAACGTACTTTAACTTGTCAAAAATGTGGTTTAACTTATACCAAATGTACTTTAACTTTTAAAAACGTACTTCAACTTGTAAAAATGTCCTATAACTTGTAAAAAACCTACTTTAACTTTTCAAAAAGTAACTTTAATTTGTCAAAACGTAAGTTTAACTTGTTAAAAACGTAATTTAACTTGTCAAAACATAACTTTAACTTGTAAAAAACGTACTTTAACTTGTCAAAAATGTGGTTTAACTTGTAACAAATGTACTTTAACATGTAAAAACGTACCTCAACTCGTAAAAACGTACTTTAACTTGTCAAAACGTAACTTTATCTTTTTATAAAACCTACTTTAACTTGTCAAAACGTAACTTTAACTTGTCAAAACGTAAGTTTAACTTTTTAAAAACATACATTCACTTGTAAAAAACGTACTTTAACTTGTCAAAATTGTGGTTTAATTTGTAAGGAATGTACTTTAACTTGTAAAAACGTACTTCAACTTGTAAAAAACGTGCTTTAACATGTAAAAAACCAACTTTAACTTGTCAAAACGTAACTTTAATTTGTCAAAACGTAAGTTTAACTTGTTAAAAACGTAATTTAACTTGTCAAAACATAACTTTAACTTGTAAAAAACGTACTTTAACTTGTAAAAAACTACTTTAACTTGTCAAAACGTAACTTTAACTTGTCAAAACATAAGTTGAAATTCTTAAAAACATACATTCACTTGTAAAAAATGTACTTTAACTTGTCAAAAATGTGGTTTAACATGTAACAAATGTACTTTAACTTGTAGAAACGTACTTCAACTTGTAAAAACTTAGTTTAACTTGTAAAAAACGTAATTTAACTTGTAAAAAACGTACTTTAACTTGTCAAAACGTAACGTTAACTTGTAAAAAATCTACTTTAACTTGTCAAAACGTAACTTTAATTTGTCAAAACATAAGTGTAAATTGTTAAAAACATACATTAACTTGTAAAAAACGTACTTTAACTTGTCAAAAATGTGGTTTAACTTATACCAAATGTACTTTAACTTTTAAAAACGTACTTCAACTTGTAAAAATGTCCTTTAACTTGTAAAAAACCTACTTTAACTTTTCAAAAATTAACTTTAATTTGTCAAAACATAAGTTTAACTTGTTAAAAACGTAATTTAACTTGTCAAAACATAACTTTAACTTGTAAAAAATGTACTTTAACTTGTCAAAAATGTGGTTTAACTTGTAACAAATGTACTTTAACATGTAAAAACGTACCTCAACTCGTAAAAACGTACTTTAACTTGTCAAAACGTAACTTTATCTTTTTATAAAACCTACTTTAACTTGTCAATACGTAACTTTAACTTGTCAAAACGTAAGTTTAACTTGTTAAAAACATACATTCACTTGTAAAAAACGTACTTTAACTTGTCAAAATTGTGGTTTAATTTGTAAGGAATGTACTTTAACTTGTAAAAACGTACTTCAACTTGTAAAAAACGTGCTTTAACATGTAAAAAACCAACTTTAACTTGTCAATACGTAACTTTAATTTGTCAAAACGTAAGTTTAACTTGTTAAAAACGTAATTTAACTTGTCAAAACATAACTTTAACTTGTAAAAAACGTACTTTAACTTGTAAAAAACTACTTTAACTTGTCAAAACGTAACTTTAACTTGTCAAAACATAAGTTGAAATTCTTAAAAACATACATTCACTTGTAAAAAATGTACTTTAACTTGTCAAAAATGTGGTTTAACATGTAACAAATGTACTTTAACTTGTAGAAACGTACTTCAACTTGTAAAAACTTAGTTTAACTTGTAAAAAACGTAATTTAACTTGTAAAAAACGTACTTTAACTTGTCAAAACGTAACGTTAACTTGTAAAAAATCTACTTTAACTTGTCAAAACGTAACTTTAATTTGTCAAAACATAAGTGTAAATTGTTAAAAACATACATTAACTTGTAAAAAACGTACTTTAACTTGTCAAAAATGTGGTTTAACTTATACCAAATGTACTTTAACTTTTAAAAACGTACTTCAACTTGTAAAAATGTCCTTTAACTTGTAAAAAACCTACTTTAACTTTTCAAAAACTAACTTTAATTTGTCAAAACATAAGTTTAACTTGTTAAAAACGTAATTTAACTTGTCAAAACATAACTTTAACTTGTAAAAAACGTACTTTAACTTGTCAAAAATGTGGTTTAACTTGTAACAAATGTACTTTAACATGTAAAAACGTACCTCAACTCGTAAAAACGTACTTTAACTTGTCAAAACGTAACTTTATCTTTTTATAAAACCTACTTTAACTTGTCAATACGTAACTTTAACTTGTCAAAACGTAAGTTTAACTTGTTAAAAACATACATTCACTTGTAAAAAACGTACTTTAACTTGTCAAAATTGTGGTTTAATTTGTAAGGAATGTACTTTAACTTGTAAAAACGTACTTCAACTTGTAAAAAACGTGCTTTAACATGTGAAAAACCAACTTTAACTTGTCAATACGTAACTTTAATTTGTCAAAACGTAAGTTTAACTTGTTAAAAACGTAATTTAACTTGTCAAAACATAACTTTAACTTGTAAAAAACGTACTTTAACTTGTAAAAAACTACTTTAACTTGTCAAAACGTAACTTTAACTTGTCAAAACATAAGTTGAAATTCTTAAAAACATACATTCACTTGTAAAAAATGTACTTTAACTTGTCAAAAATGTGGTTTAACATGTAACAAATGTACTTTAACTTGTAGAAACGTACTTCAACTTGTAAAAACTTAGTTTAACTTGTAAAAAACGTAATTTAACTTGTAAAAAACGTACTTTAACTTGTCAAAACGTAACGTTAACTTGTAAAAAATCTACTTTAACTTGTCAAAACGTAACTTTAATTTGTCAAAACATAAGTGTAAATTGTTAAAAACATACATTAACTTGTAAAAAACGTACTTTAACTTGTCAAAAATGTGGTTTAACTTATACCAAATGTACTTTAACTTTTAAAAACGTACTTCAACTTGTAAAAATGTCCTTTAACTTGTAAAAAACCTACTTTAACTTTTCAAAAACTAACTTTAATTTGTCAAAACATAAGTTTAACTTGTTAAAAACGTAATTTAACTTGTCAAAACATAACTTTAACTTGTAAAAAACTTACTTTAACTTGTCAAAAATGTGGTTTAACTTGTAACAAATGTACTTTAACATGTAAAAACGTACCTCAACTCGTAAAAACGTACTTTAACTTGTCAAAACGTAACTTTATCTTTTTATAAAACCTACTTTAACTTGTCAATACGTAACTTTAACTTGTCAAAACGTAAGTTTAACTTGTTAAAAACATACATTCACTTGTAAAAAACGTACTTTAACTTGTCAAAATTGTGGTTTAATTTGTAAGGAATGTACTTTAACTTGTAAAAACGTACTTCAACTTGTAAAAAACGTGCTTTAACATGTGAAAAACCAACTTTAACTTGTCAATACGTAACTTTAATTTGTCAAAACGTAAGTTTAACTTGTTAAAAACGTAATTTAACTTGTCAAAACATAACTTTAACTTGTAAAAAACGTACTTTAACTTGTAAAAAACTACTTTAACTTGTCAAAACGTAACTTTAACTTGTCAAAACATAAGTTGAAATTCTTAAAAACATACATTCACTTGTAAAAAATGTACTTTAACTTGTCAAAAATGTGGTTTAACATGTAACAAATGTACTTTAACTTGTAGAAACGTACTTCAACTTGTAAAAACTTAGTTTAACTTGTAAAAAACGTAATTTAACTTGTAAAAAACGTACTTTAACTTGTCAAAACGTAACGTTAACTTGTAAAAAATCTACTTTAACTTGTCAAAACGTAACTTTAATTTGTCAAAACATAAGTGTAAATTGTTAAAAACATACATTAACTTGTAAAAAACGTACTTTAACTTGTCAAAAATGTGGTTTAACTTATACCAAATGTACTTTAACTTTTAAAAACGTACTTCAACTTGTAAAAATGTCCTTTAACTTGTAAAAAACCTACTTTAACTTTTCAAAAACTAACTTTAATTTGTCAAAACATAAGTTTAACTTGTTAAAAACGTAATTTAACTTGTCAAAACATAACTTTAACTTGTAAAAAACTTACTTTAACTTGTCAAAAATGTGGTTTAACTTGTAACAAATGTACTTTAACATGTAAAAACGTACCTCAACTCGTAAAAACGTACTTTAACTTGTCAAAACGTAACTTTATCTTTTTATAAAACCTACTTTAACTTGTCAATACGTAACTTTAACTTGTCAAAACGTAAGTTTAACTTGTTAAAAACATACATTCACTTGTAAAAAACGTACTTTAACTTGTCAAAATTGTGGTTTAATTTGTAAGGAATGTACTTTAACTTGTAAAAACGTACTTCAACTTGTAAAAAACGTGCTTTAACATGTGAAAAACCAACTTTAACTTGTCAATACGTAACTTTAATTTGTCAAAACGTAAGTTTAACTTGTTAAAAACGTAATTTAACTTGTCAAAACATAACTTTAACTTGTAAAAAACGTACTTTAACTTGTAAAAAACTACTTTAACTTGTCAAAACGTAACTTTAACTTGTCAAAACATAAGTTGAAATTCTTAAAAACATACATTCACTTGTAAAAAATGTACTTTAACTTGTCAAAAATGTGGTTTAACATGTAACAAATGTACTTTAACTTGTAGAAACGTACTTCAACTTGTAAAAACTTAGTTTAACTTGTAAAAAACGTAATTTAACTTGTAAAAAACGTACTTTAACTTGTCAAAACGTAACGTTAACTTGTAAAAAATCTACTTTAACTTGTCAAAACGTAACTTTAATTTGTCAAAACATAAGTGTAAATTGTTAAAAACATACATTAACTTGTAAAAAACGTACTTTAACTTGTCAAAAATGTGGTTTAACTTATACCAAATGTACTTTAACTTTTAAAAACGTACTTCAACTTGTAAAAATGTCCTTTAACTTGTAAAAAACCTACTTTAACTTTTCAAAAACTAACTTTAATTTGTCAAAACATAAGTTTAACTTGTTAAAAACGTAATTTAACTTGTCAAAACATAACTTTAACTTGTAAAAAACGTACTTTAACTTGTCAAAAATGTGGTTTAACTTGTAACAAATGTACTTTAACATGTAAAAACGTACCTCAACTCGTAAAAACGTACTTTAACTTGTCAAAACGTAACTTTATCTTTTTATAAAACCTACTTTAACTTGTCAATACGTAACTTTAACTTGTCAAAACGTAAGTTTAACTTGTTAAAAACATACATTCACTTGTAAAAAACGTACTTTAACTTGTCAAAATTGTGGTTTAATTTGTAAGGAATGTACTTTAACTTGTAAAAACGTACTTCAACTTGTAAAAAACGTGCTTTAACATGTAAAAAACCAACTTTAACTTGTCAAAACGTAACTTTAATTTGTCAAAACGTAAGTTTAACTTGTTAAAAACGTAATTTAACTTGTCAAAACATAACTTTAACTTGTAAAAAACGTACTTTAACTTGTAAAAAACTACTTTAACTTGTCAAAACGTAACTTTAACTTGTCATAACATAAGTTGAAATTGTTAAAAACATACATTCACTTGTAAAAAACGTACTTTAACTTGTAACAAATGTACTTTAACATGTAAAAACGTACCTCAACTCGTAAAAACGTACTTTAACTTGTCAAAACGTAACTTTATCTTTTTATAAAACCTACTTTAACTTGTCAAAACGTAACTTTAACTTGTCAAAACGTAAGTTTAACTTGTTAAAAACATACATTCACTTGTAAAAAACGTACTTTAACTTGTCAAAATTGTGGTTTAATTTGTAAGGAATGTACTTTAACTTGTAAAAACGTACTTCAACTTGTAAAAAACGTGCTTTAACATGTAAAAAACCAACTTTAACTTGTCAAAACGTAACTTTAATTTGTCAAAACGTAAGTTTAACTTGTTAAAAGCGTAATTTAACTTGTCAAAAGATAACTTTAACTTGTAAAAAACGTACTTTAACTTGTAAAAAACTACTTTAACTTGTCAAAACGTAACTTTAACTTGTCAAAACATAAGTTGAAATTGTTAAAAACATACATTCACTTGTAAAAAACGTACTTTAACTTGTCAAAAATGTGGTTTAACTTGTAACAAATGTACTTTAACTTGTAAAAACGTACTTTAACTTGTAAAAAACGTACTTTAATTTGTAAAAAACCTACTTTAACTTGTCAAAACGTAATTTTAACTTGTCAAACAATAAGTTTAAATTGTTAAAAACATACATTCACTTGTAAAATACGTACTTTAACTTGTCAAAAATGTGGTTTAACTTGTAACAAATGTACTTTCACTTGTAAAAACGTACTTTTACTTGTATAAAACGTACTTTAATTTGTAAAAAACCTACTTTAACTTGTCAAAACGTAACTTTAACTTGTCAAAACGTAAGTTTAAATTGTTAAAAACACACATTAACTTGAAAAAAACGTACTTTAACTTATAAAAACGTACTTCAACTTGTAAAAATCGTACTTTAACTTGTAAAAAAACGTATTTTAACTTTTAAAAAAAGTACTTTAACTTGTCAATACGTAACTTTAACTTGTAAAAAACCTACTTTAACTTGTTAAAAACGAAATTTAATTTGTCAAAACGTAACTTTAACTTATAAAAATTGCACTTCAACTTGTCAAAATGTAATTTTAACTTTTCAAAACGTAACTTAAGGTTGTTAAAACGTAACTTTAACTTGTAAAAAACGTACTTCAACTTGTAAAAAACGTACTTCAACTTGTAAAACACTTGCTTTAACTTATAAAAAACGTACTTTAACTTGTAAAAAACGTAACTTTAACTTGTCAAAACGTAACTTTAACTTGTAAAAAACGTATTTTAACTTTTAAAAAACAACTTTAACTTGTCAAACCGTAACTTTAACTTTTTAAATCGTAAGTTTAACTTGTTAAAAACATACATTAACTTGTAAAAAACGTACTTTAACTTGTAGAAAACGTACATTAACTTGTAAAAAACTAGTTTAACTTGTCAAACCGTAACTTTAACTTTTTAAAACGTAAGTTTAACTTGTTAAAAACATACATTAACTTGTAAAAAACGTACTTTAACTTTTAAAAAACGTACTTTAACTTGTCAATACGTAACTTTAACTTGTAAAAAACCGACTTTAACTTGTAAAAAACGTACTTTAATTTGTAAAAAACCTACGTTAACTTTTCAAAACGTAACATTAACTTGTAAAAAATGTGGTTTAACTTGTAACAAATGTACTTTGACTTGTAAAAACGTAATTCAACTTGTAAAAAACGTAATTTAACTTGTAAAAAACCTACTTTAACTTGTCAAAACGTAACTTTAATTAGTCAATACGTAACTTTAACTTGTTAAAAAACGTAGTTGAACTTGTCAAAATGTAATTTTAACTTATAAAAAACGTACTTTAACTTGTCAAAATGTAATTTTAATGTGTCAAAACGTAACTTTAACTTGTAAAAAACGTACTTTAACTTGTAAAAAACTATTTTAACTTGTCAAAACGTAACTTTAACTTTTCAAAACGTAAGTTTAACTTGTTAAATACATATATTAACTTGTAAAAAACGTACTTTAACTTGTTAAAAATGTTGTTTAACTTGTAACAAACGTACTTTAACTTGTAAAAAACGTACTTTAAATTGTAAAAAACGTACTTTAATTTGCAAAAAAACTTACTATAACTTGTCAAAACGTAACTTTAACTTGTCAAAACGTAAGTTTAAATTGTTAAAAACACACATTAACTTGAAAAAATCTTACTTTAACTTGTTAAAAATGTGGTTTAACTTGTAAATACGTACTTTAACTTGTCAAACGTAACTTTAAGTTGTAAAAAACCTACTTTAACTTACGAAAACGTAACTTAAACTTGTCAAAACATAAGTTTAAATTGTTAAAAACATACATTCACTTGTAAAAAATGTACTTTAACTTGTCAAAAATGTGATTTAACTAGTAACAAATGTACTTTAACTTGTAAAAACGTACTTCAACTTTTGAAAAACGTGCTTTAACTTGTAAAAAACCTACTTTAACTTGTCAAAACGTAACTTTAATTTGTCAAAATGTAAGTTTAACTTGTTAAAAACGTAATTTAACTTGTCAAAATGTAACTTTAACTTTTCAAAATGTAATTTTAATATTTCAAAACGTAACTTTAAGTTGTTAAAAAATAACTTTAACTTGTAAAAAACGAACTTCAACTTGTAAAAAACGTACTTCAACTTGTAAAACACTTGCTTTAACTTGTAAAAAACGTACTTTAACTTGTAATAAACGTATTTTATCGTGTCAAAATGTAACTTTAACTTGTCAAAACATAACTTTAACTTGTAAAAAACTTACATTAACTTGTAAAAAACCTATTTCAACTTGTTAAAACGTAACTTTAACGTGTCAAAACGTAAGTTTAACCTGTTAAACACATACTTTTAACTTGTAAGAAACTTACTTTAACTTGTAAAAAATGTACTTAAACTTGTCAAAACGGTACATTCACTTGTCAAAACGTAACTTTAACATGTTAAAAACATACATTCATTTGTAAAAAATGTACTTTAACTTGTCAAAAATGTGGTTTAACTTGTAACAAATGTACTTTAACTTGTAGAAACGTACTTCAACTTGTAAAAAAACGTACTTTTACTTGTAGAAAACGTACTTTAACTTGTAAAAAACGTACTTTAACTTGTCATAACGTAACTTTAACTTGTAAAAAACCTACTCTAACTTGTCAAAACGTAACTTTAACTTGTCAATACATAAGTTTAAATTGTTAAAAACATAAATTCATTTGTAAAAAACGTACTTTAACTTGTCAAAAATATGGTTTAATTTGTAACAAATGAACTTTAATTTGTAAAAACGTACTTCAACTTGTAAAAAACGTGCTTTGACTTGTAAAAAATGTACTTTAACTTGTCAAAATGTAATTTTAATGTGTCATAACGTAACTTTAAGTTGTTAAAACGTAACTTTAACTTGTAAAACACGTACTTTAACTTGTAAAAAACTACTTTAACTTGTCAAAACGTAACTTTAACTTTTCAAAACGTAAGTTTAACTTGTTAAAAACATACATTAACTTGTAAAAAATGTACTTTAACTTGTCAAAAATGTGGTTTAACTTGTAACAAATGTACTTTAACTTGTAAAAAGTGTACTTCAACTTGTAAAAAACGTACTTTAACTAGTAAAAAACCTACTTTAACTTGTCAAAACGTAACTTTAACTTGTCAAAACGTAAGTTTAACTTGTTCAAAACTTACTTTAACTTGTAAAAAACGTAATTGAACTTGTCAAAATGTAACTTTAACTTGTCAAAATGTAACTTTAACTTGTTAAAAACGTACTTTAACTTGTAAAAAACGTACTTTAACTTGTCAAAACGTAACTTTAACTTGTAAAAAACCTACTTTAACTTGTTAAAACGTAACTTTAACTTTTCAAAACGTAAGTTTAACTTGTTAAAAACATAAATTAACTTGTATAAGACGTACTTTAACTTGTCAAAAATGTGGTTTAACTTGTAACAAATGTACTTTAACTTGTAAAAACGTATTTAACTTGTAAAAAACGTTCTTTAATTTGTAAAAAACCTACTTTAACTTGTCAAAACGTAATTTTAACTTGTCAAAATGTAACTTTAAATTGTTAAAAACACACATTAACTTGAAAATAACGTACTTTAACATGTCAAAAATGTGGTTTAACTTGTAACAAATGTACTTTAACTTATAAAAACGTACTTCAACTTGTAAAAAGCGTACTTTAACTTGTAAAAAACGTACTTTAACTTGTCAATACGTAAGTTTAACTTGTAAAAAACGTACTTTAACTTGTAAAAAATGTACTTTAATTTGTAAAAAACCTACTTTAACTTTTCAAAAACGTAACTTTAACTTGTCAAAACGAAAGTTTAAATTTTTAAAAACACATATTAACTTGAAAAAAAAACGTACTTTAACTTGTCAAAAATGGGGTTTAACTTGTAACAAATGTACTTTAACTTGTAGAAACGTACTTCAACTTGTAAAAAACGTACTTTTACATGTAGAAAACGTACTTTAACTTGTAAAACACGTACTTTAACTTGTCATAACGTAACTTTAACTTGTAAAAAATCTACTTTAACTTGTCAAAACGTAACTTTAACTAGTCAAAACATAAGTTTAAATTGTTAAAAACATACATTCACTTGTAAAAAACGTACTTTAACTTGTCAAAATTGTGGTTTAATTTGTAAGGAATGTACTTTAACTTGTAAAAACGTACTTCAACTTGTAAAAAACGTGCTTTAACATGTGAAAAACCAACTTTAACTTGTCAATACGTAACTTTAATTTGTCAAAATGTACGTTTAACTTGTTAAAAACGTAATTTAACTTGTCAAAACATAACTTTAACTTGTAAAAAACGTACTTTAACTTGTAAAAAACTACTTTAACTTGTCAAAACGTAACTTTAACTTGTCAAAACATAAGTTGAAATTCTTAAAAACATACATTCACTTGTAAAAAATGTACTTTAACTTGTCAAAAATGTGGTTTAACATGTAACAAATGTACTTTAACTTGTAGAAACGTACTTCAACTTGTAAAAACTTAGTTTAACTTGTAAAAAACGTAATTTAACTTGTAAAAAACGTACTTTAACTTGTCAAAACGTAACGTTAACTTGTAAAAAATCTACTTTAACTTGTCAAAACGTAACTTTAATTTGTCAAAACATAAGTGTAAATTGTTAAAAACATACATTAACTTGTAAAAAACGTACTTTAACTTGTCAAAAATGTGGTTTAACTTATACCAAATGTACTTTAACTTTTAAAAACGTACTTCAACTTGTAAAAATGTCCTTTAACTTGTAAAAAACCTACTTTAACTTTTCAAAAACTAACTTTAATTTGTCAAAACATAAGTTTAACTTGTTAAAAACGTAATTTAACTTGTCAAAACATAACTTTAACTTGTAAAAAACGTACTTTAACTTGTCAAAAATGTGGTTTAACTTGTAACAAATGTACTTTAACATGTAAAAACGTACCTCAACTCGTAAAAACGTACTTTAACTTGTCAAAACGTAACTTTATCTTTTTATAAAACCTACTTTAACTTGTCAATACGTAACTTTAACTTGTCAAAACGTAAGTTTAACTTGTTAAAAACATACATTCACTTGTAAAAAACGTACTTTAACTTGTCAAAATTGTGGTTTAATTTGTAAGGAATGTACTTTAACTTGTAAAAACGTACTTCAACTTGTAAAAAACGTGCTTTAACATGTAAAAAACCAACTTTAACTTGTCAAAACGTAACTTTAATTTGTCAAAACGTAAGTTTAACTTGTTAAAAACGTAATTTAACTTGTCAAAACATAACTTTAACTTGTAAAAAACGTACTTTAACTTGTAAAAAACTACTTTAACTTGTCAAAACGTAACTTTAACTTGTCATAACATAAGTTGAAATTGTTAAAAACATACATTCACTTGTAAAAAACGTACTTTAACTTGTAACAAATGTACTTTAACATGTAAAAACGTACCTCAACTCGTAAAAACGTACTTTAACTTGTCAAAACGTAACTTTATCTTTTTATAAAACCTACTTTAACTTGTCAAAACGTAACTTTAACTTGTCAAAACGTAAGTTTAACTTGTTAAAAACATACATTCACTTGTAAAAAACGTACTTTAACTTGTCAAAATTGTGGTTTAATTTGTAAGGAATGTACTTTAACTTGTAAAAACGTACTTCAACTTGTAAAAAACGTGCTTTAACATGTAAAAAACCAACTTTAACTTGTCAAAACGTAACTTTAATTTGTCAAAACGTAAGTTTAACTTGTTAAAAACGTAATTTAACTTGTCAAAACATAACTTTAACTTGTAAAAAACGTACTTTAACTTGTAAAAAACTACTTTAACTTGTCAAAACGTAACTTTAACTTGTCATAACATAAGTTGAAATTGTTAAAAACATACATTCACTTGTAAAAAACGTACTTTAACTTGTAACAAATGTACTTTAACATGTAAAAACGTACCTCAACTCGTAAAAACGTACTTTAACTTGTCAAAACGTAACTTTATCTTTTTATAAAACCTACTTTAACTTGTCAAAACTAAACTTTAACTTGTCAAAACGTAAGTTTAACTTGTTAAAAACATACATTCACTTGTAAAAAACGTACTTTAACTTGTCAAAATTGTGGTTTAATTTGTAAGGAATGTACTTTAACTTGTAAAAACGTACTTCAACTTGTAAAAAACGTGCTTTAACATGTAAAAAACCAACTTTAACTTGTCAAAACGTAACTTTAATTTGTCAAAACGTAAGTTTAACTTGTTAAAAGCGTAATTTAACTTGTCAAAAGATAACTTTAACTTGTAAAAAACGTACTTTAACTTGTAAAAAACTACTTTAACTTGTCAAAACGTAACTTTAACTTGTCAAAACATAAGTTGAAATTGTTAAAAACATACATTCACTTGTTAAAAACGTACTTTAACTTGTCAAAAATGTGGTTTAACTTGTAACAAATGTACTTTAACTTGTAAAAACGTACTTTAACTTGTAAAAAACGTACTTTAATTTGTAAAAAACCTACTTTAACTTGTCAAAACGTAATTTTAACTTGTCAAACAATAAGTTTAAATTGTTAAAAACATACATTCACTTGTAAAATACGTACTTTAACTTGTCAAAAATGTGGTTTAACTTGTAACAAATGTACTTTCACTTGTAAAAACGTACTTTTACTTGTATAAAACGTACTTTAATTTGTAAAAAACCTACTTTAACTTGTCAAAACGTAACTTTACCTTGTCAAAACGTAAGTTTAAATTGTTAAAAACACACATTAACTTGAAAAAAACGTACTTTAACTTATAAAAACGTACTTCAACTTGTAAAAATCGTACTTTAACTTGTAAAAAAACGTATTTTAACTTTTAAAAAAAGTACTTTAACTTGTCAATACGTAACTTTAACTTGTAAAAAACCTACTTTAACTTGTTAAAAACGAAATTTAATTTGTCAAAACGTAACTTTAACTTATAAAAATTGCACTTCAACTTGACAAAATGTAATTTTAACTTTTCAAAACGTAACTTAAGGTTGTTAAAACGTAACTTTAACTTGTAAAAAACGTACTTCAACTTGTAAAAAACGTACTTCAACTTGTAAAACACTTGCTTTAACTTATAAAAAACGTACTTTAACTTGTAAAAAACGTAACTTTAACTTGTCAAAACATAACTTTAACTTGTAAAAAACGTATTTTAACTTTTAAAAAACAACTTTAACTTGTCAAACCGTAACTTTAACTTTTTAAATCGTAAGTTTAACTTGTTAAAAACATACATTAACTTGTAAAAAACGTACTTTAACTTGTAGAAAACGTACATTAACTTGTAAAAAACTAGTTTAACTTGTCAAACCGTAACTTTAACTTTTTAAAACGTAAGTTTAACTTGTTAAAAACATACATTAACTTGTAAAAAACGTACTTTAACTTTTAAAAAACGTACTTTAACTTGTCAATACGTAACTTTAACTTGTAAAAAACCGACTTTAAGTTGTAAAAAACGTACTTTAATTTGTAAAAAACCTACGTTAACTTTTCAAAACGTAACATTAACTTGTAAAAAATGTGGTTTAACTTGTAACAAATGTACTTTGACTTGTAAAAACGTAATTCAACTTGTAAAAAACGTAATTTAACTTGTAAAAAACCTACTTTAACTTGTCAAAACGTAACTTTAATTAGTCAATACGTAACTTTAACTTGTTAAAAAACGTAGTTGAACTTGTCAAAATGTAATTTTAACTTATAAAAAACGTACTTTAACTTGTCAAAATGTAATTTTAATGTGTCAAAACGTAACTTTAACTTGTAAAAAACGTACTTTAACTTGTAAAAAACTATTTTAACTTGTCAAAACGTAACTTTAACTTTTCAAAACGTAAGTTTAACTTGTTAAATACATATATTAACTTGTAAAAAACGTACTTTAACTTGTCAAAAATGTTGTTTAACTTGTAACAAACGTACTTTAACTTGTAAAAAACGTACTTTAAATTGTAAAAAACGTACTTTAATTTGCAAAAAAACTTACTATAACTTGTCAAAACGTAACTTTAACTTGTCAAAACGTAAGTTTAAATTGTTAAAAACACACATTAACTTGAAAAAATCTTACTTTAACTTGTTAAAAATGTGGTTTAACTTGTAAATACGTACTTTAACTTGTCAAACGTAACTTTAACTTGTAAAAAACCTACTTTAACTTACGAAAACGTAACTTAAACTTGTCAAAACATAAGTTTAAATTGTTAAAAACATACATTCACTTGTAAAAAATGTACTTTAACTTGTCAAAAATGTGATTTAACTAGTAACAAATGTACTTTAACTTGTAAAAACGTACTTCAACTTTTGAAAAACGTGCTTTAACTTGTAAAAAACCTACTTTAACTTGTCAAAACATAACTTTAATTTGTCAAAATGTAAGTTTAACTTGTTAAAAACGTAATTTAACTTGTCAAAATGTAACTTTAACTTTTCAAAATGTAATTTTAATATTTCAAAACGTAACTTTAAGTTGTTAAAAAATAACTTTAACTTGTAAAAAACGAACTTCAACTTGTAAAAAACGTACTTCAACTTGTAAAACACTTGCTTTAACTTGTAAAAAACGTACTTTAACTTGTAATAAACGTATTTTATCGTGTCAAAATGTAACTTTAACTTGTCAAAACATAACTTTAACTTGTAAAAAACTTACATTAACTTGTAAAAAACCTATTTCAACTTGTTAAAACGTAACTTTAACGTGTCAAAACGTAAGTTTAACCTGTTAAACACATACTTTTAACTTGTAAGAAACTTACTTTAACTTGTAAAAAATGTACTTAAACTTGTCAAAACGGTACATTCACTTGTCAAAACGTAACTTTAACATGTTAAAAACATACATTCATTTGTAAAAAATGTACTTTACCTTGTCAAAAATGTGGTTTAACTTGTAACAAATGTACTTTAACTTGTAGAAACGTACTTCAACTTGTAAAAAAACGTACTTTTACTTGTAGAAAACGTACTTTAACTTGTAAAAAACGTACTTTAACTTGTCATAACGTAACTTTAACTTGTAAAAAACCTACTCTAACTTGTCAAAACGTAACTTTAACTTGTCAATACATAAGTTTAAATTGTTAAAAACATAAATTCATTTGTAAAAAAAGTACTTTAACTTGTCAAAAATATGGTTTAATTTGTAACAAATGAACTTTAATTTGTAAAAACGTACTTCAACTTGTAAAAAACGTGCTTTGACTTGTAAAAAATGTACTTTAACTTGTAAAAAACGTACTTTAACTTGTAAAAAACGTACTTTAACTTGTCAATATGTAACTTTAACTTGTAAAAAACCTATTTTAACTTGTAAAAAACTTACTTTAACTTTTCAAAACGTAACTTTAACTTGTAAAAATGTAAGTTTAAATTGTTAAAAACATACATTCACTTGTAAAAAACGTACTTTAACTTGTCAAAAATGTGGTTTAACTTGTAACAAATGTACTTTAACTTGTAAAAATGTACTTTAACTTGTAAAAAACGTACTTTAATTTCAAAAAAACCTACTTTAACTTGTTAAAACGTAACTTTAACTTGTCAAAACGTAATTTTAAATTGTTAAAAACACACATTAACTTGAAAAAAAGTACTTTAACTTGTCAAAAATGTGGTTTAACTTGTAAAAAATGTACTTTAACTTATAAAAACGTACTTCAACTTGTAAAAAACGTACTTTAACTTGTAAAAAACGTACTTTAACTTGTAAAAAACGTACTTTAACTTGTCAATACGTAACTTTAATTTGTAAAAAACCTACATTAACTTGTTAAAAACCTACTTGAACTTGTTAAAAACGTAATTTAATTTGTCAAAACGTAACTTTAACTTATAAAAAACGTACTTTAACTTGTCAAAATGTAATTTTAACTTTTCAAAACGTAACTTAAGGTTGTTAAAACGTAACTTTAACTTGTAAAAAACGTACTTCAACTTGTAAAAAACGTACTTCAACTTGTAAAACACTTGCTTTAACTTGTAAAAAACATACTTTAACTTCTCAAAATGTAATTTTAATGTGTCAAAACGTAACTTTAAGTTGTTAAAACGTAACTTTAACTTGTAAGAAACTTACTTCAACTTGTAAAACACTTGCTTTAACTTGTAAAAAACGTACTTTAACTTGTCAAAACGCAACTTTAACTTGTCAAAACGTAACTTTAACTTGTAAAAAACGTATTTTAACTTGTAAAAAACTACTTTAACTTGTCAAACCGTAACTTTAACTTTTAAAAACGTAAGTTTAACTTGTTAAAAACATACATTAACTTGTAAAAAACGTACATTAACTTGACAAAAATGTGGTTTAAGTTGTAACAAATGTACTTAAACTTGTAAAAAACGTACTTTAATTTGTAAAAAACGTACTTTAACTTGTAAAGAACGTACTTTAACTTGTCAAAACGTAAGTTTAAATTGTTAAAAACACACATTAACTTGAAAAAAAACGTACTTTAACTTGTCAAAAATGTGGTTTAATTTGTAAGGAATGTACTTTAACTTGTAAAAACGTACTTCAACTTGTAAAAAACCTACTTTAACTTGTCAAAACGTAACTTTAATTTGTCAAAACGTAAGTTTAACTTGTTAAAAACATACATTCACTTGTAAAAAACGTACTTTAACTTGTCAAAAATGTTGTTTAATTTGTAAGGAATGTACTTTAACTAGTAAAAACGTACTTCAACTTGTTAAAAACGTGCTTTAACTTGTAAAAACCTACTTTAACTTTTCAAACCGTAACTTTAATTTTTCAAAAAGTAAGTTTAACTTGTTAAAAACGTAATTTAACTTGTCAAAACGAAACTTTAACTTGTAAAAAACGTACTTTAACTTGTAAAAAACTACTTTAACTTGTAAAAACATAACTTTAACTTTTCAAAACGTAAGTTTAACTTGTTAAAAACATACATTAAGTTGTAAAAAATGTACTTCAACTTGTCAAAAATGTGGTTTAACTTGTAACAAATGTACTTTAACTTGTAAAAATGTACTTTAACTTGTAAAAGACGTACTTTAATTTGTAAAAAACCTACTTTAACTTATTAAAACGTAACTTTAATTTGTCAAAACGTAACTTTAACTTGTAAAAAACCTACTTTAACTTGTTAAAAACGTAATTTAATTTGTCAAAAATGTGGTTTAACTTGTAACAAATGTACTTTAACTTATAGAAACGTACTTCAACTTGTAAAAAACGTACTTTAACTTGTAAAAAACGTATTTTAACTTGTCAAAACGTAACTTTAATTTGTCAAAACGTAAGTTTAACTTGTTAAAAACATACATTCACTTGTAAAAAACGTACTTTAACTTGTCAAAAATGTGGTTTAATTTTTAAGGAATGTACTTTAACTTGTAAAAACGTACTTCAACTTGTAAAAAACGTGCTTTAACTTGTAAAAAACCTACTTTAACTTTTCAAAACGTAACTTTAATTTGTTAAAAAGTAAGTTTAACTTGTTAAAAACGTAACTTTAACTTGTCAAAACGTAACTTTAACTTGTAAAAAACGTATTTTAACTTGTAAAAAACTACTTTAACTTGTCAAACCGTAACTTTAACTTTTAAAAACGTATGTTTAACTTGTTAAAAACATACATTAACTTGTAAAAAACGTACTTTAACTTGACAAAAATGTGGTTTAAGTTGTAACAAATGTACTTAAACTTGTAAAAAACGTACTTTAATTTGTAAAAAACGTACTTTAACTTGTAAAGAACGTACTTTAACTTGTCAAAACGTAAGTTTAAATTGTTAAAAACACACATTAACTTGAAAAAAAACGTACTTTAACTTGTCAAAAATGTGGTTTAATTTGTAAGGAATGTACTTTAACTTGTAAAAACGTACTTCAACTTGTAAAAACGTACTTCAACTTGTAAAAAACCTACTTTAACTTGTCAAAACGTAAATTTAATTTGTCAAAACGTAAGTTTAACTTGTTAAAAACATACATTCACTTGTAAAAAACGTACTTTAACTTGTCAAAAATGTTGTTTAATTTGTAAGGAATGTACTTTAACTTTTAAAAACGTACTTCAACTTGTTAAAAATGTGCTTTAACTTGTAAAAACCTACTTTAACTTTTCATAACGTAACTTTAATTTGTCAAAAAGTAAGTTTAACTTGTTAAAAACGTAATTTAACTAGTCAATACGAAACTTTAACTTGTAAAAAACTACTTTAACTTGTCAAAACGTAACTTTAACTTTTCAAAACGTAAGTTTAACTTGTTAAAAACATACATTAAGTTGTAAAAAATGTACTTTAACTTGTCAAAAATGTGGTTTAACTTGTAAAAATGTACTTTAACTTGTAAAAGACGTACTTTAATTTGTAAAAAACCTACTTTAACTTGTTAAAACGTAACTTTAATTTGTCAAAACGTAAGTTTAAATTGTTAAAAACACACATTAACTTGAAAAAAACATACTTTAACTTGTCAAAAATGTGGTTTAACTTGTAACAAATGTACTTTAACTTATAGAAACGTACTTCAACTTGTAAAAAACGTACTTTAACTTGTAAAAAAACGTATTTTAACTTGTCAAAACGTAACTTTAACATGTAAAAAACCTACTTTAACTTGTCAAAACATAACTTTAACTTGTCAAAACATAAGTTTAAATTGTTAAAAACATACATTCACTTGTAAAAAACGTACTTTAACTTGTCAAAAATGTGGTTTAACTTGTAACAAATGTACTTTAACTTATAAAAACGTACTTAAACTTGTAAAAAACGTACTTTAACTTGTAAAAACGTACTTAAACTTGTAAAAAACGTACTTTAACTTGTCAATACGTAACTTTAACTTGTAAAAAACCTAGTTTAACTTGTTAAAAACGTAATTTAATTTGTCAAAACGTAACTTTAACTTATAAAAAACGTACTTTAACTTGTCAAAATGTAATTCTAAGTTTTCAAAACGTAACTTCAGGTTGTTAAAACGTAAATTTAACTTGTAAAAAACGTACTTCAACTTGTAAAAAACGTACTTCAACTTGTAAAACAATTGCTTTAACTAGTACAAAACGTACTTTAACTTGTCAAAATGTAATTTTAATGTGTCAAAACGTAACTTTAAGTTGTTAAAACGTAACTTTAACTTGTAAGAAACTTACTTCAACTTGTTAAACACTTGCTTTAACTTGTAAAAAACGTACTTTAACTTGTAAAAACGTAACTTTAACTTGTCAAAACGTAACTTTAACTTGTAAAAAACGTATTTTAACTTGTAAAAAACTATTTTAACTTGTCAAACCGTAACTTTAACTTTTAAAAACGTAAGTTTAACTTGTTAAAAACATACATTAACTTGTAAAAAACGTACTTTAACTTGACAAAAATGTGGTTTAACTTGTAACAAATTTACTTAAACTTGTAAAAAACGTACTTTAATTTGTAAAAAACAAACTTTAACTTGTCAAAACATAACTTTAACTTGTCAAAACGTAAGTTTAAATTGTTAAAAACACACATTAACTTGAAAAAAACGTACTTTAGCTTGTCAAAAATGTGGTTTAACTTGTAACACATGTACTTTAACTTATAAAAACGTACTTCAACTTGTAAAAAACGTGCTTTAACTTGTAAAAAACCTACTTTAACTTGTCAAAACGTAACTTTAATTTGTCAAAACGTAAGTTTAACTTGTTAAAAACATACATTCACTTGTAAAAATCGTACTTTACCTTGTCAAAAATGTGGTTTAATTTGTAAGGAATGTACTTTAACTTGTAAAAACGTATTTCAACTTTTAAAAAACGTGCTTTAACTTGTAAAAAACCTACTTTAACTTTTCAAAACGTAACTTTAATTTGTTAAAAAGTAAGTTTAACTTGTTAAAAACGTAATTTAACTTGTCAAAACGAAACTTTAACTTGTAAAAAACGTGCTTTAACTTGTAAAAAACTACTTTAACTTGTCAAAACGTAACTTTAACTTGTAAAAAATGTACTTTAACTTGTCAAAATGTAATTTGAATGTGTTAAAACGTAACTTTAAGTTGTTAAAACGTAACTTTAACTTGTAAAAAACGTACTTCAACTTGTAAAAAACGTACTTCAACTTGTAAAACACTTGCTTTAACCTGTAAAAAACGTATTTAACTTGTCAAAATGTAATTTTAATGTGTCAAAACGTAACTTTAAATTGTTAAAACGTAACTGTAACTTGTAAAAAACTTACTTCAATTTGTAAAACACTTGATTAAACTTTTAAAAAACGTACTTTAACTTGTAAAAAACGTATTTTAACGTGTCAAAATGTAACTTTAACTTGTAAAAAACGTATTTAAACTTGTAAAAAACTACTTTAACTTGTCAAAACGTAACTTTAACTTTTAAAAACGTAAGTTTAACTTGTTAAAAACATACATTCACTTGTAAAAAACGTACTTTAACTTGTCAAAAATGTTGTTTAATTTGTAAGGAATGTACTTTAACTTGTAAAAAAGTACTTCAACTTGTTATTAACGTGCTTTAACTTGTAAAAACCTACTTTAACTTTTCAAAACGTAACTTTAATTTGTCAAAAAGTAAGTTTAACTTGTTAAAAACGTAATTTAACTTGTCAAAACGAAACTTTAACTTGTAAAAAACGTACTTTAAATTGTAAAAAACTACTTTAAATTGTCAAAACGTAACTTTAACTTTTCAAAACGTAAGTTTAACTTGTTAAAAACATACATTAAGTTGTAAAAATTGTACTTTAACTTGTCGAAAATGTGGTTTAACTTGTAACAAATGTACTTTAACTTGTAAAAATGTACTTTAACTTGTAAAAAACGTACTTTAATTTGTAAAAAACCTACTTTAACTTGTTAAAACGTAACTTTAATTTGTCAAAACGTAAGTTGAAATTGTTAAAAACACACATTAACTTGAAAAAAACATACTTTAACTTGTCAAAAATGTGGTTTAACTTGTAACAAATGTACTTTAACTTATAGAAACGTACTTCAACTTGTAAAAGACGTACTTTAACTTGTAAAAAACGTATTTTAACTTGTCAAAACGTAACTTTAACATGTAAAAAACCTACTTTAACTTGTCAAAACATAACTTTAACTTGTCAAAACATAAGTTTAAATTGTTAAAAACATACATTCACTTGTAAAAAACGTACTTTAACTTGTCAAAAATGTGGTTTAACTTGTAACAAATGTACTTTAACTTATAAAAACGTACTTCAACTTGTAAAAAACGTACTTTATTTTGTAAAAAACATACTTTAACTTGTAAAAAATGTACTTTAACTTGTCAAAACGTAACTTTTAACTTGTAAAAAACCTACTTTAACTTGTCAAAACGTAACTTTAACTTGTCAAAACATAAGTTTAAATTGTTAAAAACACACATTAACTTGAAAAAAATGTACTTTAACTTGTCAAAAATGTGGTTTAACTTGTAACAAATATACTTTAACTTGTAAAAACGTACTTGAACTTGTAAAAAAAGTACTTTATTTTGTAAAAAACGTACTTTAACTTGTAAAAAATGTACTTTAACTTGTCAAAACGTAACTTTTAACTTGTAAAAAGCATACTTTAACTTGTCAAAACGTAACTTTAACTTGTCAAAACATAAGTTTAAATTGTTAAAAACATACATTCACTTGTAAAAAACGTACTTTAACTTGTCAAAAATGCGGTTTAGCTTGTCACAAATGTACTTTAACTTGTAAATACGTACTTCAACTTGTAAAAAACGTGCCTTAACTTGTAAAAAACCAACTTTAACTTGTCAAAACCTACCTTTAATTTGTCAAAACGTAAGTTGAACTTGTTAAAAACGTAAATTAACTTGTCAAAACGTAACTTTAACTTATAAAAAACGTACTTTAACTTGTCAAAAGTAATTTTAATGTGTCAAAACGTAACTTTAAGTTGTTAAAACTTAACTTTAACTTGTAAAAAACATACTTCAACTTGTAAAAAACGTACTTCAACTTGTAAAACACTTGCTTTAACTTGTAAAAAACGTACTTTAACTTGTAAAAAACGTATTTTAACGTGTCAAAATGTAACTTTAACTTGTCAAAACGTAACTTTAACTGATAAAAAACTTATATGAACTTGTAAAAAACCTACTTTAACTTGTCAAAACGTAACTTTAACTTGTCAAAACGTAAGTTTAACTGGTTAAAAACATACTTTAACTTTTAAAAAAGGTACTTTAACTTGTAAAAAACGTACTTTAACTTGTCAAAACGTAACTTTAACTTGTCCAAACGTAACTTTAACATGTTAAAAACATATATTCATATGTAAAAAACGTACTTTAACTTGTCAAAAATGTACTTTAACTTGTAAAAACGTTCTTCAACTTGTAAACAACGTACTTTAACTTGTAAAAATCATACTTTACCTTGTCACAACATAACTTTAATTTGTCAAAACATAAGTTTAAGTTGTTAAAAACGTAATTTAACTTGTCAAAACGTAACTTTCACTTGTAAAAAATGTACTTTAACTTGTCAAAATGTAATTTGAATGTGTTAAAACGTAACTTTAAGTTGTTAAAACGTAACTTTAACTTGTAAAAAACGTACTTCAACTTGTAAAAAACGTACTTCAACTTGTAAAACACTTTCTTTTACCTGTAAAAAACGTACTGTAACTTGTCAAAATGTAATTTTAATGTGTCAAAACGTAACTTTAAATTGTTAAAAAGTAACTGTAACTTGTAAAAAACTTACTTCAATTTGTAAAACACTTTCTTAAACTTTTAAAAAACGTACTTTAACTTGTAAAAAACGTATTTAAACTTGTAAAAAACTACTTTAACTTGTCAAAACGTAACTTTAACTTTTAAAAACGTAAGTTTTTAACTTGTTAAAAACATACATTAACTTGTAAAAAACTTACTTTAACTTGTCAAAACGTAACTTTAACTTGTAAAAAACCTACTTTAAATTGTCAAAACGTAAGTTTAACTTTTCAAAACGTAAGTTTAACTTGTTAAAAACATAAATTAACTTGAAAAAAAACGTACTTTAACTTGTCAAAAATGTGGTTTAACTTGTAACAAATGTACTTTAACTTGTAGAAACGTACTTCAACTTGTAAAAAACGTACTTTTACTTGTAGAAAACGTACTCTAACTTGTAGAAAACGTTCTTTAACTTGTCATAACGTAACTTTAACTTGTAAAAAATCTACTTTAACTTGTCAAAACGTAACTTTAACTTGTCAAAACATATGTTTAAATTGTTAAAAACATACATTCATTTGTAAAAAACGTACTTTAACTTGTCAAAAATGTGGTTTAACTTGTAACAAATGTACTTTAATTTGTAACAACGTACTTCAACTTGTAAAAAACGTGCTTTGACTTGTAAAAAACCTACTTTAACTCGTGAAAACGTAAGTTTAATTTGTCAAAACGTAGGTTTAACTTGATAAAAACGTAATTTAACTTGTCAAAACGTAACTTTAACTTATAAAATACCTACTTTAACTTGTCAAAATGTAATTTTAATGTGTCATAACGTAACTTTAAGTTGTCAAAACGTAACTTTAACTTGTAAAAAACGTATTATAACTTGTAAAAAACTACTTTAACTTGTCAAACCGTAACTGTAACTTTTAAAAACGTAAGTTTAACTTGTTAAAAACATACATTAACTTGTAAAAAACGTACTTTAACTTGACAAAAATGTGGTTTAACTTGTAACAAATGTACTTTAACTTGTAAAAACGTACTTTAACTTGTAAAAAACGTACTTTAATTTGTAAAAAACCTACTTTAACTTGTTAATACGTAACTTTAACTTGTCAAAACGTAAGTTTAAATTGTTAAAAAAACACATTAACTTGAAAAAAACGTACTTTAACTTGTCAAAAATGTGGTTTAACTTGTAACAAATATACTTTAACTTGTAGAAACGTACTTCAACTTGTAAAAAACGTACTTTATTTTGTAAATACGTACTTTAACTTGTAAAAAATGTACTTTAACTTGTCAAAACGTAACTTTATCTTGTAAAGAACCTACTTTAACTTGTCAAAACGTAACTTTAACTTGTCAAAACATAAGTTTAAATTGTTAAAAACATACATTCACTTGTAAAAAACGTACTTTAACTTGTCAAAAATGTGGTTTAACTTGTAACAAATATCCTTTAACTTGTAAAAACGTACTTCAACTTGTAAAAAACGTGCTTTAACTTGTAAAAAACCTACTTTAACTTGTCAAAACGTACCTTTAATTTGTCAAAACGTAAGTTGAACTTGTTAAAAACGTAATTTAACTTGTCAAAACGTAACTTTAACTTATAAAAAACGTACTTTAACTTGTCAAAATGTAATTTTAATGTGTCAAAACGTAACTTTAAGTTGTTAAAACGTAACTTGAACTTGTAAAAAACATACTTCAACTTGTAAAAAACGTACTTCAACTTGTAAAACACTTGCTTTAACTTGTAAAAAACGTACTTTAACTTGTAAAAAACGTATTTTAACGTGTCAAAATGTAACTTTAACTTGTCAAAACGTAACTTTAACTTGTAAACAACGTATTTTAACTTATAAAAAACTACTTTAACTTGTCAAAACATAAGTTTAACTTTTCAAAACGTAAGTTTAACTTGTTAAAAACATAAATTAACTTGTAAAAAACGTACTTTAACTTGTCAAAAATGTGGTTTAACTTGTAACAAATGTACTTTAACTTCTAAAAACGTATTTAACTTGTAAAAAACGTTCTTTAATTTGTAAAAAACCTACTTTAACTTGTCAAAACGTAATTTTAACTTGTCAAAACGTAAGTTTAAATTGTTAAAAACACACATTAACTTGAAAAAAATGTACTTTAACTTGTCAAAAATGTGGTTTAACTTGTAACAAATGTACATTAACTTATAAAAACGTACTTCAACTTGTAAAAAACGTACTTTAACTTGTAATAAACGTACTTTAACTTGTCAATACATAAGTTTACCTTGTAAAAAACCTACTTTAACTTGTAAAAAACGTACTTTAATTAGTAAAAAACCTACTTTAACTTTTCAAAACGTAACTTTAACTTGTCAAAACGAAAGTTTAAATTGTTAAAAACACACATTAACTTGGAAAAAAAACGTATTTTAACTTGTCAAAAATGTGGTTTAACTTGTAACAAATGTACTTTAACTTGTAAAAAGGTACTTCAACTTGTAAAAAACGTACTTTTACTTGTAGAAAACGTACTTTAACTTGTAAAAAACTTACTTTAACTTGTCAAAACGTAACTTGAACTTGTAAAAAACCTACTTTAACTTGTCAAAACGTTCTTTAACTTGTCCAAACATAAGTTTAAATTGTTAAAAACGTACATTCACTTGTCAAAAACGTACTTTAAGTTGTCAAAAATGTGGTTTAACTTGTAACATATGTACTTTAACTTGTAAAAACATACTTCAACCTGTAAAAAACGTAATTTAACTTGTAAAAAACCTACTTTAACTTGTTAAAACGTAACTGTAACTTGTAAAAAACTTACTTCAATTTGTAAAATACTTGCTTAAACTTGTAAAAAACGTACTTTAACTTGTCAAAAATGTGGTTTAACTTGTAACAAATGTACTTTAACTTGTAAAAACGTATATAACTTGTAAAAAACGTTCTTTAATTTGTAAAAAACCTACTTTAACTTGTCAAAACGTAATTTTAACTTGTCAAAATGTAACTTTAAATTGTTAAAAACTCACATTAACTTGAAAATAACGTACTTTAACATGTCAAAAATGTGGTTTAACTTGTAACAAATGTACTTTAACTTATAAAAACGTACTTCAACTTGTAAAAAACGTACTTTAACTTTTAAAAAACCTACTTTAACTTGTAAAAAACATACTTTAATTTGTAAAAAACCTACTTTAACTTTTCAAAAACGTAACTTTAACTTGTCAAAACGAAAGTTTAAATTTTTAAAAACACACATTAACTTGAAAAAAAACGTACTTTAACTTGTCAAAAATGTGGTTTAACTTGTAACAAATGTACTTTAACTTGTAGAAACGTACTTCAACTTGTAAAAAACGTACTTTTACTTGTAGAAAACGTACTTTAACTTGTAAAAAACGTACTTTAACTTGTCATAACGTAACTTTAACTAGTAAAAAATCTACTTTAACTTGTCAAAACGTAACTTTAACTTGTCAAAACATAAGTTTAAATTGTTAAAAACATACATTCATTTGTAAAAAACGTAACTTTAACTTTTTAAAAACGTACTTCAACTTGTAAAGAACGTACCTCAACTTATAAAACACTTGCTTTAACTTGTAAAAAACGTACTTTAACTTGTAAAAAACGTATTTTAACGTGTCAAAATGTAACTTTAACTTGTCAAAACATAACTTTAACTTGGAAACAACGTATTTTAACTTATAAAAAACTACTTTAACTTGTCAAAACATAAGTTTAACTTTTCAAAACGTAAGTTTAACTTGTTAAAAACATAAATTAACTTGTAAAAAACGTACTTTAACTTGTCAAAAATGTGGTTTAACTTGTAACAAATGTACTTTAATTTGTAAAAACGAACTTCAACTTGTAAAAAACGTGCTTTGACTTGTAAAAAACCTACTTTAACTCGTGAAAACGTAAGTTTAATTTGTCAAAACGTAGGTTTAACTTGATAAAAACGTAATTTAACTTGTCAAAACGTAACTTTAACTTATAAAATACGTACTTTAACTTGTCAAAATGTAATTTTAATGTGTCATAACGTAACTTTAAGTTGTCAAAACGTAACTTTAACTTGTAAAAAACGTATTATAACTTGTAAAAAACTACTTTAACTTGTCAAACCGTAACTGTAACTTTTAAAAACGTAAGTTTAACTTGTTAAAAACATACATTAACTTGTAAAAAACGTACTTTAAGTTGACAAAAATGTGGTTTAACTTGTAACAAATGTACTTTAACTTGTAAAAACGTACTTTAACTTGTAAAAAACGTAGTTTAATTTGTAAAAAACCTACTTTAACTTGTTAATACGTAACTTTAACTTGTCAAAACGTAAGATTAAATTGTTAAAAAAACACATTAACTTGAAAAAAACGTACTTTAACTTGTCAAAAATGTGGTTTAACTTGTAACAAATATACTTTAACTTGTAGAAACGTACTTCAACTTGTAAAAAACGTACTTTATTTTGTAAAAACGTACTTTAACTTGTAAAAAATGTACTTTAACTTGTCAAAACGTAACTTTATCTTGTAAGGAACCTACTTTAACTTGTCAAAACGTAACTTTAACTTGTCAAAACATAAGTTTAAATTGTTAAAAACATACATTCACTTGTAAAAAACGTACTTTAACTTGTCAAACATGTGGTTTAACTTGTAACAAATATCATTTAACTTGTAAAAACGTACTTCAACTTGTAAAAAACGTGCTTTAACTTGTAAAAAACCTACTTTAACTTGTCAAAACGTACCTTTAATTTGTCAAAACGTAAGTTTAACTTGTTAAAAACGTAATTAAGTTGTCAAAACGTAACTTTAACTTACAAAAAACGTACTTTAACTTGTCAAAATGTAATTTTAATGTGTCAAAACGTAACTTTAAGTTGTTAAAACGTTTCTTGAACTTGTAAAAAACATACTTCAACTTGTAAAAAACGTACTTCAACTTGTAAAACACTTGCTTTAACTTGTAAAAAACGTACTTTAACTTGTAAAAAACGTATTTTAACGTGTCAAAATGTAACTTTAACTTGTCAAAACGTAACTTTAACTTGTAAACAACGTATTTTAACTATAAAAAACTACTTTAACTTGTCAAAACATAAGTTTAACTTTTCAAAACGTAAGTTTAACTTGTTAAAAACATAAATTAACTTGTAAAAAACGTACTTTAACTTGTCAAAAATGTGGTTTAACTTGTAACAAATGTACTTTAACTTGTAAAAACGTATTTAACTTGTAAAAAACGTTCTTTAATTTGTAAAAAACCTACTTTAACTTGTCAAAACGTAATTTTAACTTGTCAAAACGTAAGTTTAAATTGTTAAAAACACACATTAACTTGAAAAAATGTACTTTAACATGTCAAAAATGTGGTTTAACTTGTAACAAATGTACATTCACTTATAAAAATGTACTTCAACTTGTAAAAAACGTACTTTAACTTGTAATAAACGTACTTTAACTTGTCAATACATAAGTTTACCTTGTAAAAAACCTACTTTAACTTGTAAAAAACGTACTTTAATTAGTAAAAAACCTACTTTAACTTTTCAAAACGTAACTTTAACTTGTCAAAACGAAAGTTTAAATTGTTAAAAACACACATTAACTTGAAAAAAAACGTATTTTAACTTGTCAAAAATGTGGTTTAACTTGTAACAAATGTACTTTAACTTGTAAAAAGGTACTTCAACTTGTAAAAAACGTACTTTAACTTGTCAATACATAAGTTTACCTTGTAAAAAACCTACTTTAACTTGTAAAAAACGTACTTTAATTAGTAAAAAACCTACTTTAACTTTTCAAAACGTAACTTTAACTTGTCAAAACGAAAGTTTAAATTGTTAAAAACACACATTAACTTGAAAAAAAACGTATTTTAACTTGTCAAAAATGTGGTTTAACTTGTAACAAATGTACTTTAACTTGTAAAAACGTACTTCAACTTGTAAAAAACATGCTTTGACTTGTAAAAAACCTACTTTAACTCGTGAAAACGTAAGTTTAATTTGTCAAAACGTAGGTTTAACTTGATAAAAACGTAATTTAACTTGTCAAAACGTAACTTTAACTTATAAAATACGTACTTTAACTTGTCAAAATGTAATTTTAATGTGTCATAACGTAACTTTAAGTTGTCAAAACGTAACTTTAACTTGTAAAAAACGTATTATAACTTGTAAAAAACTACTTTAACTTGTCAAACCGTAACTGTAACTTTTAAAAACGTAAGTTTAACTTGTTAAAAACATACATTAACTTGTAAAAAACGTACTTTAAGTTGACAAAAATGTGGTTTAACTTGTAACAAATGTACTTTAACTTGTAAAAACGTACTTTAACTTGTAAAAAACGTAGTTTAATTTGTAAAAAACCTACTTTAACTTGTTAATACGTAACTTTAACTTGTCAAAACGTAAGATTAAATTGTTAAAAAAACACATTAACTTGAAAAAAACGTACTTTAACTTGTCAAAAATGTGGTTTAACTTGTAACAAATATACTTTAACTTGTAGAAACGTACTTCAACTTGTAAAAAACGTACTTTATTTTGTAAAAACGTACTTTAACTTGTAAAAAATGTACTTTAACTTGTCAAAACGTAACTTTATCTTGTAAGGAACCTACTTTAACTTGTCAAAACGTAACTTTAACTTGTCAAAACATAAGTTTAAATTGTTAAAAACATACATTCACTTGTAAAAAACGTACTTTAACTTGTCAAACATGTGGTTTAACTTGTAACAAATATCATTTAACTTGTAAAAACGTACTTCAACTTGTAAAAAACGTGCTTTAACTTGTAAAAAACCTACTTTAACTTGTCAAAACGTACCTTTAATTTGTCAAAACGTAAGTTTAACTTGTTAAAAACGTAATTAAGTTGTCAAAACGTAACTTTAACTTACAAAAAACGTACTTTAACTTGTCAAAATGTAATTTTAATGTGTCAAAACGTAACTTTAAGTTGTTAAAACGTTTCTTGAACTTGTAAAAAACATACTTCAACTTGTAAAAAACGTACTTCAACTTGTAAAACACTTGCTTTAACTTGTAAAAAACGTACTTTAACTTGTAAAAAACGTATTTTAACGTGTCAAAATGTAACTTTAACTTGTCAAAACGTAACTTTAACTTGTAAACAACGTATTTTAACTATAAAAAACTACTTTAACTTGTCAAAACATAAGTTTAACTTTTCAAAACGTAAGTTTAACTTGTTAAAAACATAAATTAACTTGTAAAAAACGTACTTTAACTTGTCAAAAATGTGGTTTAACTTGTAACAAATGTACTTTAACTTGTAAAAACGTATTTAACTTGTAAAAAACGTTCTTTAATTTGTAAAAAACCTACCTTAACTTGTCAAAACGTAATTTTAACTTGTCAAAACGTAAGTTTAAATTGTTAAAAACACACATTAACTTGAAAAAATGTACTTTAACATGTCAAAAATGTGGTTTAACTTGTAACAAATGTACATTCACTTATAAAAATGTACTTCAACTTGTAAAAAACGTACTTTAACTTGTAATAAACGTACTTTAACTTGTCAATACATAAGTTTACCTTGTAAAAAACCTACTTTAACTTGTAAAAAACGTACTTTAATTAGTAAAAAACCTACTTTAACTTTTCAAAACGTAACTTTCACTTGTCAAAACAAAAGTTTAAATTGTTAAAAACACACATTAACTTGAAAAAAAATGTATTTTAACTTGTCAAAAATGTGGTTTAACTTGTAACAAATGTACTTTAACTTGTAGAAACGTACTTCAACTTGTAAAAAACGTACTTTTACTTGTAGAAAAATTACTTTAACTTGTAAAAAACTTACTTTAACTTGTCAAAACGTAACTTTAACTTGTAAAAAACCAACTTTAACTTGTAAAAACGTAACTTTAACTTGTCCAAACATAAGTTTAAATTGTTAAAAACATACATTCACTTGTCAAAAACGTACTTTAACTTGTCAAAAATGTGGTTTAACTTGTAACGAATGTACTTTAACTTGTAAAAACATACTTCAACCTGTAAAAAACGTAATTTAACTTGTAAAAAACCTACTTTAACTTGTTAAAACGTAACTGTAACTTGTAAAAAACTTACTTCAATTTGTAAAACACTTGCTTAAACTTGTAAAAAACGTACTTTAACTTGTCAAAAATGTGGTTTAACCTGTAACAAATGTACTTTAACTTGTAAAAACGTATTTAACTTGTAAAAAACGTTCTTTAATTTGTAAAAAACCTACTTTAACTTGTCAAAACGTAATTTTAACTTGTCAAAATGTAACTTTAAATTGTTAAAAACACACATTAACTTGAAAATAACGTACTTTAACATGTCAAAAATGTGGTTTAACTTGTAACAAATGTACTTTAACTTGTAGAACGTACTTCAACTTGTAAAAAACGTACTTTTACTTGTAGAAAACGTACTTTAACTTGTAAAAAACGTACTTTAACTTGTCATAACGTAACTTTAACTTGTAAAAAATCTACTTTAACTTGTCAAAACGTAACTTTAACTTGTCAAAACATAAGTTTAAATTGTTAAAAACATACATTCATATGTAAAAAACGTACTTTAACTTGTCAAAAATGTGGTTTAACTTGTAACAAATGTACTTTAATTTGTAAAAACGTACTTCAACTTTTAAAAAACGTGCTTTGACTTGTAAAAAACCTACTTTAACTCGTGAAAACGTAAGTTTAATTTGTCAAAACGTAGGTTTAACTTGATAAAAACGTAATTTAACTTGTCAAAACGTAACTTTAACTTATAAAATACGTACTTTAACTTGTCAAAATGTAATTTTAATGTGTCATAACGTAACTTTAAGTTGTTAAAACGTAACTTTAACTTGTAAAACACGTACTTTAACTTGTAAAAAACTACTTTAACTTGTCAAAACGTAACTTTAACTTTTCAAAACGTAAGTTTAACTTGTTAAAAACATACATTAACTTGTAAAAAACGTACTTTAACTTGTCAAAAATGTGGTTTAACTTGTAACAAATGTAATTTAAGTTGTAAAAACATACTTTAACTTGTAAAAAACGTACTTTAATTTGTAAAAAACCTACGTTAACTTTTCAAAACGTAACTTTAACTTGTCAAAACGTATGTTTAAATTGTTAAAAACGCACATTAACTTGAAAAAAACGTACTTTAACTTGTCAAAAATTGTGGTTTAACTTGTAACAAATATACTTTAACTTGTAGAAACGTACTTCAACTTGTAAAAAACGTACTTTATTTTGTAAAAACGTACTTTAACTTGTAAAAAATGTACTTTAACTTGTCAAAACGTAACTTTATCTTGTAAAGAACCTACTTTAACTTGTCAAAACGTAACTTTAACTTGTCAAAACATAAGTTTAAATTGTTAAAAACATACATTCACTTGTAAAAAACGTACTTTAACTTGTAAAAAATGTGGTTTAACTTGTAACAAATATCTTTTAACTTGTAAAAACGTACTTCAACTTGTAAAAAACGTGCTTTAACTTGTAAGAAACCTACTTTAACTTGTCAAAACGCACCTTTAATTTGTCAAAACGTAAGTTGAACTTGTTAAAAACGTAATTTAACTTGTCAAAACGTAACTTTAACTTATAAAAAACGTACTTTAACTTGTCAAAATGTAAATTTAATGTGTCAAAACGTAACTTTAAGTTGTTAAAACGTAACTTGAACTTGTAAAAAACATACTTCAACTTGTAAAAAACGTACTTCAACTTGTAAAACATTTGCTTTAACTTGTAAAAAACGTACTTTTACTTGTAAAAATCGTATTTTAACATGTCAAAATGTAACTTTAACTTGTCAAAACGTAACTTTAACTTATAAAAAACTTATATGAACTTGTAAAAAACCTGCTTTAACTTGTCAAAACGTAACTTTAACTTGTCAAAACGTAAGTTTAACTTGTTAAAAACATACTTTAACTTTAAAAAAAGGTACTTTAACTTGTAAAAAACGTACTTTAACTTGTCAAAACGTAACTTTAACTTGTCAAAACGTAATTTTAACATGTTAAAAACCTACATCCATTTGTAAAAAACGTACTTTAACTTGTCAAAAATGTACTGTAACTTGTAAAAACGTACTTCAACTTGTAAACAACGTACTTTAACTTGTAAAAAGCATACTTTAACTTGTCAAAACATAACTTTAATTAGTCAAAACATAAGTTTAACTTGTTAAAAACGTAATTTAACTTGTCAAAACGTAACATTAACCTGTAAAAAATGTAATTTAACTTGTCAAAATGTAATTTTCATGTGTGTACTTTAAGTTGTTAAAACGTAACTTTAACTTGTAAAAAACGTACTTTAACTTGTAAAAAACGTACTTCAACTTGTAAAATACTTGCTTTAACTTGTAAAAAACGTACTTTAACTTGTCAAAATGTAATTTTAATGTGTCAAAACGTAACTTTAAGTTGTTAAAACGTAACTGTAACTTGTAAAAAACTTACTTCAATTTGTAAAACACTTGCTTAAACTTGTAAAAAACGTACTTTAACTTGTAAAAAACGTATTTTAACGTGTCAAAATGTAACTTTAACTTGTAAAAAACGTATTTAAACTTGTAAAAAACTACTTTAACTTGTCAAAACGTAACTTTAACTTTTAAAAACGTAAGTTTAACTTGTTAAAAACATACATTAACTTGTAAAAAACTTACTTTAACTTGTCAAAACGTAACTTTAACTTGTAAAAAACCTACTTTAAATTGTCAAAACGTAAGTTTAACTTGTCAAAACATAAGTTTAAATTGTTAAAAACATACATTCACTTGTAAAAAACGTACTTTAACTTGTCAAAAATGTGGTTTAACTTGTAACAAATGTACTTTTACTTATAAAAACGTACTTCAACTCGTAAAAAACGTGCTTTGACTTGTAAAAAACCTACTTTAACTCGTGAAAACGTAAGTTTAATTTGTCAAAACGTAGGTTTAACTTGTTAAAAACGTAATTTAATTTGTCAAAACGTAACTTTAACTTATAAAAAACGTACTTTAACTTGTCAAACTATAATTTTAATGTGTCAAAACGTAACTTAAAGTTGTAAAAACGTAACTCTAACTTTTTAAAAACGTACTTCAACTTGTAAAAAACGTACCTCAACTTATAAAACACTTGCTTTAACTTGTAAAAAACGTACTTTAACTTGTCAAAATGTAATTTTTATGTGTAAAAACGTAACTTTAAGTTGTTAAAACGTAACTTTAACTTGTTAAAAACTTACTTCAACTTGTTAAACAATTTCTTTAACTTGTAAAAAAACGTACTTTAACTTGTAAAAAAACGTATGTTAACGTGTCAAAATGTAACTTTAACTTGTCAAAACGTAACTTTAACTTGTAAACAACGTATTTTAACTTATAAAAAACTACTTTAACTTGTCAAAACATAAGTTTAACTTTTCAAAACGGAAGTTTAACTTGTTAAAAACATAAATTAACTTGTAAAAAACGTACTTTAACTTGTCAAAAATGTGGTTTAACTTGTAACAAATGTACTTTAACTTGTAAAAACGTATTTAACTTGTAAAAAACGTTCTTTAATTTGTAAAAAACCTACTTTAACTTGTCAAAACGTAATTTTAACTTGTCAAAACGTAAGTTTAAATTGTTAAAAACACACATTAACTTGAAAAAAATGTACTTTAACATATCAAAAATGTGGTTTAACTTGTAACAAATGTACATTAACTTATAAAAACGTACTTCAACTTGTAAAAAACGTACTTTAACTTGTAATAAACGTACTTTAACTTGTCAATACATAAGTTTACCTTGTAAAAAACCTACTTTAACTTGTAAAAAACGTACTTTAATTAGTAAAAAACCTACTTTAACTTTTCAAAACGTAACTTTAACTTGTCAAAACGAAAGTTTAAATTGTTAAAAACACACATTAACTTGAAAAAAACGTACTTTAACTTGTCAAAAATGTGGTTTAACTTGTAACAAATGTACTTTAACTTGTAGAAACGTACTTCAACTTGTAAAAAACGTACTTTTACTTGTAGAAAACGTACTTTAACTTGTAAAAAACTTACTTTAACTTGTCAAAACGTAACTTTAACTTGTAAAAAACCTACTTTAACTTGTCAAAACGTAACTTTAACTTGTCCAAACATAAGTTTAAATTGTTAAAAACATACATTCACTTGTCAAAAACGAACTTTAACTTGTCAAAAATGTGGTTTAACTTGTAACAAATGTACTTTAACTTGTAAAAACATACTTCAACCTGTAAAAAACGTAATTTAACTTGTAAAAAACCTACTTTAACTTGTCAAAACGTAACTTTAATTTGTCAAAACGTAAGTTTAACTTGTTAAAACGTAATTTAACTTGTCAAAACGTAACGTTAACTTATAAAATCGTACTTTAACTTGTCAAAATGTAATTTTAATGTGTCAAAACGTAACTTTAAATTATTAAAACGTAACTTTAACTTGTAAAAAACGTACTCCAACATGTAAAACACTTGCTTTAACTTGTAAAGAACGTACTTTAACTTGTAAAAAAGGTTTTTTAACTTGTCAAAATGTAACTTTAAATTGTTAAAAACACACATTAACTTGAAAATAACGTACTTTAACATGTCAAAAATGTGGTTTAACTTGTAACAAATGTACTTTAATTTGTAAAAACGAACTTCAACTTGTAAAAAACGTGCTTTGACTTGTAAAAAACCTACTTTAACTCGTGAAAACGTAAGTTTAATTTGTCAAAACGTAGGTTTAACTTGATAAAAACGTAATTTAACTTGTCAAAACGTAACTTTAACTTATAAAATACGTACTTTAACTTGTCAAAATGTAATTTTAATGTGTCATAACGTAACTTTAAGTTGTTAAAACGTAACTTTAACTTGTAAAACACGTACTTTAACTTGTAAAAAACTACTTTAACTTGTCAAAACGTAACTTTAACTTTTCAAAACGTAAGTTTAACTTGTTAAAAACATACATTAACTTGTAAAAAACGTACTTTAACTTGTCAAAAATGTGGTTTAACTTGTAACAAATGTAATTTAAGTTGTAAAAACATACTTTAACTTGTAAAGGACGTACTTTAATTTGTAAAAAACCTACTTTAACATTTCAAAACGTAACTTTAACTTGTCAAAACGTATGTTTAAGTTTTTAAAAACGCACATTAACTTGAAAAAAACGTACTTTAACTTGTCAAAAATGTGGTTTAACTTGTAACAAATATACTTTAACTTGTAGAAACGTACTTCAACTTGTAAAAAACGTACTTTATTTTGTAAAAACATACTTTAACTTGTAAAAAATGTACTTTAACTTGTCAAAACGTAACTTTATCTTGTAAAGAACCTACTTTAACTTGTCAAAACGTAACTTTAACTTGTCAAAACATAAGTTTAAATTGTTAAAAACATATATTCACTTGTAAAAAACGTACTTTAACGTGTCAAAAATGTGGTTTATCTTGTAACAAATATCTTTTAACTTGTAAAAACGTACTTCAACTTGTAAAAAACGTGCTTTAACTTGTAAAAAACCTACTTTAACTTGTCAAAACGTACCTTTAATTTGTCAAAACGTAAGTTGAACTTGTTAAAAACGTAATTTAACTTGTCAAAACGTAACTTTAACTTATAAAAGACGTACTTTAACTTGTCAAAATGTACTTTTAATGTGTCAAAACGTAACTTTAAGTTGTTAAAACGTAACTTGAACTTGTAAAAAACATACTTCAACTTGTAAAAAACGTACTTCAACTTGTAAAACAGTTGCTTTAACTTGTAAAAAACGTACTTTAACTTGTAAAAAACGTTTTTTAACGTGTCAAAATGTAACTTTAACTTGTCAAAACGTAACTTTAACTTATAAAAAACTTATATGAACTTGTAAAAAACCTGCTTTAACTTGTCAAAACGTAACTTTAACTTGTCAAAACGTAAGTTTAACTTGTTAAAAACATACTTTAACTTTTAAAAAAGGTACTTTAACTTGTAAAAAAAGTACTTTAACTTGTCAAAACGTATCTTTAACTTGTCAAAATGTAACTTTAACATGTTAAAAACCTACATTCATTTGTAAAAAACGTACTTTAACTTGTCAAAAATGTACTGTAACTTGTAAAAACGTACTTCAACTTGTAAACAACGTACTTTAACTTGTAAAAAGGATACTTTAACTTGTCAAAACATAACTTTAATTTGTCAAAACATAAGTTTAACTTGTTAAAAACGTAATTTAACTTGTCAAAACGTAACATTAACTTGTAAAAAATGTACTTTAACTTGTCAAAATGAAATTTTAATGTGTTAAAACGTAACTTTAAATTGTTAAAACATAACTTTAACTTGTAAAAAACGTACTTCAACTTGTAAAAAACGCACTTCAACTTGAAAAACACTTGCTTTAACTTGTAAAAAACGTACTTTAACTTGTCGAAATGTAATTTTAATGTGTCAAAACGTAACTTTAAGTTGTTAAAACGTAACTGTAACTTGTAAAAAACTTACTTCAATTTGTAAAACACTTGCTTAAACTTGTAAAAAACGTACTTTAACTTGTAATAAACGTATTTTAACGTGTCAAAATGTAACTTTAACTTGTAAAAAACGTATTTAAACTTGTAAAAAACTACTTTAACTTGTCAAAACGTAACTTTAACTTTTAAAAACGTAAGTTTAACTTGTTAAAAACATACATTAACTAGTAAAAAACTTACTTTAACTTGTCAAAAATGTGGTTTAACTTGTAACAAATGTACTTTATTTCGTAGAAACGTACTTCAACTTGTAAAAAACGTACTTGAACTTGTCAAAACGTAACTTTAACTTGTAAAAAACCTACTTTAACTTGTCAAAACGTAATTTTAACTTGTCAAAACGTAAGTTTAAATTGTTAAAAACATACATTCCCTTGTAAAAAACGTACTTTAACTTGTCAAAAATGTGGTTTAACTTGTAACAAATGTACTTGAACTTGTAAAAACGTACTTCAACTTGTAAAAAACGTACTTAAACTTATAAAAAACCTACTTTAACTTGTCAAAACGTAATTTTAATTTGTCAAAACGTAAGTTTAACTTGTTAAAACGTAATTTAACTTGTCAAAACGTAACGTTAACTTATAAAAACGTACTCTAACTTGTCAAAATGTAATTTTAATGTGTCAAAATGTAACTTTAAGTTGTTAAAACGTAACTTTAACTTGTAAAAAACGTACTTCAACTTGTAAAACACTTGCTTTAACTTGTAAACAACATACTTTAACTTGTCAAAATGTAACTTTAACTTGTAAAAAACGTATATTAACTTGTAAAAAACCTACTTTAACTTGTCAAAACGTAACTTTAACTTGTCAAAGCGTAAGTTTAACTTGTTAAAAACATACTTTAACTTTTAAAAAACGTACTTTAGCTTATAAAAAAAAGTACTTTAACTTGTCAAAACGTAACTTTAACATGTTAAAAACATACATTCATCTGTAAAAAACGTACTTTAACTTGGAAAAAATGTGGTTTAACTTGAAAGAAATGTACTTTAACTTGTAAAAACGTACTTCAACTTGTAAAAAACGTACTTTAACTTGTCAAAACATAACTTTAATTTGTCAAAACATAAGTTTAACTTGTAAAAAACGTACTTTTACTTGTCAAAATGTAATTTTAATGTGTTAAAACGTAACTTTAATTGTTAAAACGTAACTTTAACTTGTAAAAAAATTACTTTAACTTGTAAAAAACGTACTTCAACTTGTAAAACACGTACCTTAACTTGTAAAAAACGTACTTTAACTTGTAAAAAACATATTTAAACTTGTCAAGATGTAACTTTAATTGTGAAAACGTAACTTTAACTTGTTAAAAACGTACTTTACCTTGTAAAAAACTTACTTTAACTTGTCAAAACGTAACTTTAACTTGTCAAAACGTAAGTTTAACTTGTTAAAAACGTACTTTTACTTTTAAAAAATGTAATTTTACTTCTCATAACGAAACATTATCTTGTAAAAAATGTACATTAACTTGTAAAAAACATAATTAAACTTATCAAAACGTAACTTTAACTTGTATAAAACGTACTTTAACTTGTAAAAAACGTATTTTAACGTGTCAAAATGAACTTTAATTTGTCAAAACGTAACTTTAACTTGTAAAAACGGACTTTAACTTGTAAAAAACTACTTTAACTTGTCAAAACGTAACTTTAACTTTTCAAAACATAAGTTTGACTGGTTAAAAACATAAATTAATTTGCAAAAAACGTACTTAAACTTGTCAAAAATGTGGTTTAACTTGTAACAAATGTACTTTAACTTTTAAAAACGTACTTTAACTTGTAAAAAAAGTACTTTAATTTGTTAAAAACCTACTTTCACTTGTCAAAACGTAACTTTAACTTGTTAAAAACACACATTAACTTGAAAAAAACGTACTTTAACTTGTGAAATATGTAGTTTAACTTGTAACAAATGTACTTTAACTTGTAAAAACGTAGTTCATCTTGTAAAAAACGTATTTTAACTTGTAAAAAACGCACTTTAACTTTGTAAAAAAAGTACTTTAACTTGTCAATACGTAACTTTAACTTGTAAAAACCTACTTTAACTTGTCAAAACGTATCTTTAACTTGTCAAAACATAAGTTTAAATTTTTAAAAACATACATTCACTTGCAAGAAACTTACTTTAACTTGTCAAAAATGTGGTTTAACTTGTAACAAATGTACTTTAACTTGTAAAAACGTACTTCACCTTGTAAAAAACGTGCTTTAACTTGTAAAAAACCGACTTTAACTTGTCAAAACGTAACTTTAATTTGTTAAAACGTAAGTTTAACTTGTTAAAAACGTAGTAGAACTTGTTAAAACGTAACTTTAACTTATAAAAAAAATCCTTTAACTTGTCAAGATGTAATATTAATGTGTCAAAACATAACTTTAAGTTGTTAAAACGTAACTTTAAATTGTAGAAAACGTACTTTAACTTGTAAAAAACTACTTTAACTTGTCAAAACGTAATTTTAACTTTCCTAAACGTAAGTTTAACTTGTTAAAAACATACATTAACTTGTAAAAAACGTACTTTAACTAGTCAAAAATGTTGTTTAACTTGTTACAAATGTATTTTAACTTGTAACAACGTACTTTAACTTGTAAAAAACGTACTTTAATTTATAAAAAAACTTACTTTAACATGTCAAAACGTAACTTTAACTTGTCAAAACGTAAGTTTAAATTCTTAAAAACACCCATTAACTTTAAAAAAACTTACTTTAACTTGTCAAAAATGTGGTTTAACTTGTAACAAATGTACATTAACTTGTAGAAACGTACTTCAACTTGTAAAAAACGTACTTTTACTTGTAGAAAACGTACTTTAACTTGTAAAAAACGTACTTTAACTTGTCAAAACGTAACTTTAACTTGTAAAAAACCTACTTTAACTTATCAAAACGTAACTTAAACTTGTCAAAATATAAGTTTAAATTGTTAAAAACATACATTCACTTGTAAAAAACGTACTTTAACTTGTCAAATATGTGGTTTAACTTGTAACAAATGTACTTTAACCTGTAAAAACGTACTTCATTTTGTAAAAAATGTACTTTTAACTTGTAAAAAACGTACTTTAACTTGTAAAAAACGTACCTTAACTTGTCAATACGTAACTTTAACCTGTAAAAATCCTACTTTAACTTGTTAAAACGTAACTTTAACTTGTCAAAACGTAAGTTTAAATTGTTAAAAACACACATTAACTTGAAAAAAATGTACTTTAACTTGTCAAAAATGTGGTTTAACTTGTAACAAATGTACTTTAACTTATAAAAACGTACTTCAACTTGTAAAAAACGTACTTTAACTTGTATAAAACGTACTTTAACTTGTCAAAACGTAACTTTAACTTGTAAAAAACCTACTTTAACTTGCCAAATCGTAACTTTAACTTGTCCAAACATAAGTTTAAATTGTTAAAAACATACATTCACTTGTAAAAAACGTACTTTAACTTGTCAAAAATGTGGTTTAACTTGTAACAAATGTACTTTAACTTGTAAAAACATACTTCAACCTGTAAAAAACGTAATTTAACTTGTAAACCTACTTTAACTCGTCAAAACGTAACTTTAATTTGTCAAAACGTAAGTTTAACTTGTTAAAACGTAATTTAACTTGTCAAAACGTAACGTTAACTTATAAAATCGTACTTTAACTTGTCAAAATGTAATTTTAATGTGTCAAAACGTAACTTTAAGTTGTTAAAACGTAACTTTAACTTGTAAAAAACGTACTCCAACTTGTAAAACACTTGCTTTAACTTGTAAAGAACGTACTTTAACTTGTAAAAAACGTTTTTTAACGTGTCAAAATGTAACTTTAACTTGTCAAAACGTAACTTTAACTTGTAAAAAACGTATATTAACTTGTAAAAACCTACTTTAAGTTGTCAAAACGTAACTTTAACTTGTCAAAATGTAAGTTTAACTTGTTTAAAAAACGTACTTTAACTTATAAAAAAACGTACTTTAACTTGTCAAAACGTAACTTTAACATGTTAAAAACATACATTCATGTGTAAAAAACTTACTTTAACTTGTAAAAAATGTGGTTTAACTTGAAACAAATGTACTTTAACTTGTAAAAACGTACTTCAACTTGTAAAAAACGTACTTTAACTTGTAAAAAATGCACTTTAACTTGTAAAAAAAGTACTTTAACTTGTCAATACGTAACTTTAACTTGTAAAAAACCTACTTTAACTTGTCAAAACGTAACTTTAACTTGTCAAAACATAAGTTTAAATTTTTAAAAACATACATTCACTTGTAAAAAACGTACTTTAACTTGTCAAAAATGTGGTTTAACTTGTAACAAATGTACTTTAACTTGTAAAAACGTATTTAACTTGTAAAAAACGTTCTTTAATTTGTAAAAAACCTACTTTAACTTGTCAAAACGTAATTTTAACTTGTCAAAACGTAAGTTTAAATTGTTAAAAACACACATTAACTTGAAAAAAATGTACTTTAACATGTCAAAAATGTGGTTTAACTTGTAACAAATGTACATTAACTTATAAAAACGTACTTCAACTTGTAAAAAACGTACTTTAACTTGTAATAAACGTACTTTAACTTGTCAATACATAAGTTTACCTTGTAAAAAACCTACTTTAACTTGTAAAAAACGTACTTTAATTAGTAAAAAATCTACTTTAACTTTTCAAAACGTAACTTTAACTTGTCAAAACGAAAGTTTAAATTGTTAAAAACACACATTAACTTGAAAAAAACGTACTTTAACTTGTCAAAAATGTGGTTTAACTTGTAACAAATGTACTTTAACTTGTAGAAACGTACTTCAACTTGTAAAAAACGTACTTTTACTTGTAGAAAACGTACTTTAACTTGTAAAAAACTTACTTTAACTTGTCTAAACGTAACTTTAACTTGTAAAAAACCTACTTTAACTTGTCAAAACGTAACTTTAACTTGTCCAAACATAAGTTTAAATTGTTAAAAACATACATTGACTTGTAAAAAACGTACTTTAACTTGTAAAAACATACTTCAACCTGTAAAAAACGTAATTTAACTTGTAAAAAACCTACTTTAACTTGTCAAAACGTAACTTTAATTTGTCAAAACGTAAGTTTAACTTGTTAAAACGTAATTTAACTTGTCAAAACGTAACGTTAACTTATAAAATCGTACTTTAACTTGTCAAAATGTAATTTAATGTGTCAAAACGTAACTTTAAGTTGTTAAAACGTAACTTTAACTTGTAAAAAACGTACTCCAACTTGTAAAACACTTGCTTTAACTTGTAAAGAACGTACTTTAACTTGTAAAAAACGTTTTTTAACGTGTCAAAATGTAACTTTAACTTGTCAAAACGTAACTTTAACTTGTAAAAAACGTATATTAACTTGTAAAAACCTACTTTAAGTTGTCAAAACGTAACTTTAACTTGTCAAAATGTAAGTTTAACTTGTTAAAAACATACTTTAACTTTTAAAAAACGTACTTTAACTTATAAAAAAACGTACTTTAACTTGTCAAAACGTAACTTTAACATGTTAAAAACATACATTCATGTGTAAAAAACGTACTTTAACTTGTAAAAAATGTGGTTTAACTTGAAACAAATGTACTTTAACTTGTAAAAACGTACTTCACCTTGTAAAAAACGTGCTTTAACTTGTAAAAAACCGACTTTAACTTGTCAAAACGTAACTTTAATTTGTTAAAACGTAAGTTTAACTTGTTAAAAACGTAGTAGAATTTGTTAAAACGTAACTTTAACTTATAAAAAAAATCCTTTAACTTGTCAAAATGTAATATTAATGTGTCAAAACATAACTTTAAGTTGTTAAAACGTAACTTTAAATTGTAGAAAACGTACTTTAACTTGTAAAAAACTACTTTAACTTGTCAAAACGTAACTTTAACTTTCCTAAACGTAAGTTTAACTTGTTAAAAACATACATTAACTTGTAAAAAACGTACTTTAACTAGTCAAAAATGTTGTTTAACTTGTTACAAATGTATTTTAACTTGTAACAACGTACTTTAACTTGTAAAAAACGTACTTTAATTTGTAAAAAAACTAACTTTAACATGTCAAAACGTAACTTTAACTTGTCAAAACGTAAGTTTAAATTCTTAAAAACACCCATTAACTTGAAAAAAACTTACTTTAACTTGTCAAAAATGTGGTTTAACTTGTAACAAATGTACATTAACTTGTAGAAACGTACTTCAACTTGTAAAAAACGTACTTTTACTTGTAGAAAACGTACTTTAACTTGTAAAAAACGTACTTTAACTTGTCAAAACGTAACTTTAACTTGTAAAAAACCTACTTTAACTTATCAAAACGTAACTTAAACTTGTCAAAATATAAGTTTAAATTGTTAAAAACATACATTCACTTGTAAAAAACGTACTTTAACTTGTCAAATATGTGGTTTAACTTGTAACAAATGTACTTTAACCTGTAAAAACGTACTTCATTTTGTAAAAAATGTACTTTTAACTTGTAAAAAACTTACTTTCACTTGTAAAAAACGTACCTTAACTTGTCAATACGTAACTTTAACCTGTAAAAATCCTACTTTAACTTGTTAAAACGTAACTTTAACTTGTCAAAACGTAAGTTTAAATTGTTAAAAACACACATTAACTTGAAAAAAATGTACTTTAACTTGTCAAAAATGTGGTTTAACTTGTAACAAATGTACTTTAACTTATAAAAACGTACTTCAACTTGTAAAAAACGTACTTTAACTTGTATAAAACGTACTTTAACTTGTCAAAACGTAACTTTAACTTGTAAAAAACCTACTTTAACTTGCCAAATCGTAACTTTAACTTGTCCAAACATAAGTTTAAATTGTTAAAAACATACATTCACTTGTAAAAAACGTACTTTAACTTGTCAAAAATGTGGTTTAACTTATAACAAATGTACTTTAACTTGTAAAAACATACTTCAACCTGTAAAAAACGTAATTTAACTTGTAAAAAACCTACTTTAACTCGTCAAAACGTAACTTTAATTTGTCAAAACGTAAGTTTAACTTGTTAAAACGTAATTTAACTTGTCAAAACGTAACGTTAACTTATAAAATCGTACTTTAACTTGTCAAAATGTAATTTTAATGTGTCAAAACGTAACTTTAAGTTGTTAAAACGTAACTTTAACTTGTAAAAAACGTACTCCAACTTGTAAAACACTTGCTTTAACTTGTAAAGAACGTACTTTAACTTGTAAAAAACGTTTTTTAACGTGTCAAAATGTAACTTTAACTTGTCAAAACGTAACTTTAACTTGTAAAAAACGTATATTAACTTGTAAAAACCTACTTTAAGTTGTCAAAACGTAACTTTAACTTGTCAAAATGTAAGTTTAACTTGTTTAAAAAACGTACTTTAACTTATAAAAAAACGTACTTTAACTTGTCAAAACGTAACTTTAACATGTTAAAAACATACATTCATGTGTAAAAAACGTACTTTAACTTGTAAAAAATGTGGTTTAACTTGAAACAAATGTACTTTAACTTGTAAAAACGTACTTCAACTTGTAAAAAACGTACTTTAACTTGTAAAAAATGCACTTTAACTTGTAAAAAAAGTACTTTAACTTGTCAATACGTAACTTTAACTTGTAAAAAACCTACTTTAACTTGTCAAAACGTAACTTTAACTTGTCAAAACATAAGTTTAAATTTTTAAAAACATACATTCACTTGTAAAAAACGTACTTTAACTTGTCAAAAATGTGGTTTAACTTGTAACAAATGTACTTTAACTTGTAAAAACGTATTTAACTTGTAAAAAACGTTCTTTAATTTGTAAAAAACCTACTTTAACTTGTCAAAACGTAATTTTAACTTGTCAAAACGTAAGTTTAAATTGTTAAAAACACACATTAACTTGAAAAAAATGTACTTTAACATGTCAAAAATGTGGTTTAACTTGTAACAAATGTACATTAACTTATAAAAACGTACTTCAACTTGTAAAAACGTACTTTAACTTCTAATAAACGAACTTTAACTTGTCAATACATAAGTTTACCTTGTAAAAAACCTACTTTAACTTGTAAAAAACGTACTTTAATTAGTAAAAAACCTACTTTAATTTTTCAAAACGTAACTTTAACTTGTCAAAACGAAAGTTTAAATTGTTAAAAACACACATTAACTTGAAAAAAACGTACTTTAACTTGTCAAAAATGTGGTTTAACTTGTAACAAATGTACTTTAACTTGTAGAAACGTACTTCAACTTGTAAAAAACGTACTTTTACTTGTAGAAAACGTACTTTAACTTGTAAAAAACTTACTTTAACTTGTCTAAACGTAACTTTAAATTGTAAAAAACCTACTTTAACTTGTCAAAACGTAACTTTAACTTGTCCAAACATAAGTTTAAATTGTTAAAAACATACATTCACTTGTAAAAAACGTACTTTAACTTGTCAAAAATGTGGTTTAACTTGTAACAAATGTACTTTAACTTGTAAAAACATACTTCAACCTATAAAAAACGTAATTTAACTTGTAAAAAACCTACTTTAACTTGTCAAAACGTAACTTTAATCTGTCAAAACGTAAGTTTAACTTGTTAAAACGTAATTTAACTTGTCAAAACGTAACGTTAACTTATAAAATCGTACTTTAACTTGTCAAAATGTAATTTAATGTGTCAAAACGTAACTTTAAGTTGTTAAAACGTAACTTTAACTTGTAAAAAACGTACTCCAACTTGTAAAACACTTGCTTTAACTTGTAAAGAACGTACTTTAACTTGTAAAAAACGTTTTTTAACGTGTCAAAATGTAACTTTAACTTGTCAAAACGTAACTTTAACTTGTAAAAAACGTATATTAACTTGTAAAAACCTACTTTAAGTTGTCAAAACGTAACTTTAACTTGTCAAAATGTAAGTTTAACTTGTTAAAAACATACTTTAACTTTTAAAAAACGTACTTTAACTTATAAAAAACCGTACTTTAACTTGTCAAAACGTAACTTTAACATGTTAAAAACATACATTCATGTGTAAAAAACGTACTTTAACTTGTAAAAAATGTGGTTTAACTTGAAACAAATGTACTTTAACTTGTAAAAACGTACTTCACCTTGTAAAAAACGTGCTTTAACTTGTAAAAAATCGACTTTAACTTGTCAAAACGTAACTTTAATTTGTTAAAACGTAAGTTTAACTTGTTAAAAACGTAGTAGAACTTGTTAAAACGTAACTTTAACTTATAAAAAAAATCCTTTAACTTGTCAAAATGTAATATTAATGTGTCAAAACATAACTTTAAGTTGTTAAAACGTAACTTTAAATTGTAGAAAACGTACTTTAACTTGTAAAAAACTACTTTAACTTGTCAAAACGTAACTTTAACTTTCCTAAACGTAAGTTTAACTTGTTAAAAACATACATTAACTTGTAAAAAACGTACTTTAACTAGTCAAAAATGTTGTTTAACTTGTTACAAATGTATTTTAACTTGTAACAACGTACTTTAACTTGTAAAAAACGTACTTTAATTTGTAAAAAAACTTACTTTAACATGTCAAAACGTAACTTTAACTTGTCAAAACGTAAGTTTAAATTCTTAAAAACACCCATTAACTTGAAAAAAACTTACTTTAACTTGTCAAAAATGTGGTTTAACTTGTAACAAATGTACATTAACTTGTAGAAACGTACTTCAACTTGTAAAAAACGTACTTTTACTTGTAGAAAACGTACTTTAACTTGTAAAAAACGTACTTTAACTTGTCAAAACGTAACTTTAACTTGTAAAAAACCTACTTTAACTTATCAAAACGTAACTTAAACTTGTCAAAATATAAGTTTAAATTGTTAAAAACATACATTCACTTGTAAAAAACGTATTTTAACTTGTCAAATATGTGGTTTAACTTGTAACAAATGTACTTTAACCTGTAAAAACGTACTTCATTTTGTAAAAAATGTACTTTTAACTTGTAAAAAACTTACTTTAACTTGTAAAAAACGTACCTTAACTTGTCAATACGTAACTTTAACCTGTAAAAGTCCTACTTTAACTTGTTAAAACGTAACTTTAACTTGTCAAAACGTAAGTTTAAATTGTTAAAAACACACATTAACTTGAAAAAAATGTACTTTAACTTGTCAAAAATGTGGTTTAACTTGTAACAAATGTACTTTAACTTATAAAAACGTACTTCAACTTGTAAAAAACGTACTTTAACTTGTATAAAACGTACTTTAACTTGTCAAAACGTAACTTTAACTTGTAAAAAACCTACTTTAACTTGCCAAATCGTAACTTTAACTTGTCCAAACATAAGTTTAAATTGTTAAAAACATACATTCACTTGTAAAAAACGTACTTTAACTTGTCAAAAATGTGGTTTAACTTATAACAAATGTACTTTAACTTGTAAAAACATACTTCAACCTGTAAAAAACGTAATTTAACTTGTAAAAAACCTACTTTAACTCGTCAAAACGTAACTTTAATTTGTCAAAACGTAAGTTTAACTTGTTAAAACGTAATTTAACTTGTCAAAACGTAACGTTAACTTATAAAATCGTACTTTAACTTGTCAAAATGTAATTTTAATGTGTCAAAACGTAACTTTAAGTTGTTAAAACGTAACTTTAACTTGTAAAAAACGTACTCCAACTTGTAAAACACTTGCTTTAACTTGTAAAGAACGTACTTTAACTTGTAAAAAACGTTTTTTAACGTGTCAAAATGTAACTTTAACTTGTCAAAACGTAACTTTAACTTGTAAAAAACGTATATTAACTTGTAAAAACCTACTTTAAGTTGTCAAAACGTAACTTTAACTTGTCAAAATGTAAGTTTAACTTGTTTAAAAAATGTACTTTAACTTATAAAAAAACGTACTTTAACTTGTCAAAACGTAACTTTAACATGTTAAAAACATACATTCATGTGTTAAAAACGTACTTTAACTTGTAAAAAATGTGGTTTAACTTGAAACAAATGTACTTTAACTTGTAAAAACGTACTTCAACTTGTAAAAAACGTACTTTAACTTGTAAAAAATGCACTTTAACTTGTAAAAAAAGTACTTTAACTTGTCAATACGTAACTTTAACTTGTAAAAAACCTACTTTAACTTGTCAAAACGTAACTTTAACTTGTCAAAACATAAGTTTAAATTTTTAAAAACATACATTCACTTGTAAAAAACGTACTTTAACTTGTCAAAAATGTGGTTTAACATGTAACAAATGTACTATAACTTGTAAAAACGTATTTAACTTGTAAAAAACGTTCTTTAATTTGTAAAAAACCTACTTTAACTTGTCAAAACGTAATTTTAACTTGTCAAAACGTAAGTTTAAATTGTTAAAAACACAACTTAACTTGAAAAAAATGTACTTTAACATGTCAAAAATGTGGTTTAACTTGTAACAAATGTACATTAACTTATAAAAACGTACTTCAACTTGTAAAAAACGTACTTTAACTTGTAATAAACGTACTTTAACTTGTCAATACATAAGTTTACCTTGTAAAAAACCTACTTTAACTTGTAAAAAACGTAATTTAATTAGTAAAAAACCTACTTTAACTTTTCAAAACGTAACTTTAACTTGTCAAAACGAAAGTTTAAATTGTTAAAAACACACATTAACTTGAAAAAAAACGTATTTTAACTTGTCAAAAATGTGGTTTAACTTGTAACAAATGTACTTTAACTTGTAGAAACGTACTTCAACTTGTAAAAAACGTACTTTTACTAGTAGAAAACGTACTTTAACTTGTAAAAAACTTTCTTTAACTTGTCAAAACGTAACTTTAACTTGTAAAAAACCTACTTTAACTTGTCAAAACGTAACTTTAACTTGTCCAAACATAAGTTTAAATTGTTAAAAACATACATTCACTTGTCAAAAACGTACTTTAACTTGTCAAAAATGTGGTTTAACTTGTAACAAATGTACTTTAACTTGTAAAAACATACTTCAACCTGTAAAAAACGTAATTTAACTTGTAAAAAACCTACTTTAACTTGTCAAAACGTAACTTTAATTTGTCAAAACGTAAGTTTAACTTGTTAAAACGTAATTTAACTTGTCAAAACGTAACGTTAACCTATAAAATCGTACTTTAACTTGTCAAAATGTAATTTTAATGTGTCAAAACGTAACTTTAAGTTATTAAAACGTAACTTTAACTTGTAAAAAACGTACTCCAACTTGTAAAACACTTGCTTTAACTTGTAAAGAACGTACTTTAACTTGTAAAAAACGTTTTTTAACGTGTCAAAATGTAACTTTAACTTGTCAAAACGTAACTTTAACTTGTAAAAAACGTATATTAACTTGTAAAAACCTACTTTAAGTTGTCAAAACGTAACTTTAACTTGTCAAAATGTAAGTTTAACTTGTTAAAAACATACATTAACTTTTAAAAAACTTACTTTAACTTATAAAAAAACGTACTTTAACTTGTCAAAACGTAACTTTAACATGTTAAAAACATACATTCATGTGTAAAAAACGTACTTTAACTTGTAAAAAATGTGGTTTAACTTGAAACAAATGTACTTTAACTTGTAAAAACCAACTTCAACTTGTAAAAAACGTACTTTAACTTGTAAAAAATGCACTTTAACATGTAAAAAAAGTACTTTAACTTGTCAATACGTAACTTTAACTTGTAAAAAACCTACTTTAACTTGTCAAAACGTAACTTTAACTTGTCAAAACATAAGTTTAAATTTTTAAAAACATACATTCACTTGTAAAAAACGTACTTTAACTTGTCAAAAATGTGGTTTAACTTGTAACAAATGTACTTTAACTTGTAAAAACGTATTTAACTTGTAAAAAACGTTCTTTAATTTGTAAAAAACCTACTTTAACTTGTCAAAACGTAATTTTAACTTGTCAAAACGTAAGTTTAAATTGTTAAAAACACACATTAACTTGAAAAAAATGTACTTTAACATGTCAAAAATGTGGTTAACTTGTAACAAATGTACATTAACTTATAAAAACGTACTTCAACTTGTAAAAAACGTACTTTAACTTGTAATAAACGTACTTTAACTTGTCAATACATATGTTTACCTTGTAAAAAACCTACTTTAACTTGTAAAAAACGTAATTTAATTAGTAAAAAACCTACTTTAACTTTTCAAAACGTAACTTTAACTTGTCAAATCGAAAGTTTAAATTGTTAAAAACACACATTAACTTGAAAAAAAACGTACTTTAACTTGTCAAAAATGTGGTTTAACTTGTAACAAATGTACTTTAACTTGTAGAAACGTACTTCAACTTGTAAAAAACGTACTTTTACTTGTAGAAAACGTACTTTAACTTGTAAAAAACTTACTTTAACTTGTCAAAACGTAACTTTAACTTGTAAAAAACCTACTTTAACTTGTCAAAACGTAACTTTAACTTGTCAAAACATAAGTTTAAATTGTTAAAAACATACATTCACTTGTAAAAAACGTACTATAACTTGTCAAAAACGTGGTTTAACTTGTAACAAATGTACTTTAACTTCTAAAAACGTACTTCAACTTGTAACAAATGTACTTTAACTTGTAAAAACTTACTTCAACTTGTAAAAAACATACTTTAACTTGTAAAAAACGTACTTTAACTTGTAAAAAACGTACTTTAGCTTGGCAAAACGTAACTTTAACTTGTAAAAAACGTACTTTAACTTGTCAAAACATAATTTTAACTTGTCAAAACGTCAGTTTAAATTGTTAAAAACATACATTCACTTGTAAAAAACGTACTTTAACTTGTCAAAAATGTGGTTTAACTTGTAACAAATGTACTTTAACTTGTAAAAAACGTACTTCAACTTGTAAAAAACCTACTTTAACTTGTCAAAACGTAATTTTAATTTGTCAAAACGTAAGTTTAACTTGTTAAAACGTAATTTAACTTGTCAAAACGTAACGTTAACTTATAAAATCGTACTTTAACTTGTCAAAATGTAATTTTAATGTGTCAAAACGTAACTTTAAGTTATTAAAACGTAACTTTAACTTGTAAAAAACGTACTCCAACTTGTAAAACACTTGCTTTAACTTGTAAAGAACGTACTTTAACTTGTAAAAAACGTTTTTTAACGTGTCAAAATGTAACTTTAACTTGTCAAAACGTAACTTTAACTTGTAAAAAACGTATATTAACTTGTAAAAACCTACTTTAAGTTGTCAAAACGTAACTTTAACTTGTCAAAATGTAAGTTTAACTTGTTAAAAACATACTTTAACTTTTAAAAAACGTACTTTAACTTATAAAAAAACGTACTTTAACTTGTCAAAACGTAACTTTAACATGTTAAAAACATACATTCATGTGTAAAAAACGTACTTTAACTTGTAAAAAATGTGGTTTAACTTGAAACAAATGTCTTTAACTTGTAAAAACGTACTTCAACTTGTAAAAAACGTACTTTAACTTGTAAAAAATGCACTTTAACTTGTAAAAAAAGTACTTTAACTTGTCAATACGTAACTTTAACTTGTAAAAAACCTACTTTAACTTGTCAAAACGTAACTTTAACTTGTCAAAACATAAGTTTAAATTTTTAAAAACATACATTCACTTGTAAAAAACGTACTTTAACTTGTCAAAAATGTGGTTTAACTTGTAACAAATGTACTTTAACTTGTAAAAACGTATTTAACTTGTAAAAAACGTTCTTTAATTTGTAAAATACCTACTTTAACTTGTCAAAACGTAATTTTAACTTGTCAAAACGTAAGTTTAAATTGTTAAAAACACACATTAACTTGAAAAAAATGTACTTTAACATGTCAAAAATGTGGTTTAACTTGTAACAAATGTACATTAACTTATAAAAACGTACTTCAACTTGTAAAAAACGTACTTTAACTTGTAATAAACGTACTTTAACTTGTCAATACATAAGTTTACCTTGTAAAAAACCTACTTTAACTTGTAAAAAACGTAATTTAATTAGTAAAAAACCTACTTTAACTTTTCAAAACGTAACTTTAACTTGTCAAAACGAAAGTTTAAACTGTTAAAAACACACATTAACTTGAAAAAAAACGTATTTTAACTTGTCAAAAATGTGGTTTAACTTGTAACAAATGTACTTTAACTTGTAGAAACGTACTTCAACTTGTAAAAAACGTACTTTTACTTGTAGAAAACGTACTTTAACTTGTAAAAAACTTTCTTTAACTTGTCAAAACGTAACTTTAACTTGTAAAAACCTGCTTTAACTTGTCAAAACGTAACTTTAACTTGTCCAAACATAAGTTTAAATTGTTAAAAACATACATTCACTTGTCAAAAACGTACTTTAACTTGTCAAAAATGTGGTTTAACTTGTAACAAATGTACTTTAACTTGTAAAAACATACTTCAACCTGTAAAAAACGTAATTTAACTTGTAAAAAACCTACTTTAACTTGTCAAAACGTAACTTTAATTTGTCAAAACGTAAGTTTAACTTGTTAAAACGTAATTTAACTTGTCAAAACGTAACGTTAACTTATAGAATCGTACTTTAACTTGTCAAAATGTAATTTTAATGTGTCAAAACGTAACTTTAAGTTATTAAAACGTAACTTTAACTTGTAAAAAACGTACTCCAACTTGTAAAACACTTGCTTTAACTTGTAAAGAACGTACTTTAACTTGTAAAAAACGTTTTTTAACGTGTCAAAATGTAACTTTAACTTATCAAAACGTAACTTTAACTTGTAAAAAACGTATATTAACTTGTAAAAACCTACTTTAAGTTGTCAAAACGTAACTTTAACTTGTCAAAATGTAAGTTTGACTTGTTAAAAACATACTTTAACTTTTAAAAAACGTACTTTAACTTATAAAAAAACGTACTTTAACTTGTCAAAACGTAACTTTAACATGTTAAAAACATACATTCATGTGTAAAAAACGTACTTTAACTTGTAAAAAATGTGGTTTAACTTGAAACAAATGTACTTTAACTTGTAAAAACGTACTTCAACTTGTAAAAAACGTACTTTAACTTGTAAAAATTGCACTTTAACTTGTAAAAAAAGTACTTTAACTTGTCAATACGTAACTTTAACTTGTAAAAAACCTACTTTAACTTGTCAAAACGTAACTTTAACTTGTCAAAACATAAGTTCAAATTTTTTAAAACATACATTCACTTGTAAAAAACGTACTTTAACTTGTCAAAAATGTGGTTTAACTTGTAACAAATGTACTTTAACTTGTAAAAACGTATTTAACTTGTAAAAAACGTTCTTTAATTTGTAAAATACCTACTTTAACTTGTCAAAACGTAATTTTAACTTGTCAAAACATAAGTTTAAATTGTTAAAAACACACATTAACTTGAAAAAAATGTACTTTAACATGTCAAAAATGTGGTTTAACTTGTAACAAATGTACATTAACTTATAAAAACGTACTTCAACTTGTAAAATACGTACTTTAACTTGTAATAAACGTACTTTAACTTGTCAATACATAAGTTTACCTTGTAAAAAACCTACTTTAACTTGTAAAAAACGTAATTTAATTAGTAAAAAACCTACTTTAACTTTTCAAAACGTAACTTTAACTTGTCAAAACGAAAGTTTAAACTGTTAAAAACACACATTAACTTGAAAAAAAACGTATTTTAACTTGTCAAAAATGTGGTTTAACTTGTAACAAATGTACTTTAACTTGTAGAAACGTACTTCAACTTGTAAAAAACGTACTTTTACTTGTAGAAAACGTACTTTAACTTGTAAAAAACTTTCTTTAACTTGTCAAAACGTAACTTTAACTTGTAAAAACCTGCTTTAACTTGTCAAAACGTAACTTTAACTTGTCCAAACATAAGTTTAAATTGTTAAAAACATACATTCACTTGTCAAAAACGTACTTTAACTTGTCAAAAATGTGGTTTAACTTGTAACAAATGTACTTTAACTTGTAAAAACATACTTCAACCTGTAAAAAACGTAATTTAACTTGTAAAAAACCTACTTTAACTTGTCAAAACGTAACTTTAATTTGTCAAAACGTAAGTTTAACTTGTTAAAACGTAATTTAACTTGTCAAAACGTAACGTTAACTTATAGAATCGTACTTTAACTTGTCAAAATGTAATTTTAATGTGTCAAAACGTAACTTTAAGTTATTAAAACGTAACTTTAACTTGTAAAAAACGTACTCCAACTTGTAAAACACTTGCTTTAACTTGTAAAGAACGTACTTTAACTTGTAAAAAACGTTTTTTAACGTGTCAAAATGTAACTTTAACTTATCAAAACGTAACTTTAACTTGTAAAAAACGTATATTAACTTGTAAAAACCTACTTTAAGTTGTCAAAACGTAACTTTAACTTGTCAAAATGTAAGTTTGACTTGTTAAAAACATACTTTAACTTTTAAAAAACGTACTTTAACTTATAAAAAAACGTACTTTAACTTGTCAAAACGTAACTTTAACATGTTAAAAACATACATTCATGTGTAAAAAACGTACTTTAACTTGTAAAAAATGTGGTTTAACTTGAAACAAATGTACTTTAACTTGTAAAAACGTACTTCAACTTGTAAAAACGTACTTTAACTTGTAAAAATTGCACTTTAACTTGTAAAAAAAGTACTTTAACTTGTCAATACGTAACTTTAACTTGTAAAAAACCTACTTTAACTTGTCAAAACGTAACTTTAACTTGTCAAAACATAAGTTTAAATTTTTAAAAACATACATTCACTTGTAAAAAACGTACTTTAACTTGTCAAAAATGTGGTTTAACTTGTAACAAATGTACTTTAACTTGTAAAAACGTATTTAACTTGTAAAAAACGTTCTTTAATTTGTAAAATACCTACTTTAACTTGTCAAAACGTAATTTTAACTTGTCAAAACATAAGTTTAAATTGTTAAAAACACACATTAACTTGAAAAAAATGTACTTTAACATGTCAAAAATGTGGTTTAACTTGTAACAAATGTACATTAACTTATAAAAACGTACTTCAACTTGTAAAATACGTACTTTAACTTGTAATAAACGTACTTTAACTTGTCAATACATAAGTTTACCTTGTAAAAAACCTACTTTAACTTGTAAAAAACGTAATTTAATTAGTAAAAAACCTACTTTAACTTTTCAAAACGTAACTTTAACTTGTCAAAACGAAAGTTTAAATTGTTAAAAACACACATTAACTTGAAAAAAAACGTATTTTAACTTGTCAAAAATGTGGTTTAACTTGTAACAAATGTACTTTAACTTGTAGAAACGTACTTCAACTTGTAAAAAACGTACTTTTACTGGTAGAAAACGTACTTTAACTTGTAAAAAACTTTCTTTAACTTGTCAAAACGTAACTTTAACTTGTAAAAAACCTGCTTTAACTTGTCAAAACGTAACTTTAACTTGTCCAAACATAAGTTTAAATTGTTAAAAACATACGTACACTTTTCAAAAACGTACTGTAACTTGTCAAAAATGTGGTTTAACTTGTAACAAATGTACTTTAACTTGTAAAAACATACTTCAACCTGTAAAAAACGTAATTTAACTTGTAAAAAACCTACTTTAACTTGTCAAAACGTAACTTTAATTTGTCAAAACGTAAGTTTAACTTGTTAAAACGTAATTTAACTTGTCAAAACGTAACGTTAACTTATAGAATCGTACTTTAACTTGTCAAAATGTAATTTTAATGTGTCAAAACGTAACTTTAAGTTATTAAAACGTAACTTTAACTTGTAAAAAACGTACTCCAACTTGTAAAACACTTGCTTTAACTTGTAAAGAACGTACTTTAACTTGTAAAAAACGTTTTTTAACGTGTCAAAATGTAACTTTAACTTGTCAAAACGTAACTTTAACTTGTAAAAAACGTATATTAACTTGTAAAAACCTACTTTAAGTTGTCAAAACGTAACTTTAACTTGTCAAAATGTAAGTTTAACTTGTTAAAAACATACTTTAACTTTTAAAAAACGTACTTTAACTTATAAAAAACGTACTTTAACTTGTCAAAACGTAACTTTAACATGTTAAAAACATACATTCATGTGTAAAAAACGTACTTTAACTTGTAAAAAATGTGGTTTAACTTGAAACAAATGTCTTTAACTTGTAAAAACGTACTTCAACTTGTAAAAAACGTACTTTAACTTGTAAAAAATGCACTTTAACTTGTAAAAAAAGTACTTTAACTTGTCAATACGTAACTTTAACTTGTAAAAAACCTACTTTAACTTGTCAAAACGTAACTTTAACTTGTCAAAACATAAGTTTAAATTTTTAAAAACATACATTCACTTGTTAAAAACGTACTTTAACTTGTCAAAAATGTGGTTTAACTTGTAACAAATGTACTTTAACTTGTAAAAACGTATTTAACTTGTAAAAAACGTTCTTTAATTTGTAAAAAACCTACTTTAACTTGTCAAAACGTAATTTTAACTTGTCAAAACGTAAGTTTAAATTGTTAAAAACACACATTAACTTGAAAAAAATGTACTTTAACATGTCAAAAATGTGGTTTAACTTGTAACAAATGTACATTAACTTATAAAAACGTACTTCAACTTGTAAAAAACGTACTTTAACTTGTAATAAACGTACTTTAACTTGTCAATACATAAGTTTACCTTGTAAAAAACCTACTTTAACTTTTCAAAACGTAACTTTAACTTGTCAAAACAAAAGTTTAAATTGTTAAAAACACACATTAACTTGAAAAAAACGTACTTTAACTTGTAAAAAATGTGGTTTAACTTGTAACAAATGTACTTTAACTTGTAGAAACGTACTTCAACTTGTAAAAAACGTACTTTTACTTGTAGAAAACGTACTTTAACTTGTAAAAAACTTACTTTAACTTGTCAAAACGTAACTTTAACTTGTAAAAAACCTACTTCAACTTGTCAAAACGTAACTTTAACTTGTCAAAACATAAGTTTAAATTGTTAAAAACATACATTCACTTGTAAAAAACGTACTATAACTTGTCAAAAATGTGGTTTAACTTGTAACAAATGTACTTTAACTTCTAAAAACGTACTTCAACTTGTAACAAATGTACTTTAACTTATAAAAACTTACTTGAACTTGTAAAAAACATACTTTAACTTGTAAAAAACGTACTTTAACTTGTAAAAAAGGTACTTTAGCTTGGCAAAATGTAACTTTAATTTGTAAAAAACGTACTTTAACTTGTCAAAACATAATTTTAACTTGTCAAAACGTAAGTTTAAATTGTTAAAAACATACATTCACTTGTAAAAAACGTACTTTAACTTGTCAAAAATGTGGTTTAACTTGTAACAAATGTACTTTAACTTGTAAAAAACGTACTTCAACTTGTAAAAAACCTACTTTAACTTGTCAAAACGTAATTTTAATTTGTCAAAACGTAAGTTTAACTTGTTAAAACGTAATTTAACTTGTCAAAACCTAACGTTAATTTATAAAATCGTACTTTAACTTGTCAAAATGTAATTTTAATGTGTCAAAACGTAACTTTAAGTTATTAAAACGTAACTTTAACTTGTAAAAAACGTACTCCAACTTGTAAAACACTTGCTTTAACTTGTAAAGAACGTACTTTAACTTGTAAAAAACGTTTTTTAACGTGTCAAAATGTAACTTTAACTTGTCAAAACGTAACTTTAACTTGTAAAAAACGTATATTAACTTGTAAAAACCTACTTTAAGTTGTCAAAACGTAACTTTAACTTGTCAAAATGTAAGTTTAACTTGTTAAAAACATACTTTAACTTTTAAAAAACGTACTTTAACTTATAAAAAAACGTACTTTAACTTGTCAAAACGTAACTTTAACATGTTAAAAACATACATTCATGTGTAAAAAACGTACTTTAACTTGTAAAAAATGTGGTTTAACTTGAAACAAATGTACTTTAACTTGTAAAAACGTACTTCAACTTGTAAAAAACGTACTTTAACTTGTAAAAAATGCACTTTAACTTGTAAAAAACCTACTTTAACTTGTCAAAACGTAACTTTAACTTGTCAAAACATAAGTTTAAATTTTTAAAAACATACATTCACTTGTAAAAAACGTACTTTAACTTGTCAAAAATGTGGTTTAACTTGTAACAAATGCACTTTAACTTGTAAAAACTTATTTAACTTGTAAAAAACGTTCTTTAATTTGTAAAAAACCTACTTTAACTTGTCAAAACGTAATTTTAACTTGTCAAAACGTAAGTTTAAATTGTTAAAAACACACATTAACTTGAAAAAAATGTACTTTAACATGTCAAAAATGTGGTTTAACTTGTAACAAATGTACATTAACTTATAAAAACATACTTCAACTTGTAAAAAACGTACTTTAACTTGTAATAAACGTACTTTAACTTGTCAATACATAAGTTTACCTTGTAAAAACCTACTTTAACTTGTAAAAAACGTACTTTAATTAGTAAAAAACTTACTTTAACTTTTCAAAACGTAACTTTAACTTGTCAAAACGAAAGTTTAAATTGTTAAAAACACACATTAACTTGAAAAAAAACGTACTTTAACTTGTCAAAAATGTGGTTTAACTTGTAACAAATGTACTTTAACTTGTAGAAACGTACTTCAACTTGTAAAAAACGTACTTTTACTTGTAGAAAACGTACTTTAACTTGTAAAATACTTACTTTAACTTGTCAAAACGTAACTTTAACTTGTAAAAAACCTACTTTAACTTGTCAAAAACGTAACTTTAACTTGTCAAAACATAAGTTTAAATTGTTAAAAACATACATTCACTTGTAAAAAACGTACTATAACTTGTCAAAAATGTGGTTTAACTTGTAACAAATGTACTTTAACTTCTAAAAACGTACTTCAACTTGTAACAAATGTACTTTAACTTGTTAAAACTTACTTCAACTTGTAAAAAACATACTTTAACTTGTAAAAAAACGTACTTTAACTTGTAAAAAACGTACTTTAGCTTGGCAAAACGTAACTTTAACTTGTAAAAAACGTACTTTAACTTGTCAAAACATAATTTTAACTTGTCAAAATGTAAGTTTAAATTGTTAAAAACATACATTCACTTGTAAAAAACGTACTTTAACTTGTCAAAAATGTGGTTTAACTTGTAACAAATGTACTTTAACCTGTAAAAAACGTACTTCAACTTGTAAAAAACCTACTTTAACTTGTCAAAACGTAATTTTAATTTGTCAAAACGTAAGTTTAACTTGTTAAAACGTAATTTAACTTGTCAAAACGTAACGTTAACTTATAAAAACGTACTTTAACTAGTCAAAATTTAAATTTAATGTGTCAAAACGTAACTTTAAGTTGTTAAAACGTAACTTTAACTTGTAAAAAACGTACTTCAACTTGTAAAACACTTGCTTTAACTTGTAAAGAACGTACTTTAACTTGTAAAAAACGTTTTTTAACGTGTCAAAATGTAACTTTAACTTGTCAAAACGTAATTTTAACTTGTAAAAAACGTATATTAACTTGTAAAAAACCTACTTTAACTTGTCAAAACGTAACTTTAACTTGTCAAAACGTAAGTTTAACTTGTTAAAAACATACTTTAACTTTTAAAAAACGTACTTTAACTTATAAAAAAACGTAGGTTAACTTGTCAAAACGTAATTTAACATGTTAAAAACATACATTCATCTGTAAAAAACGTACTTTAACTTGTAAAAAATGTGGTTTAACTTGAAACAAATATACTTGAACTTGTAAAAACGTACTTCAACTTGTAAAAAACGTACTTTAACTTGTAAAAAACCTACTTTAACTTGTCAAAACATAACTTTAATTTGTCAAAACATAAGTTTAACTTGTTAAAAACGTAATTTAACCTGTCAAAACGTAACTTTAACTTGTAAAAAACGTAGTTTAACTTGTCAAAATGTAATTTTAATGTGTTAAAACGTAACTTTAAGTTGTTAAAACGTAACTTTAACTTGTAAAAATATTACTTTAACTTGTAAAAAACGTACTTCAACTTGTAAAACACGTACCTTAACTTGTAAAAAATGTACTTTAACTTGTAAAAAACATATTTAAACGTGTCAAGATGTAACTTTAATTGTGAAAACGTAACTTTAACTTGTTAAAAACGTATTTTACCTTGTAAAAAACTTACTTTAACTTGTCAAAACGTAACTTTAACTTGTTAAAACGTAAGTTTAACTTGTTAATAACGTACTTTTACTTTTAAAAAATGTAATTTTACTTCTCACAACGAAACATTATCTTGTAAAAAACGTACATTAACTTGTAAAAAACATAATTAAACTTATCAAAACGTAACTTTAACTTGTATAAAACGTACTTTAACTTGTAAAAAACGTATTTTAACGTGTCAAAATGAACTTTAACTTGTCAAAACGTAACTTTAACTTGTAAAAACGGACTTTAACTTGTAAAAAACTACTTTAACTTGTCAAAATGTAATTTTAACTTTTCAAAACATAAGTTTGACTTGTTAAAAACATAAATTAATTTGTAAAAAACGCTTTTAAACTTGTCAAAAATGTGGTTTAACTTGTAACAAATGTACTTTAACTTTTAAAAACGTACTTTAACTTGTAAAAAAAGTCCTTTAATTTGTAAAAAACCTACTTTCACTTGTCAAAACGTAACTTTAACTTGTTAAAAACACACATTAACTTGAAAAAAACGTACTTTAACTTGTGAAATATGTAGTTTAACTTGTAACAAATGTACTTTAACTTGTAAAAACGTAGTTCATCTTGTAAAAAACGTATTTTAACTTGTAAAAAACGCACTTTAACTTGTCAAAACGTAACTTTAACTTGTCAAAACATAAGTTTAAATTTTTAAAAACATACATTCACTTGTAAAAAAATGTGGTTTAACTTGTAACAAATGTACTTTAACTTGTAGAAACGTACTTCAACTTGTAAAAAACGTACTTTTACTTGTAGAAAACGTACTTTAATTGTAAAAAACTTACTTTAACTTGTCAAAACGTAACTTTAACTTGTAAAAAACCTACTTTAACTTGTCAAAACGTAACTTTAACTTGTCAAAACATAAGTTTAAATTGTTAAAAACATACATTCACTTGTAAAAAACGTACTATAACTTGTCAAAAATGTGGTTTAACTTGTAACAAATGTACTTTAACTTCTAAAAACGTACTTCAACTTGTAACAAATGTACTTTAACTTATAAAAACTTACTTGAACTTGTAAAAAACATACTTTAACTTGTAAAAAACGTACTTTAACTTGTAAAAAACGTACTTTAGCTTGGCAAAATGTAACTTTAATTTGTAAAAAACGTACTTTAACTTGTCAAAACATAATTTTAACTTGTCAAAACGTAAGTTTAAATTGTTAAAAACATACAATCACTTGTAAAAAACGTACTTTAACTTGTCAAAAATGTGGTTTAACTTGTAACAAATGTACTTTAACTTGTAAAAAACGTACTTCAACTTGTAAAAAACCTACTTTAACTTGTCAAAACGTAATTTTAATTTGTCAAAACGTAAGTTTAACTTGTTAAAACGTAATTTAACTTGTCAAAACCTAATGTTAATTTATAAAATCGTACTTTAACTTGTCAAAATGTAATTTTAATGTGTCAAAACGTAACTTTAAGTTATTAAAACGTAACTTTAACTTGTAAAAAACGTACTCCAACTTGTAAAACACTTGCTTTAACTTGTAAAGAACGTACTTTAACTTGTAAAAAACGTTTTTTAACGTGTCAAAATGTAACTTTAACTTGTCAAAACGTAACTTTAACTTGTAAAAAACGTATATTAACTTGTAAAAACCTACTTTAAGTTGTCAAAACGTAACTTTAACTTGTCAAAATGTAAGTTTAACTTGTTAAAAACATACTTTAACTTTTAAAAAACATACTTTAACTTATAAAAAAACGTACTTTAACTTGTCAAAACGTAACTTTAACATGTTAAAAACATACATTCATGTGTAAAAAACGTACTTTAACTTGTAAAAAATGTGGTTTAACTTGAAACAAATGTACTTTAACTTGTAAAAACGTACTTCAACTTGTAAAAAACGTACTTTAACTTGTAAAAAATGCACTTTAACTTGTAAAAAACCAACTTTAACTTGTCAAAACGTAACTTTAACTTGTCAAAACATAAGTTTAAATTTTTAAAAACACACATTAACTTGAAAAAAATGTACTTTAACATGTCAAAAATGTGGTTTAACTTGTAACAAATGTACATTAACTTATAAAAACATACTTCAACTTGTAAAAAACGTACTTTAACTTGTAATAAACGTACTTTAACTTGTCAATACATAAGTTTACCTTGTAAAAACCTACTTTAACTTGTAAAAAACGTACTTTAATTAGTAAAAAACCTACTTTAACTTTTCAAAACGTAACTTTAACTTGTCAAAACGAAAGTTTAAATTGTTAAAACACACATTAACTTGAAAAAAAACGTACTTTAACTTGTCAAAAATGTTGTTTAACTTGTAACAAATGTACTTTAACTTGTAGAAACGTACTTCAACTTGTAAAAAACGTACTTTTACTTGTAGAAAACGTACTTTAACTTGTAAAATACTTACTTTAACTTGTCAAAACGTAACTTTAACTTGTAAAAAACCTACTTTAACTTGTCAAAAACGTAACTTTAACTTGTCAAAACATAAGTTTAAATTGTTAAAAACATACATTCACTTGTAAAAAACGTACTATAACTTGTCAAAAATGTGGTTTAACTTGTAACAAATGTACTTTAACTTCTAAAAACGTACTTCAACTTGTAACAAATGTACTTTAACTTGTTAAAACTTACTTCAACTTGTAAAAAACATACTTTAACTTGTAAAAAACATACTTTAACTTTTTCAAAACGTACTTTAGCTTGGCAAAACGTAACTTTAACTTGTAAAAAACGTACTTTAACTTGTCAAAACATAATTTTAACTTGTCAAAATGTAAGTTTAAATTGTTAAAAACATACATTCACTTGTAAAAAACGTACTTTAACTTGTCAAAAATGTGGTTTAACTTGTAACAAATGTACTTTAACTTGTAAAAAACGTACTTCAACTTGTAAAAAACCTACTTTAACTTGTCAAAACGTAATTTTAATTTGTCAAAACGTAAGTTTAACTTGTTAAAACGTAATTTAACTTGTCAAAACGTAACGTTAACTTATAAAAACGTACTTTAACTAGTCAAAATTTAAATTTAATGTGTCAAAACGTAACTTTAAGTTGTTAAAACGTAACTTTAACTTGTAAAAAACGTACTTCAACTTGTAAAACACTTGCTTTAACTTGTAAAGAACGTACTTTAACTTGTAAAAAACGTTTTTTAACGTGTCAAAATGTAACTTTAACTTGTCAAAACGTAATTTTGACTTGTAAAAAACGTATATTAACTTGTAAAAAACCTACTTTAACTTGTCAAAACGTAACTTTAACTTGTCAAAACGTAAGTTTAACTTGTTAAAAACATACTTTAACTTTTAAAAAACGTACTTTAACTTATAAAAAAACGTATGTTAACTTGTCAAAACGTAATTTAACATGTTAAAAACATACATTCATCTCTAAAAATCGTACTTTAACTTGTAAAAAATGTGGTTTAACTTGAAACAAATATACTTTAACTTGTAAAAACGTACTTCAACTTGTAAAAAACGTACTTTAACTTGTAAAAAACCTACTTTAACTTGTCAAAACATAACTTTAATTTGTCAAAACATAAGTTTAACTTGTTAAAAACGTAATTTAACCTGTCAAAATGTAACTTTAACTTGTCAAAACGTAATTTTAACTTGTCAAAACGTAAGTTTAAATTGTTAAAAACACACATTAACTTGAAAAAAATGTACTTTAACATGTCAAAAATGTGGTTTAACTTGTAACAAATGTACATTAACTTATAAAAGCATACTTCAACTTGTAAAAAACGTACTTTAACTTGTAATAAACGTACTTTAACTTGTCAATACATAAGTTTACCTTGTAAAAACCTACTTTAACTTGTAAAAAACGTACTTTAATTAGTAAAAAACCTACTTTAACTTTTCAAAACGTAACTTTAACTTGTCAAAACGAAAGTTTAAATTGTTAAAAACACACATTAACTTGAAAAAAAACGTACTTTAACTTGTCAAAAATGTGGTTTAACTTGTAACAAATGTACTTTAACTTGTAGAAACGTACTTCAACTTGTAAAAAACGTACTTTTACTTGTAGAAAACGTACTTTAACTTGTAAAATACTTACTTTAACTTGTCAAAACGTAACTTTAACTTGTAAAAAACCTACTTTAACTTGTCAAAAACGTAACTTTAACTTGTCAAAACATAAGTTTAAATTGTTAAAAACATACATTCACTTGTAAAAAACGTACTATAACTTGTCAAAAATGTGGTTTAACTTGTAACAAATGTACTTTAACTTCTAAAAACGTACTTCAACTTGTAACAAATGTACTTTAACTTATAAAAACTTACTTGAACTTGTAAAAAACATACTTTAACTTGTAAAAAACGTACTTTAACTTGTAAAAAACGTACTTTAGCTTGGCAAAATGTAACTTTAACTTGTAAAAAACGTACTTTAACTTGTCAAAACATAATTTTAACTTGTCAAAACGTAAGTTTAAATTGTTAAAAACATACATTCACTTGTAAAAAACGTACTTTAACTTGTCAAAAATGTGGTTTAACTTGTAACAAATGTACTTTAACTTGTAAAAAACGTACTTCAACTTGTAAAAAACCTACTTTAACTTGTCAAAACGTAATTTTAATTTGTCAAAACGTAAGTTTAACTTGTTAAAACGTAATTTAACTTGTCAAAACGTAACGTTAATTTATAAAATCGTACTTTAACTTGTCAAAATGTAATTTTAATGTGTCAAAACGTAACTTTATTAAGTTATTAAAACGTAACTTTAACTTGTAAAAAACGTACTCCAACTTGTAAAACACTTGCTTTAACTTGTAAAGAACGTACTTTAACTTGTAAAAAACGTTTTTTAACGTGTCAAAATGTAACTTTAACTTGTCAAAACGTAACTTTAACTTGTAAAAAACGTATATTAACTTGTAAAAACCTACTTTAAGTTGTCAAAACGTAACTTTAACTTGTCAAAATGTAAGTTTAACTTGTTAAAAACATACTTTAACTTTTAAAAAACGTATTTTAACTTATAAAAAAACGTACTTTAACTTGTCAAAACGTAACTTTAACATGTTAAAAACATACATTCATGTGTAAAAAACGTACTTTAACTTGTAAAAAATGTGGTTTAACTTGAAACAAATGTACTTTAACTTGTAAAAACGTACTTCAACTTGTAAAAAACGTACTTTAACTTGTAAAAAATGCACTTTAACTTGTAAAAAACCTACTTTAACTTGTCAAAACGTAACTTTTACTTGTCAAAACATAAGTTTAAATTTTTAAAAACATACATTCACTTGTAAAAAACGTACTTTAACTTGTCAAAAATGTGGTTTAACTTGTAACAAATGCACTTTAACTTGTAAAAACTTATTTAACTTGTAAAAAACGTTCTTTAATTTGTAAAAAACCTACTTTAACTTGTCAAAACGTAATTTTAACTTGTCAAAACGTAAGTTTAAATTGTTAAAAACACACATTAACTTGAAAAAAATGTACTTTAACATGTCAAAAATGTGGTTTAACTTGTAACAAATGTACATTAACTTATAAAAACATACTTCAAATTGTAAAAAACGTACTTTAACTTGTAATAAACGTACTTTAACTTGTCAATACATAAGTTTACCTTGTAAAAACCTACTTTAACTTGTAAAAAACGTACTTTAATTAGTAAAAAACCTACTTTAACTTTTCAAAACGTAACTTTAACTTGTCAAAACGAAAGTTTAAATTGTTAAAAACACACATTAACTTGAAAAAAAACGTACTTTAACTTGTCAAAAATGTGGTTTAACTTGTAACAAATGTACTTTAACTTGTAGAAACGTACTTCAACTTGTAAAAAACGTACTTTTACTTGTAGAAAACGTACTTTAACTTGTAAAATACTTACTTTAACTTGTCAAAACGTAACTTTAACTTGTAAAAAACCTACTTTAACTTGTCAAAAACGTAACTTTAACTTGTCAAAACATAAGTTTAAATTGTTAAAAACATACATTCACTTGTAAAAAACGTACTATAACTTGTCAAAAATGTGGTTTAACTTGTAACAAATGTACTTTAACTTCTAAAAACGTACTTCAACTTGTAACAAATGTACTTTAACTTGTTAAAACTTACTTCAACTTGTAAAAAACATACTTTAACTTGTAAAAAACGTACTTTAACTTGTAAAAAACGTACTTTAGCTTGGCAAAACGTAACTTTAACTTGTAAAAAACGTACTTTAACTTGTCAAAACATAATTTTAACTTGTCAAAATGTAAGTTTAAATTGTTAAAAACATACATTCACTTGTAAAAAACGTACTTTAACTTGTCAAAAATGTGGTTTAACTTGTAACAAACTTACTTTAACTTGTAAATAACGTACTTCAACTTGTAAAAAACCTACTTTAACTTGTCAAAACGTAATTTTAATTTGTCAAAACGTAAGTTTAACTTGTTAAAACGTAATTTAACTTGTCAAAACGTAACGTTAACTTATAAAAACGTACTTTAACTAGTCAAAATTTAAATTTAATGTGTCAAAACGTAACTTTAAGTTGTTAAAACGTAACTTTAACTTGTAAAAAACGTACTTCAACTTGTAAAACACTTGCTTTAACTTGTAAAGAACGTACTTTAACTTGTAAAAAACGTTTTTTAACGTGTCAAAATGTAACTTTAACTTGTCAAAACGTAATTTTAACTTGTAAAAAACGTATATTAACTTGTAAAAAACCTACTTTAACTTGTCAAAACGTAACTTTAACTTGTCAAAACGTAAGTTTAACTTGTTAAAAACATACTTTAACTTTTAAAAAACGTACTTTAACTTATAAAAAAACGTAGGTTAACTTGTCAAAACGTAATTTAACATGTTAAAAACATACATTCATCTCTAAAAATCGTACTTTAACTTGTAAAAAATGTGGTTTAACTTGAAACAAATATACTTTAACTTGTAAAAACGTACTTCAACTTGTAAAAAACGTACTTTAACTTGTAAAAAACCTACTTTAACTTGTCAAAACATAACTTTAATTTGTCAAAACATAAGTTTAACTTGTTAAAAACGTAATTTAACTTGTCAAAACGTAACTTTAACTTGTAAAAAACGTAGTTTAACTTGTCAAAATGTAATTTTAATGTGTTAAAACGTAACTTTAAGTTGTTAAAACGTAACTTTAACTTGTAAAAATATTACTTTAACTTGTAAAAAACGTACTTCAACTTGTAAAACACGTACCTTAACTTGTAAAAAATGTACTTTAACTTGTAAAAAACATATTTAAACGTGTCAAGATGTAACTTTAATTGTAAAAACGTAACTTTAACTTGTTAAAAACGTATTTTACCTTGTAAAAAACTTACTTTAACTTGTCAAAACGTAACTTTAACTTGTTAAAACGTAAGTTTAACTTGTTAATAACGTACTTTTACTTTTAAAAAATGTAATTTTACTTCTCACAACGAAACATTATCTTGTAAAAAACGTACATTAACTTGTAAAAAACATAATTAAACTTATCAAAACGTAACTTTAACTTGTATAAAACGTACTTTAACTTGTAAAAAACGTATTTTAACGTGTCAAAATGAACTTTAACTTGTCAAAACGTAACTTTAACTTGTCAAAACGGACTTTAACTTGTAAAAAACTACTTTAACTTGTCAAAATGTAATTTTAACTTTTCAAAACATAAGTTTGACTTGTTAAACACATAAATTAATTTGTAAAAAACGCTTTTAAACTTGTCAAAAATGTGGTTTAACTTGTAACAAATGTACTTTAACTTTTAAAAACGTACTTTAACTTGTAAAAAAAGTACTTTAATTTGTAAAAAACCTACTTTCACTTGTCAAAACGTAACTTTAACTTGTTAAAAACACACATTAACTTGAAAAAAACGTACTTTAACTTGTGAAATATGTAGTTTAACTTGTAACAAATGTACTTTAACTTGTAAAAACGTAGTTCATCTTGTAAAAAACGTATTTTAACTTGTAAAAAACGCACTTTAACTTGTCAAAACGTAACTTTAACTTGTCAAAACATAAGTTTAAATTTTTAAAAACATACATTCACTTGTAAAAAACTTACTTTAACTTGTCAAAACTGTGGTTTAACTTGTAACAAATGTACTTTAACTTGTAAAAACGTACTTCACCTTGTAAAAAACGTGCTTTAACTTGCAAAAAACCTACTTTAACTTGTCAAAACGTAACTTAAATTTGTCAAAACGTAAGTTTAACTTGTTAAAAACGTAGTAGAACTTGTTAAAACGTAACTTTAACTTATAAAAAAAATACTTTGACTTGTCAAAATGTAATTTTAATGTGTCAAAACGTAAGTTTAAGTTGTTAAAACGTAACTTTAAATTGTAAAAAACGTAATTTAACTTGTAAAAAACTACTTTAACTTGTCAAAACGTAACTTTAACTTTCCTAAACGTAAGTTTAACATGTTAAAAACATACATTAACCTGTAAAAAACGTACTTTAACTTGTCAAAAATGTTGTTTAACTTGTAACAAATGTATTTTAACTTGTAACAACGTACTTTAACTTGTAAAAAACGTACTTTAATTTGTAAAAAAACTTACTTTAACATGTCATAACGTAAATTTAACTTGTCAAAACGTAAGTTTAAATTATTAAAAACACCCATTAACTTGAAAAAAACTTACTTTAACTTGTCAAAAATGTGGTTTAACTTGTAAAAAATGTACATTAACTTGTAAAAACGTACTTGAATTTGTAAAAAAGCGTACTTTAACTTTTAAAAAACATACTTTAACTTGTAAAAAACGTACTTTAACTTGTCAAAACGTAATTTTAACTTGTAAAAAACGTACTTTAACTTATCAAAACGTAACTTAAACTTGTCAAAATATAAGTTTAAATTGTTAAAAACATACATTCACTTGTAAAAAACGTACTTTAACTTGTCAAATATGTGGTTTAACTTGTAACAAATGTACTTTAACCTGTAAAAACGTACTTCATCTTGTAAAAAACGTACTTTAACTTGTAAAAAACGTACCTTAACTTGTCAATACGTAACTTTAACCTGTTAAAAACCTACTTTAACTTGTCAAAACGTAACTTTAACTTGTCAAAACGTAAGTTTAAATTGTTAAAAACACACATTAACTTGAAAAAAATGTACTTTAACTAGTCAAAAATGTGGTTTAACTTTTAACAAATGTACTTTAACTTATAAAAACGTACTTCAACTTGTAAAAAACGTACTTTAACTTGTAAAAAACGTACTTTAACTTGTCAAAACGTAAATTTAACTTGTAAAAAACATACTTTAACTTGTCAAAACGTAACTTTAACTTGTCAAAACATAAGTTTAAACTGTTAAAAACATACATTCACTTGTAAAAAAGGTACTTTAACTTGTCAAAAATGTGGTTTAACTTGTAACAAATGTACTTTAACTTGTAAAAACGTACTTCAACTTGTAAAAAACGTACTTCAACTTGTAAAAAACCTACTTTAACTTGTCAAAACGTAACTTTAACTTGTCAAAACGTAAGTTTAACTTGTTAAAATGTAATTTTAATGTGTCAAAACGTAACTTTAAGTTGTTAAAACGTAACTTTAACTTGTAAAAAACGTACTTCAACTTGTAAAACACTTGCTTTAACTTGTAAAGAACGTACTTTAACTTGTAAAAAACGTTTTTTAACGTGTCAAAATGTAACTTTAACTTGTCAAAACGTAACTTTAACTTGTAAAAAACGTATATTAACTTGTAAAAAACCTACTTTAACTTGTCAAAACGTAACTTTAACTTGTCAAAATGTAAGTTTAACTTGTTAAAAACATACTTTAACTTTTAAAAAATGTACTTTAACTTATAAAAAAACGTACTTTAACTTGTCAAAACGTAACTTGAACATGTTAAAAACATACATTCATGTGTAAAAAACGTACTTTAACTTGTAAAAAATGTGGTTTAACTTGAAACAAATGTACTTTAACTTGTAAAAACGTACTTCAACTTGTAAAAAACGTACTTTAACTTGTAAAAAACCTACTTTAACTTGTCAAAACATAATTTTAATTTGTCAAAACATAAGTTTAACTTGTTAAAAACGTAATTTAACTTGTCAAAACGTAACTTTAACTTGTAGAAAACGTACTTTAACTTGTCAAAATGTAATTTTAATGTGTTAAAACGTAACTTTAAGTTGTTAAAACGTAACTTTAACTTGTAAAAAAATTACTTTAACTTGTAAAAAACGTACTTCAACTTGTAAAACACGTACCTTAACTTTAAAAAAATGTACTTTACCTTGTAAAAAACTTACTTTAACTTGTCAAAACGTTACTTTAACCTGTCAAAACGTTACTTTAACTTGTCAAAACGTAAGTTTAACTTGTTAAAATCGTACTTTACCTTGTAAAAAACTTACTTTAACTTGTCAAAACGTTATTTTAACTTGTCAAAACGTAAGTTTAACTTGTTCAAAACGTACTTTTACTTTTAAAAAATGTAATTTTACTTCTCACAACGAACCATTATCTTGTAAAAAACGTACATTACCTTGTAAAAAACATAATTAAACTTATCAAAACGTAACTTTAACTTGTATAAAACGTACTTTAACTTGTAAAAAATGTATTTTAACGTGTCAAAATGAACTTTAACTTGTAAAAACGTAACTTTAACTTGTAAAAACGGACTTTAACTTGTAAAAAACTACTTTAACTTGTCAAAACGTAACTTTAACTTTTCAAAACATAAGTTTGACTTGTTAAAAACATAAATTAATTTGTAAAAAACGTACTTAAACCTATCAAAAATGTGGTTTAACTTGTAACAAATGTACTTTAACTTTTAAAAACGTACTTTAACTTGTAAAAAAAGTACTTTAATTTGTAAAAAACCTACTTTCACTTGTCAAAACGTAACTTTAACTTGTTAAAAACACACATTAACTTGAAAAAAACGTACTTTAACTTGTGAAATATGTAGTTTAACTTGTAACAAATGTACTTTAACTTGTAAAAACGTAGTTCATCTTGTAAAAAACGTATTTTAACTTGTAAAAAACGCACTTTAACTTGTAAAAAAAGTACTTTAACTTGTCAATACGTAACTTTAACTTGTAAAAAACAAACTTTAACTTGTTAAAAACGTAATTTAACTTGTCAAAACGTAACTTTAACTTGTAAAAAACGTACTTTAAGTTGTCAAAATGTAATTTTAATGTGTTAAACCGTAACTTTAAGTTGTTAAAACGTAACTTTAACTTGTAAAAATATTACTTTAACTTGTAAAAAACGTACTTCAACTTGTAAAACACGTACCTTAACTTGTAAAAAACGTACTTTAACTTATAAAAAACATATTTAAACGTGTCAAGATGTAACTTTAATTGTGAAAACGTAACTTTAACTTGTTAAAAACGTACTTTACCTTGTAAAAAACTTACTTTAACTTGTCAAAACGTAATTTTAACTTGTCAAAACGTAAGTTTAACTTGTTAATAACGTACTTTTACTTTTAAAAAATGTAATTTTTTGTAACAAGTTAAAGTTACGTTTTGACAAGTTCAAGTTAAATTTTGACACGTTAAATTACGTTTTTTAAAAGTTAAAGTACGTTTTTAACAAGTTAAAGTTACGTTTAGACAAGTTAAAGTTACATTTTGACATGTTAAAATACGTTTATTACAAGTTTAAGTACGTTTTTTACAAATTAAAGTTACGTTTTGACAAGTTAAAGTTATATTTAGACAAGTTAAAGTACGTTTTTTACAAGTTAAAGTAAGTTTTTTACAAGTTAAAGTATGCTTTTTACAAGTGAAAGTTACGTTTTGACAAGTTAAAGTTACGTTTTGACAAGTTAAAGTAGGCTTTTTACAAGTTAAAGTACGTTTTTAACAAGTTAAATTTAAGTTTTAACAAGTTAAAGTTACATTTTAACACGTTAAAATACGTTTTTTACAAATTAAAGTACGTTTTTTACAAGTTGAAGTACGTTTTTTTCAAGTTAAAGTACGTGTTCTACAAGTTGAAGTGCGTTCTTTACAAGTTAAAGTACATTTTTTAGAAGTTAAAGTTACGTTTTAACAACTTAAAGTTACGTTTTGACACATTAAAATTACATTTTGAAAAGTTTAAGTACGTTTTATACAAGTTAAAGTTACGTTTTGATAACTTACACTACGTTTTTAATAAGTTAAACTTATGTTTTAACAAATTAAAGTTACATTTTGACAAGTTAAAGTAGGTTTTTTACAAGTTAAAGTACGTTTTTTACAAGTTAAAGTACGTTTATACAAGTTATAGTACATTTGTTACAAGTTAAACCACATTTTTGACAAGTTAAAGTACGTTTTGACAAGTTAATGTAGGTTTTTTACAAGTTAAAGTTACGTTTTTTACAAGTTAAAGTACATTTTTTACAAGTTAAAGTCGGTTTTTTACAAGTTAAAGTACGTTTTTAACAAGTTAAATTTACGTTTTGACAAGTTAAAGTTACATTTTGATACGTTAAAATACGTTTTTTACAAATTAAAGTACGTTTTTACAAGTTTAAGTACGTTTTTTACAAGTTAAAGTACGTGTTTTACAAGTTGAAGTACGTTCTTTACAAGTTAAAGTACATTTTTTACAAGTTAAAGTTACGTTTTGACACATTGAAATTACATTTTGACAAGTTAAAGTACGTTTTTTACAAGTAAAAGTTACGTTTTGACAAGTTAAACTACGTTTTTAACAAGTTAAATTTACGTTTTGACAAATTAAAGTTATGTTTTGACAAGTTAAAGTAGGTCTTTTACAATTAAAGTACGTTTTTTACAAGTTGAAATACGTTTTTTTTAAAGTTAAAGTACGTTTTTTACAAGTTAAAGTACATTTGTAACAAGTTAAAGTTACGTTTTGAAAAGTTAAAGTTATATTTTGACACGTTAAATTACGTTTTTTAAAAGTTAAAGTACGTTTTTAACAGGTTAAAGTTACGTTTTGACAAGTTAAAGTTACATTTTGACAAGTTACAGTACGTTTTTTACAAGTTAATGTATGTTTTTAAGAAGTTAAAATTACGTTTTGACAAGTTAAAGTTACGTTTTGCCAAGTTAAAGTAGGTTATTTACAAGTTAAAGTTACATTTTGACAAGTTAAAGTATGTTTTTTACAATTTAAAGTACGTTTTTTACAAGTTGAAATACGTTTTTTACAAGTTAAAGTACGTTTTTTACAATTTAAAGTACATTTGTTACAAGTTAAAGTTACGTTTTGACAAGTAAAAGTTATATTTTGACACGTTAAATTATGTTTTTTAAAAGTTAAAGTACGTTTTTAACAAGTTAAAGTTACGTTTTGACAAGTTAAAGTTACATTTTGACACGTTAAAATACGTATTTTACAAGTTCAAGTACGTTTTTTACAAGTTGAAGTACGTTTTTTACAAATTAAAGTTACGTTTTGACAAGTTAAAGTTACGTTTTGACAAGTTAAAGTACGTTTTTAACAAGGTAAAGTTATGTTTTGACAAGATAAAGTTACGTTTTGACAAATTAAATTTATATTTTGACAGGTTAAAGTTACGTTTTTTACAAGTTAAAGTACGGTTTTACAAGTTAAAGTTACGTTTTGACAAGTTAAAATTATGTTTTGACAAGTTAAAGTTACATTTTAACACGTTAAAATACGTTTTTTACAAGTTAAAGTACGTGTTTTACAAGTTGAAGTGCGTTCTTTACAAGTTAAAGTACATTTTATAGAAGTTAAAGTTACGTTTTAACAACTTAAAGTTACGTTTTGACACATTAAAATTACATTTTGACAAGTTAAAGTACATTTTTAACAAGTTAAAGTTACGTTTTGACAAGTTAAACTACGTTTTTAACAAGTTAAACTTATGTTTTGACAAGTTAAAGTAGGTTTTTTACAAGTTAAAATACGTTTTTTACAAGTTAAAGTACATTTGTTACAATTTAAACACATTTTTGACAAGTTAAAGTACGTTTTTTAGAAGTTAATGTATGTTTTTAACAAGTTAAACTCACGTTTTGACAAGTTAAAGTTACGTTTTGACAAGTTAATGTAGGTTTTTTACAAGTTAAAGTAACGTTTTGACAAGTTAAAGTACGTTTTTTACAAGTTAAAGTGCGTTTTTTACAAGTTACAATACGTTTTAAACAGGTTAAAGTTACGTTTTGACAAGTTAAAGTTAGATTTTGACAAGTTAAAGTAGGTTTTTTACAAGTTACAGTACGTTTATTACAAGTTAAATTTACGTTATGACAAGTTAAAGTTACATTTTGATATGTTAAAATACGTTTTTTACAAATTAATGTACGTTTTTTACAAGTTGAAGTACGTTTTTTACAAGTTAAAGTACGTGTTTAACAAGTTGAAGTACATTCTTTACAAGTTAAAGTACATTTTCTACAAGTTAAAGTTACGTTTTGACACATTGAAATTACATTTTGACAAGTTAAAGTACGTGTTTTACAAGTAAAAGTTACGTTTTGACAAGTTAAACTACCTTTTTAACAAGTTAAACTTACGTTTTGACAAATTAAAGTTATGTTTTGACAAGTTAAAATAGGTTTTTTACAAGTTAAAGTAGGTTTTTTACAAGTTGAAGTACGTTTTTACAAGTTTAATTCTATTTGTTACAAGTTAAACCACATTTTTGACAAGTTAAAGTAAGTTTTTTACAAGTTAATGTATGTTTTTAACAAGTTAAAATTACGTTTTGACAAGTTAAAGTTACGTTTTGCCAAGTTAAAGTAGGTTATTTACAAGTTAAAGTTACGTTTTGACAAGTTAAAGTACGTTTTTTACAAGTTGAAATACGTTTTTTACAAGTTAAAGTATGTTTTTTACACGTTAAAGTACATTTGTAACAAGTTAAAGTTACGTTTTGACAAGTAAAAGTTATATTTTGACACGTTAAGTTACGTTTTTTAAAAGTTATAGTACGTTTTAAAGAAGTTAAAGTTACGTTTTGACAACTTAAAGTTACATTTTGACACGCTAAAATACGTATTTTACAAGTTAAAGTACGTTTTTTATAAGTTGAAGTACGTTTTTTACAGATTAAAGTTATGTTTTGACAACTTAAAGTTACGTTTTGACAAGTTAAAATACGTTTTTAACAAGTTAAAGTTCTGTTTTAATAAGTTAAAGTTACATTTTGACAAGTTAAAATACCTTTTTTACAATTTAAAGTACATTTTTTACAAGTTGAAGTACGTTTTTTTACAAGTTAAAGTACGTTTTTTACAAGTTAAAGTACATTTGTAACAAGTTAAAGTTACGTTTTGACAAGTTCAAGTTATATTTTGACACGTTAAATTACGTTTTTTAAAAGTTAAAGTACGTTTTTAACAAGTTATAGTTACGTTTTGACAAGTTAAAGTTACATTTTGACATGTTAAAATACGTTTATTACAAGTTTATGTACGTTTTTTACAAATTAAAGTTACGTTTTGACAAGTTAAAGTTATATTTAGACAAGTTAAAGTACGTTTTTTACAAGTTAAAGTAAGTTTTTTACAAGTTAAAGTACGTTTTTTACAAGTGAAAGTTACGTTTTGACAAGTTAAAGTTACGTTTTGACAAGTTAAAGTAGGCTTTTTACAAATTAAAGTACGTTTTTAACAAGTTAAATTTAAGTTTTAACAAGTTAAAGTTACATTTTAACACGTTAAAATACGTTTTTTACAAATTAAAGTACGTTTTTTACAAGTTGAAGTACGTTTTTTTCAAGTTAAAGTACGTGTTCTACAAGTTGAAGTGCGTTCTTTACAAGTTAAAGTACATTTTTTAGAAGTTAAAGTTACGTTTTAACAACTTAAAGTTACGTTTTGACACATTAAAATTACATTTTGAAAAGTTTAAGTACGTTTTATACAAGTTAAAGTTACGTTTTGATAAGTTACACTACGTTTTTAATAAGTTAAACTTATGTTTTAACAAATTAAAGTTACATTTTGACAAGTTAAAGTAGGTTTTTTACAAGTTAAAGTACGTTTTTTACAAGTTGAAGTATGTTTTTACATGTTAAGGTACTTTTGTTACAAGTTAAACCACATTTTTGACAAGTTAAAGTACGTTTTGACAAGTTAATGTAGGTTTTTTACAAGTTAAAGTTACGTTTTTTACAAGTGAAAGTACGTTTTTACAAGTTAAAGTGGGTGTTTTACAAGTTAAAGTGCGTTTTTAACAAGTTAAATTTACGTTTTGACAAGTTAAAGTTACATTTTGATACGTTAAAATACGTTTTTTACAAATTAAAGTACGTTTTTTACAAGTTTAAGTACGTTTTATACAAGTTAAAGTACGTGTTTTACAAGTTCAAGTACGTTCTTTACAAGTTAAAGTACATTTTTTACAAGTTAAAGTTACGTTTTAACAATTTAAAGTTACGTTTTGACACATTGAAATTACATTTTGACAAGTTAAAGTACGTTTTTTACAAGTAAAAGTTACGTTTTGACAAGTTAAACTACGTTTTTAACAAGTTAAATTTACGTTTTGACAAACTAAAGTTATGTTTTGACAAGTTAAAGTAGGTCTTTTACAATTAAAGTACGTTTTTTACAAGTTGAAATACGTTTTTTTAAAGTTAAAGTACGTTTTTTACAAGTTAAAGTACATTTGTAACAAGTTAAAGTTACGTTTTGAAAAGTTAAAGTTATATTTTGACACGTTAAATTACGTTTTTTAAAAGTTAAAGTACGTTTTTAACAGGTTAAAGTTACGTTTTGACAAGTTAAAGTTACATTTTGACAAGTTACAGTACGTTTTTTACAAGTTAATGTATGTTTTTAAGAAGTTAAAATTACGTTTTGACAAGTTAAAGTTAAGTTTTGCCAAGTTAAAGTAGGTTATTTACAAGTTAAAGTTACATTTTGACAAGTTAAAGTATGTTTTTTACAATTTAAAGTATGTTTTTTACAAGTTGAAATACGTTTTTTACAAGTTAAAGTACGTTTTTTACAATTTAAAGTACATTTGTTACAAGTTAAAGTTACGTTTTGACAAGTAAAAGTTATATTTTGACACGTTAAATTATGTTTTTTAAAAGTTAAAGTACGTTTTTAACAAGTTAAAGTTACGTTTTGACAAGTTAAAGTTACATTTTGACACGTTAAAATACGTATTTTACAAGTTCAAGTACGTTTTTTACAAGTTGAAGTACGTTTTTTACAAATTAAAGTTACGTTTTGACAAGTTAAAGTTACGTTTTGACAAGTTAAAGTACGTTTTTAACAAGGTAAAGTTATGTTTTGACAAGATAAAGTTACGTTTTGACAAATTAAATTTATATTTTGACAGGTTAAAGTTACGTTTTTTACAAGTTAAAGTATGTTTTTACAAGTTAAAGTTACGTTTTGACAAGTTAAAGTAGGTATTTTACAAGTTCAAGTACGTTTTTAACAAGTTAAATTTACGTTTGAACAAGTTAAAGTGTGAAACCCTTCTTTTTTTTTTCCCCTCTCTCTTGGTTCCACGTGGGCCCTCTTCCTTTGCCAAGTCACCAAGTGACCTCACATGTTCCTTCTCTCTATTCATTTCATCCTCATCTTCTCTCTCTCTCTCGTGCTTTATCTCTTCTTCTCCATTCTTCTTCACCTCAACTTATCTCTCTCCACCGCTCTCTTCTCCGACCTCCACCGCCGCTGCTGCTTCACAAAAAAACGTTCCCCTTGCTGTCGCGAATCCATCCGGCCGCCACCGCCACGCACTCGTCGCCTTCTTCTTCTCTCGGTTCTTCTCCCTCGTCGTATCGTTCTTTTATGTGTCACGTGTCTTCGTCGAAGAGCTGTGACCGGGAGCATGCGATTGAGAAGCCATGAACGTCGAGGAAGGTTTGTGCGTCGCGAATTCAAGGTGATACACTTCGAATCGACCGATTTAATTCCGAAATCGATTTGGGGATTTAGGGTTCGTCTGAAATTTTGCGGGTTTTATGGATTCAGTTCGGTTTGGTGAAATTGATGTGTTTTACGTGGTATCGTAACTCCTGAATTGTATGTGGAACCCGAATCGTTAAGGTTTCGATTTGAAAATCTGGAAAAAAAAAGAATATATATAATTCCGACCTGACTCTTAATAAAGGTCAACTCCTCACCTGTGATTGGTATTATATTTTGTTGATAATTTTCTTGGATAGTAGATATTTTGGGCTTCCGAAACATTAAAGAACGTCAAATTTCGTTGAATATTGAAGGAGTTATGAATTTTTGAAGTTGAGACGTTAAAACTGAGAATCTGAGATATTGAATCCGCGTTGAGCCTGTTATGAACTGTGATTTATGTTATGAGTTAAACTCCGAATTTCACTTAAGATGACTCATTTGAAAACTACGAGTCTTGGCTTTCCTAGGACTGTGAAACCGTATCGTTTGAATTTGTGTAGCTAAAGTTGTGTTAGATTTTCTGTCGCATAGTCAAAACCGTAGTTGTCGTCGTAACCGGCAAATCTAATTTGTAAGTATGATTTGTTTTGGGTTTTGCTGAGAATAGGTTGAAAGGGCTGAAAGTATGTCGGCTTGTAGTTCGGGTCAGTTATGAGTTTTAAAGTTGGGCTGTTAAAGCTATGTAAACTGAACTCCGAATCAGAAAATCTTACTATTTCGGGATGTTTTTTCTCGTCATTATAATCAACCTTGTAATGTGTCACTAAAAGCTATAGATGTCTACTTCCTTAGAAATCGAAATGGATTGAATTGGAGTCTTGGAAATTTAGATATGCACTATCTTCTATACGGAGCATTTAGTGACGTTTTGTTACCTAACTTTGATATTGTCTTCGAACAGTGTTTGTTATTATGCGTGTCTGGCGGTAGCTTAGTATAATAGGTAGTTTAAGGTTGATTTTGGTATAAGACTCGACTTAGTGTTGCCTTAGAGTCATAACGTACGAGTGTTGAATAATCATCGTTAACCACCGACCTTGAATTTAATTCAGGAACTCTTTGACTCGAGAGTCTTGCGTGAGAGAGAATAGTTGGGTTTAGCGAGCTCCACGAATATAAGGTAAGTAGAAACCTTTCAACTATATCACAAGAATGGTGTGTTGTGTGATGTGTGTTGTTTGTATGCTTGCATTTACATAATATCTGTTTGTTGAGTCGATTGTATTTGCATACATGTGCATATTTTATTAAAAGGAAGTGAAAACAGTTTGAAATGAGAATGGGGTTTTCAAAAAATGGTGATGTGTTGTGGGTTGTTCATGGATGGCTTGGCTGGTTCCTAAGATCGGGGAACCAGTTCGGTTAAGTCCTAGGATCGGGGAGTTAACCATGGCCCGTGAGATAGGTTTGGTCTCACGAGTCGTTGGGCCATATGTAGTACTAGGTACCGTTGGCCGCGACTGCCAAACCATATGTAGTCTGGGACCTTATGGTTTTGGTTTGAGTGAGTCATACATGTATGTGAGACAAGCCATGGTGAACCTCTTAAATCACATGCCATGCGCGCGAGTAAGAAAATTTATCAAATGAGAAAAGAACGGATTGAGTTGTAATTGACATTCATATCATATGCATCGTTTATGCTTACTGGGCATTAGCTCACTCAGTTTTTGGTGATACAGGTAAGGGGTGTGAATAGGATGTGCAAGTACATATAGCAAGTTGACTGGAAGGCGCCTCCACTCGGGCAAGACCTCGTATATGAACTAGTTTGACCTGATGGGCCTTATTTTGAATAATGTTTTGTGAACTGTGTGTGAATAGAAATAGATTATGAATGTTTATATTGTGTGATGTGTGCCTAAGATTAGAAACCTAATGTTTTAGGAGTTTGTTATGTTTTATGTAGATATAAACTAGGTGTTGCTAGATTTCGAGTTAAGTCAATGTTATTTTGTACGCTGATATGAAAGGTTGTCACACGACATGTCGTTTATATTTATACTTTGACAAAAAAAAATTCTTTAAGTTTTGAGTGAATGATAAACGACTTGTCGGGGTGTGACAAAGTTTGGTATCAGAGCCCGGTTTAAAATAAATCGATTATGTAGACCGTTCATATACGAGTATTGCCAAGTGGGGACGCGCCGTCAACCAGTAAGTTGTTTGTGCATTCTCTCTAAATTTTTACTTAGTCGTTAGGTCGATGGCTTGAGTAAGTCCCATGTTCTGATAACGTTTTCAAAATCTTCCATTCTTAGTTGTTTTAAGGCTCTTAGTAAAGATTCTGGTACATGAATAGGTTTTGGGTAAAGAGATATGGCTGAAGGTGGAGAACGCAATTTAGGGGTCGAGGCGGAGGTACGCCCAGCCGAGCGAGATCGTGTTGATCGACTCGCCGGAATCGTTGAGAGATTTCTGGATCGAGATTTGAGGCGCGAGGCTGAAGTGCGTGAGCCTCCACCGAGACCTGACGTAGTAGAGATGGCTGGAGAGAGGTTTCAGAGGCTGAATCCTCCAACTTTTGAAGGAGACATTGATCCAATGGTAGCAGAGAATTGGCTTCGAACCGTGGAGAGAATGTTCGACTATGCAAGGGTTCCTAATGAAGCCAAAGTCTCATGCGCGGTGTTCTACCTTTGAGATAATGCGGACTATTGGTGGGATACAATGGTTAGGGTGCATGATCTCACGGCCATGACATGGGATACTTTCAAAGGGTTGTTCGAGACGAAATATGTCACAAAAGCAGCTCGAGCAGCTAAGAAGAACGAGTTCATGAATCTGAAGCAGCGCGACCTGTACGTCGATGAATATGTCCGGAAGTTTGAGGAGTTGTCTCATTATGCTCCACACATGGTATGCACTGAGGAGCTAAAGGTCGAGCAGTTTGTAGAAGGATTACGGTCAGAGATATTTAGAGATGTATATGTTGGAGAGACCGAAGATTTGACCTATTCAGCTGCTGTTCTGAAGGCTTCGAAGGCTGAAATCTCGTTGAAGAAAATTGAAGAAGAGCGTAAGGAAAAGGAGTCAGAGAGGAGGGCTGCTAGAGAGAAAGAAGCGGCAGAGAAGGGAAATCAACCAGGATTTAGGTCAAGTTACCCACCGATCAGGGGTGGTCAACCATCATGGAATGCTGCCAACAAGAAACGAAACCAAGACGCTCAAGTGCAACGGCAAAATCCAGGAAGATGGGAACCAAAGCGTTTCAGAGGAAATAATCAAGGTCAATCATCCATCCCATCAAATCCGAAACCCAAGTGCCCAAAATGTGGAAGATACCATATTAGAATTTGCATGGATGGACCAGGAGCGTGTTACAATTGTGGAAAGATGGGGCACTTTGCAAGAGATTGCCCTGTTAAGCTAGATGAAGGTCATAAGGTGAAAGCTAGAGTCTTCGCACTGACTCAAGAAGAAGCAGATGCAAACCCTTCAGTCGTGTCAGGTAACATGCTGATCTGTGGAATCCTTGTTTACACCTTATTTGATTATGGAGCAACACATTCTTTTATATCATCAACGTGTGCTAAAAAGGTAGGAAATCCAATAGATGTCATGAATGTACACTATAGTGTCTCAACTCCATCGGGAGAGTCACTCAATTCGAACAAAGTTCTTCGTAAGTGTCCAATTGTTGCGGATGGGAGGTTTTTTACAAGTTAAAGTACGTTTTTTACAAGTTAAATTTACGTTTTAACAAGTTAAAGTTACATTTTAACACGTAAAAATACGTTTTTTACAAATTAAAATACGTTTTTTACAACTTAAATTACTTTTTTTACAAGTTGAAGTACGTTTTTTACAAGTTAAAGTACGTTTTTTACAAGTTAAAGTACATTTGTAACAAGTTAAAGTTACGGTTTGAAAAGTTAAATTTATATTTTGACAAGTTAAATTACGTTTTTTACAAGTTAAAGTACGTTTTTTACAAGTTAAAGTTACGTTTTGACAAGTTAAAGTACGTTTTTTACAAGTTAAAGTAAGTTTTTTACAAGTTAAAGTACGTTTTTAACAAGTTAAAGTTCTGTTTTAATAAGTTAAAGTTACATTTTGACAAGTTAAAATACCTTTTTTACAAGTTAAAGTACGTTTTTTACAAGTTAAAGTACGTTTTTTACAAGTTAAAGTTACGTTTTGACAAGTTAAAGTTACGTTTTGACAAGTTAAAGTAGGTTTTTTACAAGTTAAAGTACGTTTTTAACAAGTTAAATTTACGTTTTAACAAGTTAAAGTTAAATTTTAACACGTTAAAATACGTTTTTTACAAATTAAAGTACGTTTTTTACAAGTTGAAGTACATTTTTTTCAAGTTAAAGTACGTGTTTTACAAGTTGAAGTGCGTTCTTTACAAGTTAAAGTACATTTTTTAGAAGTAAAAATTACGTTTTAATAACTTAAAGTTACGTTTTGACATATTAAAATTACATTTTGACAAGTTAAACTATGTTTTTTAAAAGTTAAAGTTACGTTTTGACAAGTTAAACTACGTTTTTAACAAGTTAAACTTACGTTTTGACAAATTAAAGTTATGTTTTGACAAGTTAAACTACGTTTTTTACAAGTTAAAGTACGTTTTTTACAAGTTGAAGTACGTTTTTACAAGTTTAAGTCCATTTGTTACAAGTTAAAACACATTTTTGACAAGTTAAAGTACGTTTTTTACAAGTTTATGTATGTTTTTAACAAGTTAAAATTATGTTTTGACAAGTTAAAGTTACGTTTTGCCAAGTTAAAGTAGGTTTTTTACAAGTTAAAGTTACGTTTTGACAAGTTAAAGTACGTTTTTACAAGTTAAAGTACGTTTTTTACAAATTAAAGTACGTTTTGAACAAGTTAAATTTACGTTATGACAAGTTAAAGTTACATTTTGACACGTTAAAATACGTTTTTTACAAGTTAAATAACGTTTTTTAAAAGTCGAAGTACGGTTTTTACAAGTTAAACTAAGTTTTTTACAAGTTAAAGTACATTTGTAACAAGTTACAGTTACGTTTTTACAAGTTAAAGTTATATTTTGACAAGTTAAATTACGTTTTTTACAAGTTTAAGTACGTTTTTAATAAGTTAAAGTTACATTTTGACAAGTTGAAGTTACATTTTGACACGTTAAAATACGTTTTTTACAAGTTAAAGTACGTTTTTTACAAGTTAAAGAAAGAGTTTTACAAATTAAAGTTACGTTTTGACAAGTTAAACTTATGTTTTGACAAGTTAAAGTACGTTTTTTACAAGTTAAAGTATGTTTTTAGAATTTAAAGTACGTTTTTAACAAGTTCAAGTTCTGTTTCAATAAGTTAAAGTAGGTTTTTTACAAGTTACAGTACGTTTATAACAAGTTAAATTTACGTTATGACAAGTTAAAGTTACATTTTGATATGTTAAAATACGTTTTTTACAAATTAATGTACGTTTTTTACAAGTTGAAGTACGTTTTTTACAAGTTAAAGTACGTGTTTAACAAGTTGAAGTACATTCTTTACAAGTTAAAGTACATTTTCTACAAGTTAAAGTTACGTTTTGACACATTGAAATTACATTTTGACAAGTTAAAGTACGTGTTTTACAAGTAAAAGTTACGTTTTGACAAGTTAAACTACGTTTTTAACAAGTTAAACTTACGTTTTGACAAATTAAAGTTATGTTTTGACAAGTTAAAATAGGTTTTTTACAAGTTAAAGTAGGTTTTTTACAAGTTGAAGTACGTTTTTACAAGTTTAATTCTATTTGTTACAAGTTAAACCACATTTTTGACAAGTTAAAGTAAGTTTTTTACAAGTTAATGTATGTTTTTAAGAAGTTAAAATTACGTTTTGACAAGTTAAAGTTACGTTTTGCCAAGTTAAAGTAGGTTATTTACAAGTTAAAGTTACGTTTTGACAAGTTAAAGTACGTTTTTTACAAGTTGAAATACGTTTTTTACAAGTTAAAGTATGTTTTTTACACGTTAAAGTACATTTGTAACAAGTTAAAGTTACGTTTTGACAAGTAAAAGTTATATTTTGACACGTTAAGTTACGTTTTTTAAAAGTTATAGTACGTTTTAAAGAAGTTAAAGTTACGTTTTGACAACTTAAAGTTACATTTTGACACGCTAAAATACGTATTTTACAAGTTAAAGTACGTTTTTTATAAGTTGAAGTACGTTTTTTACAGATTAAAGTTATGTTTTGACAACTTAAAGTTACGTTTTGACAAGTTAAAATACGTTTTTAACAAGTTAAAGTTCTGTTTTAATAAGTTAAAGTTACATTTTGACAAGTTAAAATACCTTTTTTACAATTTAAAGTACATTTTTTACAAGTTGAAGTACGTTTTTTTACAAGTTAAAGTACGTTTTTTACAAGTTAAAGTACATTTGTAACAAGTTAAAGTTACGTTTTGACAAGTTCAAGTTATATTTTGACACGTTAAATTACGTTTTTTAAAAGTTAAAGTACGTTTTTAACAAGTTAAAGTTACGTTTTGACAAGTTAAAGTTACATTTTGACATGTTAAAATACGTTTATTACAAGTTTAAGTACGTTTTTTACAAATTAAAGTTACGTTTTGACAAGTTAAAGTTATATTTAGACAAGTTAAAGTACGTTTTTTACAAGTTAAAGTAAGTTTTTTACAAGTTAAAGTACGTTTTTTACAAGTGAAAGTTACGTTTTGACAAGTTAAAGTTACGTTTTGACAAGTTAAAGTAGGCTTTTTACAAATTAAAGTACGTTTTTAACAAGTTAAATTTAAGTTTTAACAAGTTAAAGTTACATTTTAACACGTTAAAATACGTTGTTTACAAATTTAAGTACGTTTTTTACAAGTTAAAGTACGTGTTTTCCAAGTTAAAGTACGTGTTCTACAAGTTGAAGTACGTTCTTTACAAGTTAAAGTACATTTTTTAGAAGTTAAAGTTACGTTTTAACAACTTAAAGTTACGTTTTGACACATTAAAATTACATTTTGAAAAGTTTAAGTACGTTTTATACAAGTTAAAGTTACGTTTTGATAAGTTACACTACGTTTTTAATAAGTTAAACTTATGTTTTAACAAATTAAAGTTACATTTTGACAAGTTAAAGTAGGTTTTTTACAAGTTAAAGTACGTTTTTTACAAGTTGAAGTATGTTTTTACATGTTAAGGTACTTTTGTTACAAGTTAAACCACATTTTTGACAAGTTAAAGTACGTTTTGACAAGTTAATGTAGGTTTTTTACAAGTTAAAGTTACGTTTTTTACAAGTGAAAGTACGTTTTTACAAGTTAAAGTGGGTGTTTTACAAGTTAAAGTGCGTTTTTAACAAGTTAAATTTACGTTTTGACAAGTTAAAGTTACATTTTGATACGTTAAAATACGTTTTTTACAAATTAAAGTACGTTTTTTACAAGTTTAAGTACGTTTTATACAAGTTAAAGTACGTGTTTTACAAGTTCAAGTACGTTCTTTACAAGTTAAAGTACATTTTTTACAAGTTAAAGTTACGTTTTAACAATTTAAAGTTACGTTTTGACACATTGAAATTACATTTTGACAAGTTAAAGTACGTTTTTTACAAGTAAAAGTTACGTTTTGACAAGTTAAACTACGTTTTTAATAAGTTAAATTTACGTTTTGACAAATTAAAGTTATGTTTTGACAAGTTAAAGTAGGTCTTTTACAATTAAAGTACGTTTTTTACAAGTTGAAATACGTTTTTTTAAAGTTAAAGTACGTTTTTTACAAGTTAAAGTACATTTGTAACAAGTTAAAGTTACGTTTTGAAAAGTTAAAGTTATATTTTGACACGTTAAATTACGTTTTTTAAAAGTTAAAGTACGTTTTTAACAGGTTAAAGTTACGTTTTGACAAGTTAAAGTTACATTTTGACAAGTTAAAGTACGTTTTTTACAAGTTAATGTATGTTTTTAAGAAGTTAAAATTACGTTTTGACAAGTTAAAGTTAAGTTTTGCCAAGTTAAAGTAGGTTATTTACAAGTTAAAGTTACATTTTGACAAGTTAAAGTATGTTTTTTACAATTTAAAGTACGTTTTTTACAAGTTGAAATACGTTTTTTACAAGTTAAAGTACGTTTTTTACAATTTAAAGTACATTTGTTACAAGTTAAAGTTACGTTTTGACAAGTAAAAGTTATATTTTGACACGTTAAATTATGTTTTTTAAAAGTTAAAGTACGTTTTTAACAAGTTAAAGTTACGTTTTGACAAGTTAAAGTTACATTTTGACACGTTAAAATACGTATTTTACAAGTTCAAGTACGTTTTTTACAAGTTGAAGTACGTTTTTTACAAATTAAAGTTACGTTTTGACAAGTTAAAGTTACGTTTTGACAAGTTAAAGTACGTTTTTAACAAGGTAAAGTTATGTTTTGACAAGATAAAGTTACGTTTTGACAAATTAAATTTATATTTTGACAGGTTAAAGTTACGTTTTTTACAAGTTAAAGTATGTTTTTACAAGTTAAAGTTACGTTTTGACAAGTTAAAGTAGGTATTTTACAAGTTCAAGTACGTTTTTAACAAGTTAAATTTACGTTTGAACAAGTTAAAGTGTGAAACCCTTCTTTTTTTTTTCCCCTCTCTCTTGGTTCCACGTGGGCCCTCTTCCTTTGCCAAGTCACCAAGTGACCTCACATGTTCCTTCTCTCTATTCATTTCATCCTCATCTTCTCTCTCTCTCTCTCGTGCTTTATCTCTTATTCTCCATTCTTCTTCACCTCAACTTATCTCTCTCCACCGCTCTCTTCTCCGACCTCCACCGCCGCTGCTGCTTCACAAAAAAACGTTCCCCTTGCTGTCGCGAATCCATCCGGCCGCCACCGCCACGCACTCGTCGCCTTCTTCTTCTCTCGGTTCTTCTCCCTCGTCGTATCGTTCTTTTATGTGTCACGTGTCTTCGTCGAAGAGCTGTGACCGGGAGCATGCGATTGAGAAGCCATGAACGTCGAGGAAGGTTTGTGCGTCGCGAATTCAAGGTGATACACTTCGAATCGACCGATTTAATTCCGAAATCGATTTGGGGATTTAGGGTTCGTCTGAAATTTTGCGGGTTTTATGGATTCAGTTCGGTTTGGTGAAATTGATGTGTTTTACGTGGTATCGTAACTCCTGAATTGTATGTGGAACCCGAATCGTTAAGGTTTCGATTTGAAAATCTGGAAAAAAAAAGAATATATATAATTCCGACCTGACTCTTAATAGAGGTCAACTCCTCACCTGTGATTGGTATTATATTTTGTTGATAATTTTCTTGGATAGTAGATATTTTGGGCTTCCGAAACATTAAAGAACGTCAAATTTCGTTGAATATTGAAGGAGTTATGAATTTTTGAAGTTGAGACGTTAAAACTGAGAATCTGAGATATTGAATCCGCGTTGAGCCTGTTATGAACTGTGATTTATGTTATGAGTTAAACTCCGAATTTCACTTAAGATGACTCATTTGAAAACTACGAGTCTTGGCTTTCCTAGGACTGTGAAACCGTATCGTTTGAATTTGTGTAGCTAAAGTTGTGTTAGATTTTCTGTCGCATAGTCAAAACCGTAGTTGTCGTCGTAACCGGCAAATCTAATTTGTAAGTATGATTTGTTTTGGGTTTTGCTGAGAATAGGTTGAAAGGGCTGAAAGTATGTCGGCTTGTAGTTCGGGTCAGTTATGAGTTTTAAAGTTGGGCTGTTAAAGCTATGTAAACTGAACTCCGAATCAGAAAATCTTACTATTTCGGGATGTTTTTTCTCGTCATTATAATCAACCTTGTAATGTGTCACTAAAAGCTATAGATGTCTACTTCCTTAGAAATCGAAATGGATTGAATTGGAGTCTTGGAAATTTAGATATGCACTATCTTCTATACGGAGCATTTAGTGACGTTTTGTTACCTAACTTTGATATTGTCTTCGAACAGTGTTTGTTATTATGCGTGTCTGGCGGTAGCTTAGTATAATAGGTAGTTTAAGGTTGATTTTGGTATAAGACTCGACTTAGTGTTGCCTTAGAGTCATAACGTACGAGTGTTGAATAATCATCGTTAACCACCGACCTTGAATTTAATTCAGGAACTCTTTGACTCGAGAGTCTTGCGTGAGAGAGAATAGTTGGGTTTAGCGAGCTCCACGAATATAAGGTAAGTAGAAACCTTTCAACTATATCACAAGAATGGTGTGTTGTGTGATGTGTGTTGTTTGTATGCTTGCATTTACATAATATCTGTTTGTTGAGTCGATTGTATTTGCATACATGTGCATATTTTATTAAAAGGAAGTGAAAACAGTTTGAAATGAGAATGGGGTTTTCAAAAAATGGTGATGTGTTGTGGGTTGTTCATGGATGGCTTGGCTGGTTCCTAAGATCGGGGAACCAGTTCGGTTAAGTCCTAGGATCGGGGAGTTAACCATGGCCCGTGAGATAGGTTTGGTCTCACGAGTCGTTGGGCCATATGTAGTACTAGGTACCGTTGGCCGCGACTGCCAAACCATATGTAGTCTGGGACCTTATGGTTTTGGTTTGAGTGAGTCATACATGTATGTGAGACAAGCCATGGTGAACCTCTTAAATCACATGCCATGCGCGCGAGTAAGAAAATTTATCAAATGAGAAAAGAACGGATTGAGTTGTAATTGACATTCATATCATATGCATCGTTTATGCTTACTGGGCATTAGCTCACTCAGTTTTTGGTGATACAGGTAAGGGGTGTGAATAGGATGTGCAAGTACATATAGCAAGTTGACTGGAAGGCGCCTCCACTCGGGCAAGACCTCGTATATGAACTAGTTTGACCTGATGGGCCTTATTTTGAATAATGTTTTGTGAACTGTGTGTGAATAGAAATAGATTATGAATGTTTATATTGTGTGATGTGTGCCTAAGATTAGAAACCTAATGTTTTAGGAGTTTGTTATGTTTTATGTAGATATAAACTAGGTGTTGCTAGATTTCGAGTTAAGTCAATGTTATTTTGTACGCTGATATGAAAGGTTGTCACACGACATGTCGTTTATATTTATACTTTGACAAAAAAAAATTCTTTAAGTTTTGAGTGAATGATAAACGACTTGTCGGGGTGTGACAAAGTTTGGTATCAGAGCCCGGTTTAAAATAAATCGATTATGTAGACCGTTCATATACGAGTATCGCCAAGTGGGGACGCGCCGTCAACCAGTAAGTTGTTTGTGCATTCTCTCTAAATTTTTACTTAGTCGTTAGGTCGATGGCTTGAGTAAGTCCCATGTTCTGATAACGTTTTCAAAATCTTCCATTCTTAGTTGTTTTAAGGCTCTTAGTAAAGATTCTGGTACATGAATAGGTTTTGGGTAAAGAGATATGGCTGAAGGTGGAGAACGCAATTTAGGGGTCGAGGCGGAGGTACGCCCAGCCGAGCGAGATCGTGTTGATCGACTCGCCGGAATCGTTGAGAGATTTCTGGATCGAGATTTGAGGCGCGAGGCTGAAGTGCGTGAGCCTCCACCGAGACCTGACGTAGTAGAGATGGCTGGAGAGAGGTTTCAGAGGCTGAATCCTCCAACTTTTGAAGGAGACATTGATCCAATGGTAGCAGAGAATTGGCTTCGAACCGTGGAGAGAATGTTCGACTATGCAAGGGTTCCTAATGAAGCCAAAGTCTCATGCGCGGTGTTCTACCTTTGAGATAATGCGGACTATTGGTGGGATACAATGGTTAGGGTGCATGATCTCACGGCCATGACATGGGATACTTTCAAAGGGTTGTTCGAGACGAAATATGTCACAAAAGCAGCTCGAGCAGCTAAGAAGAACGAGTTCATGAATCTGAAGCAGCGCGACCTGTACGTCGATGAATATGTCCGGAAGTTTGAGGAGTTGTCTCATTATGCTCCACACATGGTATGCACTGAGGAGCTAAAGGTCGAGCAGTTTGTAGAAGGATTACGGTCAGAGATATTTAGAGATGTATATGTTGGAGAGACCGAAGATTTGACCTATTCAGCTGCTGTTCTGAAGGCTTCGAAGGCTGAAATCTCGTTGAAGAAAATTGAAGAAGAGCGTAAGGAAAAGGAGTCAGAGAGGAGGGCTGCTAGAGAGAAAGAAGCGGCAGAGAAGGGAAATCAACCAGGATTTAGGTCAAGTTACCCACCGATCAGGGGTGGTCAACCATCATGGAATGCTGCCAACAAGAAACGAAACCAAGACGCTCAAGTGCAACGGCAAAATCCAGGAAGATGGGAACCAAAGCGTTTCAGAGGAAATAATCAAGGTCAATCATCCATCCCATCAAATCCGAAACCCAAGTGCCCAAAATGTGGAAGATACCATATTAGAATTTGCATGGATGGACCAGGAGCGTGTTACAATTGTGGAAAGATGGGGCACTTTGCAAGAGATTGCCCTGTTAAGCTAGATGAAGGTCATAAGGTGAAAGCTAGAGTCTTCGCACTGACTCAAGAAGAAGCAGATGCAAACCCTTCAGTCGTGTCAGGTAACATGCTGATCTGTGGAATCCTTGTTTACACCTTATTTGATTATGGAGCAACACATTCTTTTATATCATCAACGTGTGCTAAAAAGGTAGGAAATCCAATAGATGTCATGAATGTACACTATAGTGTCTCAACTCCATCGGGAGAGTCACTCAATTCGAACAAAGTTCTTCGTAAGTGTCCAATTGTTGCGGATGGGAGGTTTTTTACAAGTTAAAGTACGTTTTTTACAAGTTAAATTTACGTTTTAACAAGTTAAAGTTACATTTTAACACGTAAAAATACGTTTTTTACAAATTAAAATACGTTTTTTACAACTTAAATTACTTTTTTTACAAGTTGAAGTACGTTTTTTACAAGTTAAAGTACGTTTTTTACAAGTTAAAGTACATTTGTAACAAGTTAAAGTTACGGTTTGAAAAGTTAAATTTATATTTTGACAAGTTAAATTACGTTTTTTACAAGTTAAAGTACGTTTTTTACAAGTTAAAGTTACGTTTTGACAAGTTAAAGTACGTTTTTTACAAGTTAAAGTAAGTTTTTTACAAGTTAAAGTACGTTTTTAACAAGTTAAAGTTCTGTTTTAATAAGTTAAAGTTACATTTTGACAAGTTAAAATACCTTTTTTACAAGTTAAAGTACGTTTTTTACAAGTTAAAGTACGTTTTTTACAAGTTAAAGTTACGTTTTGACAAGTTAAAGTTACGTTTTGACAAGTTAAAGTAGGTTTTTTACAAGTTAAAGTACGTTTTTAACAAGTTAAATTTACGTTTTAACAAGTTAAAGTTAAATTTTAACACGTTAAAATACGTTTTTTACAAATTAAAGTACGTTTTTTACAAGTTGAAGTACATTTTTTTCAAGTTAAAGTACGTGTTTTACAAGTTGAAGTGCGTTCTTTACAAGTTAAAGTACATTTTTTAGAAGTAAAAATTACGTTTTAATAACTTAAAGTTACGTTTTGACATATTAAAATTACATTTTGACAAGTTAAACTATGTTTTTTAAAAGTTAAAGTTACGTTTTGACAAGTTAAACTACGTTTTTAACAAGTTAAACTTACGTTTTGACAAATTAAAGTTATGTTTTGACAAGTTAAACTACGTTTTTTACAAGTTAAAGTACGTTTTTTACAAGTTGAAGTACGTTTTTACAAGTTTAAGTCCATTTGTTACAAGTTAAAACACATTTTTGACAAGTTAAAGTACGTTTTTTACAAGTTTATGTATGTTTTTAACAAGTTAAAATTATGTTTTGACAAGTTAAAGTTACGTTTTGCCAAGTTAAAGTAGGTTTTTTACAAGTTAAAGTTACGTTTTGACAAGTTAAAGTACGTTTTTTACAAGTTAAAGTACGTTTTTTACAAATTAAAGTACGTTTTGAACAAGTTAAATTTACGTTATGACAAGTTAAAGTTACATTTTGACACGTTAAAATACGTTTTTTACAAGTTAAATAACGTTTTTTAAAAGTCGAAGTACGGTTTTTACAAGTTAAACTAAGTTTTTTACAAGTTAAAGTACATTTGTAACAAGTTACAGTTACGTTTTTACAAGTTAAAGTTATATTTTGACAAGTTAAATTACGTTTTTTACAAGTTTAAGTACGTTTTTAATAAGTTAAAGTTACATTTTGACAAGTTGAAGTTACATTTTGACACGTTAAAATACGTTTTTTACAAGTTAAAGTACGTTTTTTACAAGTTAAAGAAAGAGTTTTACAAATTAAAGTTACGTTTTGACAAGTTAAACTTATGTTTTGACAAGTTAAAGTACGTTTTTTACAAGTTAAAGTATGTTTTTAGAATTTAAAGTACGTTTTTAACAAGTTCAAGTTCTGTTTCAATAAGTTAAAGTTACATTTTGACAAGTTAAAATACATTTTTTACAAGTTAAAGTACGTTTTTTAGAAGTTAAAGTACGTTTTTTACAAGTTAAAGTTACGTTTTAACAAGTTAAAGTTACGTTTTGACAAGTTAAATTAGGTTTTTTACAAGTTAGAGTACGTCTTTAACAAGTTAAATTTACGTTTTAACAAGTTAAAGTTATATTTTAAAACGTTAAAATACGTTTTTTACAAATTAAAGTACGTTTTTTTACAAGTTGAAGTACGTTTTTTTCAAGTTAAAGTGTGTTTTACAAGTTGAAGTGCGTTCTTTACAAGTTAAAGTACATTTTTTAGAAGTTAAAGTTACATTTTAACAACTTAAAGTTACGTTTTGACATATTAAAATTACATTTTGACAAGTTACATTACATTCTTTACAAGTAAAAGTTACGTTTTGACAAGTTAAACTACGTTTTTAACAAGTTAAACTTACGTTTTGACAAATTAAAGTTACGTTTTGACAAGTTAAAGTAGGTTTTTTACAAGTTAAAGTACGTTTTTTTCAAGTTGAAGTACGTTTTTACAAGTTAAAGTCCATTTGTTACAAGTTAAACCACATTTTTGACACGTTAATGTACGTTTTTTACAAGTTAATTTATGTTTTTAACAAGTTAAACTTACGTTTTGACAAGTTAAAGTTACGTTTTGGCAAGTTAACGTAGGTTTTTTACAAGTTAAAGTTACGTTTTGACAAGTTACAGTACGGTTTTTACAAGTTAAAGTACGTTTTTTACAAATTAAAGTACGTTTTGAACAAGTTAAAGTTACGTTTTGACAAGTTAAAGTAACATTTTCACACGTTAAAATACAATTTTTACATGTTAAATTACGTTTTTTACAAGCTGAAGTGCTTTTTTTACAAGTTAAAGTAAGTGTTTTACAAGTTGAAGTATGTTTTTAACAAGTTAAAGTTACGTTTTGACAAGTTAAAGTACATTTTTTACCGATTAAAGTTACGTTTAAACAACTTCAAGTTACGTTTTGACACTTTAAAATTACATTGTGACAAGTTAAAGTACGTTTTTTACAAGTTAAAGTTACGTTTTGACAAGTTGAATTATGTTTTTAACAAGTTAAACTTACGTTTTGACAAACTAAAGTTACGTTTTGACAAGTTAAAGTAGGTTTTTTACAAGTTAAACTAGGTATTTTACGAGTTGAAGTACGTTTTTAGAAGTTAAAGTACATTTGTTACAAGTTAAACCACATTTTTGACAAGTAAAAGTATGTTTTTTACACGTTAATGTATGTTTTTAGCAAGTTAAACTCATGTTTTGACAAATTAAAGTTACGTTTTGACAAGTTAATGTAGGTTTTTTACAAGTTAAAGTTACGTTTTGACAAGTTAAAGTACGTTTTTTACAAATTAAAGTATGTTTTGAACAAGTTAAAGTTACGTTTTGACAAGTTAAAGTTACATTTTGACACGTAAAAATACGTTTTTTAAAAGTTAATGTATGTTTTTAACAAGTTAAACTTACGTTTTGACAAGTTAAAGTTACGTTTTGCCAAGTTAAAGTAGGTTTTTTACAAGTTAAAGTTACGTTTTTTACAAGTTAAAGTACGTTTTTTACAAATTAAAGTACGTTTTGAACAAGTTAAAGTTACGTTTTGACACGTTAAAATACGATTTTGACATGTTAAATTACGTTTTTTACAAGTTGAAGTTACGTTTTGACACATTAAAATTACATTTTGACAAGTTTAAGTACGCTTTTTATAAGTTAAAGTACGTTTTTAACAAGTTAAAGTTACGTGTTGACGAGTTAAAGTACATTTTTTACCGGTTAAAGTTACGTTTAAACAACATTAACTTACGTTTTGACAAATTAAAATTATATTTTGACAAGTTAAAGTACGTTTTTTGCAAGTTAAAGTTACGTTTTGACAACTTAAATTATGTTTTTAACAAGTTAAACTTACGTTTTGAAAATTAAAGTTACGTTTTGACACATTAGGTTATTTACAAGTTAAAGTAGGTTTTATACAAGTTGAAGTACGTTTTTAGAAGTTAAAGTAGATTTGTTACAAGTTAAACCACATTTTTGAGAAGTAAAAGTATGTTTTTTACAAGTTAATGTATGTTTTTCGCAAGTTAAACTCACGTTTTGACAAGTTAAAGTTACGTTTTGACAAGTTAATGTAGGTTTTTTACAAGTTAAAGTTATGTTTTGACAAGTTAAAGTAGGTTTTTTACAAGTTAAAGTACGTTTTTAACAAGTTAAATTTACGTTTTGACAAGTTAAAGTTACATTTTAACACCTTAAAATACGTTTTTTACAAATTAAAGTACGTTTTTACCAAGTTGAAGTTCGTTTTTTACAAGTTAAAGTACGTGTTTTACAAGTTGAAGTGCATTCTTTACACGTTAAAGTACATTTTTTAGAAGTTAAAGTTACGTTTTAACAACTTAAAGTTACGTTTTGACACATTAAAATTACATTTTGACAAGTTAAAGTACGTTTTTTACAAGTTAAACTTACGTTTCGACAAGTTAAACTACGTTTTTAACAAGTTAAACTTACGTTTTGACATATTAAAGTTAAGTTTGTACAAGTTAAAGTAGGTTTTTTACAAGTTAAAGTACGTTTTTTACAAGGTGAATTACGTTTTTACAAGTTAAAGTCCATTTGTTACAAGTTAACCACATTTTTGACAAGTTAAAGTACGTTTTTGACAAGTTAATATAGGTTTTTTACAAGTTAAAGTTACGTTTTGACAAGTTAAAGTAGGTTTTTTACAAGTTAAAGTTACATTTTGATACGTTAAAATACCTTTTATACAAATTAAAGTACGTTTTTTACAAGTTGAAGGACGTTTTTTACAAGTTAATGTACATGTTTTACAAGTTTAAGTACGTTCTTTACAAGTTAAAGTACACTTTTAATAAGTTAAAGTTACGTTTTAACAACATAAAGTTACGTTTTGACACATTAAAATTACATTTTGACAAGTTAAATTACGTTTTTTACAAGTAAAAGTTTCGTTTTGACAAGTTAAACTTAGGTTTTGACAAATTAAAGTTACGTTTTGACAAGTTAAAGTAGGTTTTTTACAAGTTAACGTATATTTTTTACAAGTTGAATTACGTTTTTACAAGTTAAAGTCCATTTGTTACAAGTTAAACCACATTTTTGACAAGATAAAGTACTTTTTTTACAAGTTAATATATGTTTTTAACAAGTTAAACTTATGTTTTGACAAGTTAAAGTTACGTTTTGACAAGTTAAGGTATGTTTTTTACAAGTTAAAGTTACGTTTTCACAAGTTAAAGTTACGTTTTTACAAGTTAAAGTACGTTTTTTACAAGTTAAAGTACGTTTTGAACAAGTTAAAGTACGTTTTTTACTAGTTGAAGTACGTTTTTTACAAGTTAAAGTACGTTTTTTACAAGTTAAAGTACGTTTTTGACAACTTAAAGTACGTTTTTTACAAGTTGAAGTACATTTTTACAAGTTAAAGTACATTTGTTATAAGTTAAACCACATTTTTGACAAGTTAAAGTACGTTTTTTACTAGTAAATATATGTTTTTAACAAGTTAAACTTACGTCTTGACAAGTTAAAGTTACGTTTTGACAAGTTAAAGTAGGTTTTTTAAAAGTTAAAGTTACGTTTTGAGAAGTAAAAGTATATTTTTTACAAGTTAAAGTACGTTTTTTACAAATTAAAGTACGTTTTTAACAATTTAAAGTTACATTTTGACAAGTTAAAGTTACATTTTGACATATTAAATTACGTTTTTTACAAGTTAAAGTACGTTTTTTACAAGTTAAAGTACGTTTTTACAATTTAAAGTTTTTTTTAACAAGTTAAAGTTACGTTTTGACAAGTTAAAGTTACATTTTGACACGTTAAAATACATTTTTTATAAGTTACGGTACGTTTTTTACAAGTTGAAGTACGTTTTTTAAAAGTGAAAGCAAGTGTTTTACAAGTTGAAGTACGTTTTTTACAAGTTGAAGTACGTTTTTTACAAGTTAAAGTTACGTTTTAACAACTTAAAGTTACGTTTTGACACATTAAAATTACATTTTGACAACTTAAAGTACGTTTTTTACAAGTTAAAGTTATGATTTGACAAGTTAAATTACGTTTTTGGCAAGTTAAACTTACATTTTGACAAATTAACGTTACGTTTAACAAGTTAAAGTAAGTTTTTTACAAGTAAAAGTACGTTTTTAACATGTTAAAGTTACGTTTTGATAAGTTAAAGTTACATTTTGACACGTTAAAATACATATTTTATACGTTACAGTACGTTTTATACAAGTTGAAGTACGTTTTTTACAAGTTAAAGCAAGTGTTTTACAAGTTGAAGTACATTTTTTACAAGTTGAAGTACGTTTTTTACAAGTTAAAGTTACGTTTTAACAACTTAAAGTTACGTTTTGACACATTAAAATTACATTTTGACAAGTTAAAGTACATTTTTTACAAGTTAAAGTTACGTTTTGACAAGTAAAATTACGTTTTTAACAAGTTAAATTACGTTTTGACAAATTAAAGTTACGTTTGAGAAGTTCAAGTAGGTTTTTTACAAGTTAAAGTACGTTTTTTCCAAGTTGAAGTACGTTTTTACAAGTTAAAGTACATTTGTTACAAGTTAAACCATATTTTTGACAAGTTAAAGTACAGTTTTTACTAGTGAATATATGTTTTTAATAAGTTAAACTAACGTTTTGACAAGTTAAAGTTACGTTTTGACAAGTTAAAGTAGGTATTTTAAAAGTTAAAGTTACTTTTTGACAAGTTAAAGTATGTTTTTTACAAGTTAAATTACGTTTTTTACAAGTTAAAGTACTTTTTTAACAAGTTAAAGTTACGTTTTCACAAGTTAAAGTTACATTTTGACACGTTAAAATACGTTTTCTACAAGTTAAAGTACGTTTTCTACAAGTTAAAGCAAGTGTTTTACAAGTTGAAGTACGTTTTTTAAAAGAGTTATGTTTTAAAAACATAAAGTTACAGTTAGACACATTAAAATTACATTTTGACAAGTTAAAGTTACGTATAGACAAGTTAAACTTACGTTTTGACAAATTAAAGTTACGTTTTGACAAGTTAAAGTAGGTTTTTTACAAGTTAAAGTACGTTTTTTACAAGTTAAAGTACATTTGTAACAAGTTAAAGTTACGTTTTGACAAGCTAAAGTTATATTTTGACAAGTTAAATTACATTTTTTACAAGTTAAAGTTACGTTTTGACAAGTTAAGGTAGGTTTTTTACAAGTTAAAGTTACGTTTTGACAAGTTAAAGTACGTTTTTTAGAAGTTAAAGTACGGTTTTAACAAGTTAAATTTACGTTTTGATAAGTTAAAATACGTTTTTTACAAATTAAAGTACGTTTTTTACAGGTTGAAGTACGTTTTTTACAGTTAATGTACGTGTTTTACAAGTTGAAGTGCATTCTTTTCAAGTTAAAGTACATTTTTTAAAAGTTAAAGTTATATTTTGACTAGTTAAAGTACGTTTTTTACAAGTTAAAGTAAGTTAATTAAAAGTTAAAGTACGTTTTTAACAAGTTAAAGTTCTGTTTTAACAAGTTAAAGTTATATTTTGACAAGTTAAAATATCTTTTTTACAAGTTAAAGTACGTTTTTTACAAGTTAAAGTTACATTTTAACAAGTTGAAGTTACGTTTTGACAAGTTAAAGTAGGTTTTTTACGAGTTAAAGTATGTTTTTAACAAGTTAAATTTACGTTTTAACAAGTTAGAGTTATATTTTAACACGTTAAAATACGTTTTTTACAAATTAAAGTATGTTTTTTTACAAATTGAAGTACGTTCTTTACAAGTTAAAGTACATTTTTTAGAAGTTAAAGTTACGTTTTAACAACTTAAAGTTATGTTTTGACATATAAAAATTACATTTTGACAAGTTAAAATACGGTTTTTACAAGTAAAAAAATACGTTTTGACTAGTTAAACTACGTTTTTAACAAGTTAAACTTATGTTTTGACAAATTAAAGTTACGTTTTGACAAGTTCAAGTAGGTTTTTTACAAGTTAAAGTACGTTTTTTACAAGTTGAAGTACGTTTTTACAAGTTAAAGTACATTTGTTTCAAGTTAAACCACATTTTTGACAAGTTAAAGTACGTTTTTTACAAGTTAATGTATGTTTTTAACAAGTTAAACTCACGTTTTGACAAGTTAAAGTTACGTTTTGACAAGTTAATGTAGGTTTTTTACAAGTTAAAGTACGTTTTGACAAGTTAAAGTACGTTTTTTACAAGTTAAAGTACGTTTTTAACAAGTTAAAGTTACGTTTTGAGAAGTTAAAGTTACATTTTAACAAGTTAAAGTAGGTTTTTTACAAGTTAAATTACATTTTTAACAAGTTAAATTTACGTTTTGACAAGTTAAAGTTACATTTTGATACGTTAAAATACGTTTTTTACAAATTAAAGTACTTTTTTTACAAGTTTAAGTACGTTTTTTACAAGGTAAAGTACGTTTTTTACAAGTTAAAGTACGTTTTTAACAAGTTAAAGTTACGTTTTGACAAGTTAATGTAGGTTTTTTACAAGTTAAAGTACGTTTTGACAAGTTAAAGTACGTTTTTAACAAGTTAAAGTTACGTTTTGAGAAGTTAAAGTTACGTTTGTACAAGTTATTGTAGGTTTTTTACAAGTTAAAGTACGTTTTTAACAAGTTAAATTTACGTTTTGACAAGTTAAAGTTACATTTTGATACGTTAAAATACGTTTTTTACAAAGTAAAGTACGTTTATTAAAAGTTGAAGTACGTTTTTTACCAGTTAAAGTACGTTTTTTACAAGTTGAAGTACCTTATTTAAAAGTTAAAGTACTTTTAAATAAGTTAAAGTTATATTTTGACAAGTTAAATTACGTTTTTTACAAGTTAAAGTTACGTTTTGACAAGTTAAGGTAGTTTTTTTACAAGTTAAAGTTACGTTTTGACAAGTTGAAGTACGTTTTTTAGAAGTTAAAGTACGGTTTTAACAAGTTAAATTTACGTTTTGATAAGTTAAAATACGTTTTTTACAAATTAAAGTACGTTTTTTACAGTTAATGTACGTGTTTTACAAGTTGAAGTGCATTCTTTTCAAGTTAAAGTACATTTTTTAAAAGTTAAAGTTATATTTTGACAAGTTAAAGTACGTTTTTTACAAGTTAAAGTAAGTTTTTTAAAAGTTAAAGTACGTTTTTAACAAGTTAAAGTTCTGTTTTAACAAGTTAAAGTTATATTTTGACAAGTTAAAGTACGTTTTTTACAAGTTAAAGTAAGTTAATTAAAAGTTAAAGTACGTTTTTAACAAGTTAAAGTTCTGTTTTAACAAGTTAAAGTTACGTTTTAACAAGTTGAAGTAGGTTTTTTACGAGTTAAAGTATGTTTTTTACAAGTTAAATTTACGTTTTAACAAGTTAGAGTTATATTTTAACACGTTAAAATACGTTTTTTACAAATTAAAGTATGTTTTTTTACAAATTGGAGTACGTTATTTTCAAGTTAAAGTACGTGTTTTACAAGTTGAAGTGCGTTCTTTACAAGTTAAAGTACATTTTTTAGAAGTTAAAGTTACGTTTTAACAACTTAAAGTTATGTTTTGACATATAAAAATTACATTTTGACAAGTTAAAATACGTTTTTTACAAGTAAAAAAATACGTTTTGACAAGTTAAACTACGTTTTTAACAAGTTAAACTTATGTTTTGACAAATTAAAGTTACGTTTTGACAAGTTCAAGTAGGTTTTTTACAAGTTCAAGTACGTTTTTTACAAGTTGAAGTACGTTTTTACAAGTTAAAGTACATTTGTTTCAAGTTAAACCACATTTTTGACAAGTTAAAGTAGGTTTTTTACAAGTTAATGTTTGTTTCTAACAAGTTAAACTCACGTTTTGACAAGTAAAGTTACGTTTTGACAAGTTAATGTAGGTTTTTTACAAGTTAAAGTACGTTTTGACAAGTTAAAGTACGTTTTTTACAAGTTAAAGTACGTTTTTAACAAGTTAAAGTTACGTTTTGAGAAGTTAAAGTTACGTTTTAACAAGTTAAAGTAGGTTTTTTACAAGTTAAATTACGTTTTTAACAAGTTAAATTTTCGTTTTGACAAGTTAAAGTTACATTTTGATACGTTAAAATACGTTTTTTACAAATTCAAGTACTTTTTTTACAAGTTTAAGTACGTTTTTTACAAGGTAAAGTACGTTTTTTACAAGTTAAAGTACGTTTTTAACAAGTTAAAGTTACGTTTTGACAAGTTAATGTAGGTTTTTTACTAGTTAAAGTACGTTTTGACAAGTTAAAGTACGTTTTTAACAAGTTAAAGTTACGTTTTGAGAAGTTAAAGTTACGTTTGTACAAGTTATTGTAGGTTTTTAACAAGTTAAAGTACGTTTTTAACAAGTTAAATTTACGTTTTGACAAGTTAAAGTTACATTTTGATACGTTAAAATACGTTTTTTACAAAGTAAAGTGCGTTTATTACAAGTTGAAGTACGTTTTTTACCAGTTAAAGTACGTTTTTTACAAGTTGAAGTACCTTATTTAAAAGTTAAAGTACTTTTTTTACAAGTTAAAGTTACGTTTTGACAAGTTAAAGTAGGTTTTTTACAAGTTAAAATACGTTTTTTACAAGTTAGAGTACGTTTTTTACAAGTTAAAGTTACATTTTAACAAGTTAAAGTTACGTTTTGACAAGTTAAAGTAGGTTTTTTACGAGTTAAAGTATGTTTTTAACAAGTTAAATTTACGTTTTAAGAAGTTAGAGTTATATTTTAACACGTTAAAATACGTTTTTTACAAATTAAAGTACGTTTTTTTACAAATTGAAGTACGTTATTTTCAAGTTAAAGTACGTGTTTTACAAGTTGAAGTGCGTTCTTTACAAGTTAAAGTACATTTTTTAGAAGTTAAAGTTACGTTTTAACAACTTAAAGTTATGTTTTGACATATAAAAATTACATTTTGACAAGTTAAAATACGTTTTTTACAAGTAAAAAAATACGTTTTGACAAGTTAAACTACGTTTTTAACAAGTTAAACTTATGTTTTGACAAATTAAAGTTACGTTTTGACAAGTTAAAGTAGGTTTTTTACAAGTTAAAGTACGTTTTTTACAAGTTGAAGTACGTTTTTACAAGTTAAAGTACATTTGTTACAAGTTAAACCACATTTTTGACAAGTTAAAGTACGTTTTGTACAAGTTAATGTATGTTTTTAACAAGTTAAACTCACGTTTTGACAAGTTAAAGTTACGTTTTGACAAGTTAATGTAGGTTTTTTACAAGTTAAAGTTACGTTTTGACAAGTTAAAGTACGTCTTTTAGAATTTAAAGTACATTTTTTACATGTTAAAGTACGTTTTTAACAAGTTAAAGTTACGTTTTGACAAGTTACAGTAGGTTTTTTTCAAGTTAAAGTTACGTTTTGACAAGTTAAAGTTACGTTTTGACAAGTTAAAGTAGGTTTTTTACAAGTTAAAGTTACGTTTTGACAAGTTAAAGTACGTTTTGACAAGTTAAAGTACGTTTTTTACAAGTTAAAGTACGTTTTTAACAAGTTAAAGTTACGTTTTGAGAAGTTAAAGTTACGTTTTAACAAGTTAAAGTAGGTTTTTTACAAGTTAAATTACGTTTTTAACAAGTTAAATTTACGTTTTGACAAGTTAAAGTTACATTTTGATACGTTAAAATACGTTTTTTACAAATTAAAGTACTTTTTTTACAAGTTTAAGTACGTTTTTTACAAGTTAAAGTACGTTTTGACAAGTTATAGTTACATTTTGATAAGTTAAAATACGTTTTTTACAAAGTAAAGTACGTTTATTAAAAGTTGAAGTACGTTTTTTACCAGTTAAAGTACGTTTTTTACAAGTTGAAGTACCTTATTTAAAAGTTAAAGTACTTTTAAATAAGTTAAAGTTATATTTTGACAAGTTAAATTACGTTTTTTACAAGTTAAAGTTACGTTTTGACAAGTTAAGGTAGTTTTTTTACAAGTTAAAGTTACGTTTTGACAAGTTGAAGTACGTTTTTTAGAAGTTAAAGTACGGTTTTAACAAGTTAAATTTACGTTTTGATAAGTTAAAATACGTTTTTTACAAATTAAAGTACGTTTTTTACAGTTAATGTACGTGTTTTACAAGTTGAAGTGCATTCTTTTCAAGTTAAAGTACATTTTTGAAAAGTTAAAGTTATATTTTGACAAGTTAAAGTACGTTTTTTACAAGTTAAAGTAAGTTTTTTAAAAGTTAAAGTACGTTTTTAACAAGTTAAAGTTCTGTTTTAACAAGTTAAAGTTATATTTTGACAAGTTAAAGTACGTTTTTTACAAGTTAAAGTAAGTTAATTAAAAGTTAAAGTACGTTTTTAACAAGTTAAAGTTCTGTTTTAACAAGTTAAAGTTACGTTTTAACAAGTTGAAGTAGGTTTTTTACGAGTTGAAGTATGTTTTTTACAAGTTAAATTTACGTTTTAACAAGTTAGAGTTATATTTTAACACGTTAAAATACGTTTTTTACAAATTAAAGTATGTTTTTTTACAAATTGGAGTACGTTATTTTCAAGTTAAAGTACGTGTTTTACAAGTTGAAGTGCGTTCTTTACAAGTTAAAGTACATTTTTTAGAAGTTAAAGTTACGTTTTAACAACTTAAAGTTATGTTTTGACATATAAAAATTACATTTTGACAAGTTAAAATACGTTTTTTACAAGTAAAAAAATATGTTTTGACAAGTTAAACTACGTTTTTAACAAGTTAAACTTATGTTTTGACAAATTAAAGTTACGTTTTGACAAGTTCAAGTAGGTTTTTTACAAGTTCAAGTACGTTTTTTACAAGTTGAAGTACGTTTTTACAAGTTAAAGTACATTTGTTTCAAGTTAAACCACATTTTTGACAAGTTAAAGTAGGTTTTTTACAAGTTAATGTTTGTTTCTAACAAGTTAAACTCACGTTTTGACAAGTAAAGTTACGTTTTGACAAGTTAATGTAGGTTTTTTACAAGTTAAAGTACGTTTTGACAAGTTAAAGTACGTTTTTTACAAGTTAAAGTACGTTTTTAACAAGTTAAAGTTACGTTTTGAGAAGTTAAAGTTACGTTTTAACAAGTTAAAGTAGGTTTTTTACAAGTTAAATTACGTTTTTAACAAGTTAAATTTACGTTTTGACAAGTTAAAGTTACATTTTGATACGTTAAAATACGTTTTTTACAAATTCAAGTACTTTTTTTACAAGTTTAAGTACGTTTTTTACAAGGTAAAGTACGTTTTTTACAAGTTAAAGTACGTTTTTAACAAGTTAAAGTTACGTTTTGACAAGTTAATGTAGGTTTTTTACTAGTTAAAGTACGTTTTGACAAGTTAAAGTACGTTTTTAACAAGTTAAAGTTACGTTTTGAGAAGTTAAAGTTACGTTTGTAAAAGTTATTGTAGGTTTTTAACAAGTTAAAGTACGTTTTTAACAAGTTAAATTTACGTTTTGACAAGTTAAAGTTACATTTTGATACGTTAAAATACGTTTTTTACAAAGTAAAGTGCGTTTATTACAAGTTGAAGTACGTTTTTTACCAGTTAAAGTACGTTTTTTACAAGTTGAAGTACCTTATTTAAAAGTTAAAGTACTTTTTTTACAAGTTTAAGTTACGTTTTGACAAGTTAAAGTAGGTTTTTTACAAGTTAAAATACGTTTTTTACAAGTTAGAGTACGTTTTTTACAAGTTAAAGTTACGTTTTAACAAGTTAAAGTTACGTTTTGACAAGTTAAAGTAGGTTTTTTACGAGTTAAAGTATGTTTTTAACAAGTTAAATTTACGTTTTAAGAAGTTAGAGTTATATTTTAACACGTTAAAATACGTTTTTTACAAATTAAAGTACGTTTTTTTACAAATTGAAGTACGTTATTTTCAAGTTAAAGTACGTGTTTTACAAGTTGAAGTGCGTTCTTTACAAGTTAAAGTACATTTTTTAGAAGTTAAAGTTACGTTTTAACAACTTAAAGTTATGTTTTGACATATAAAAATTACATTTTGACAAGTTAAAATACGTTTTTTACAAGTAAAAAAATACGTTTTGACAAGTTAAACTACGTTTTTAACAAGTTAAACTTATGTTTTGACAAATTAAAGTTACGTTTTGACAAGTTAAAGTAGGTTTTTTACAAGTTAAAGTACGTTTTTTACAAGTTGAAGTACGTTTTTACAAGTTAAAGTACATTTGTTACAAGTTAAACCACATTTTTGACAAGTTAAAGTACGTTTTGTAGAAGTTAATGTATGTTTTTAACAAGTTAAACTCACGTTTTGACAAGTTAAAGTTACGTTTTGACAAGTTAATGTAGGTTTTTTACAAGTTAAAGTTACGTTTTGACAAGTTAAAGTACGTCTTTTAGAATTTAAAGTACGTTTTTTACATGTTAAAGTACGTTTTTAACAAGTTAAAGTTACGTTTTGACAAGTTACAGTAGGTTTTTTTCAAGTTAAAGTTACGTTTTGACAAGTTAAAGTTACGTTTTGACAAGTTAAAGTAGGTTTTTTACAAGTTAAAGTTACGTTTTGACAAGTTAAAGTACGTTTTGACAAGTTAAAGTACGTTTTTTACAAGTTAAAGTACGTTTTTAACAAGTTAAAGTTACGTTTTGAGAAGTTAAAGTTACGTTTTAACAAGTTAAAGTAGGTTTTTTACAAGTTAAATTACGTTTTTAACAAGTTAAATTTACGTTTTGACAAGTTAAAGTTACATTTTGATACGTTAAAATACGTTTTTTACAAATTAAAGTACTTTTTTTACAAGTTTAAGTACGTTTTTTACAAGTTAAAGTACGTTTTGACAAGTTATAGTTACATTTTGATAAGTTAAAATACGTTTTTTACAAAGTAAAGTACGTTTATTAAAAGTTGAAGTACGTTTTTTACCAGTTAAAGTACGTTTTTTACAAGTTGAAGTACCTTATTTAAAAGTTAAAGTACTTTTAAATAAGTTAAAGTTATATTTTGACAAGTTAAATTACGTTTTTTACAAGTTAAAGTTACGTTTTGACAAGTTAAGGTAGTTTTTTTACAAGTTAAAGTTACGTTTTGACAAGTTGAAGTACGTTTTTTAGAAGTTAAAGTACGGTTTTAACAAGTTAAATTTACGTTTTGATAAGTTAAAATACGTTTTTTACAAATTAAAGTACGTTTTTTACAGTTAATGTACGTGTTTTACAAGTTGAAGTGCATTCTTTTCAAGTTAAAGTACATTTTTGAAAAGTTAAAGTTATATTTTGACAAGTTAAAGTACGTTTTTTACAAGTTAAAGTAAGTTTTTTAAAAGTTAAAGTACGTTTTTAACAAGTTAAAGTACATTTTTAACAAGTTAAAGTTATATTTTGACAAGTTAAAGTAGGTTTTTTACAAGTTAAAGTAAGTTAATTAAAAGTTAAAGTACGTTTTTAACAAGTTAAAGTTCTGTTTTAACAAGTTAAAGTTACGTTTTAACAAGTTGAAGTAGGTTTTTTACGAGTTGAAGTATGTTTTTTACAAGTTAAATTTACGTTTTAACAAGTTAGAGTTATATTTTAACACGTTAAAATACGTTTTTTACAAATTAAAGTATGTTTTTTTACAAATTGGAGTACGTTATTTTCAAGTTAAAGTACGTGTTTTACAAGTTGAAGTGCGTTCTTTACAAGTTAAAGTACATTTTTTAGAAGTTAAAGTTACGTTTTAACAACTTAAAGTTATGTTTTGACATATAAAAATTACATTTTGACAAGTTAAAATACGTTTTTTACAAGTAAAAAAATATGTTTTGACAAGTTAAACTACGTTTTTAACAAGTTAAACTTATGTTTTGACAAATTAAAGTTACGTTTTGACAAGTTCAAGTAGGTTTTTTACAAGTTCAAGTACGTTTTTTACAAGTTGAAGTACGTTTTTACAAGTTAAAGTACATTTGTTTCAAGTTAAACCACATTTTTGACAAGTTAAAGTAGGTTTTTTACAAGTTAATGTTTGTTTCTAACAAGTTAAACTCACGTTTTGACAAGTAAAGTTACGTTTTGACAAGTTAATGTAGGTTTTTTACAAGTTAAAGTACGTTTTGACAAGTTAAAGTACGTTTTTTACAAGTTAAAGTACGTTTTTAACAAGTTAAAGTTACGTTTTGAGAAGTTAAAGTTACGTTTTAACAAGTTAAAGTAGGTTTTTTACAAGTTAAATTACGTTTTTAACAAGTTAAATTTACGTTTTGACAAGTTAAAGTTACATTTTGATACGTTAAAATACGTTTTTTACAAATTCAAGTACTTTTTTTACAAGTTTAAGTACGTTTTTTACAAGGTAAAGTACGTTTTTTACAAGTTAAAGTACGTTTTTAACAAGTTAAAGTTACGTTTTGACAAGTTAATGTAGGTTTTTTACTAGTTAAAGTACGTTTTGACAAGTTAAAGTACGTTTTTAACAAGTTAAAGTTACGTTTTGAGAAGTTAAAGTTACGTTTGTACAAGTTATTGTAGGTTTTTAACAAGTTAAAGTACGTTTTTAACAAGTTAAATTTACGTTTTGACAAGTTAAAGTTACATTTTGATACGTTAAAATACGTTTTTTACAAAGTAAAGTGCGTTTATTACAAGTTGAAGTACGTTTTTTACCAGTTAAAGTACGTTTTTTACAAGTTGAAGTACCTTATTTAAAAGTTAAAGTACTTTTTTTACAAGTTTAAGTTACGTTTTGACAAGTTAAAGTAGGTTTTTTACAAGTTAAAATACGTTTTTTACAAGTTAGAGTACGTTTTTTACAAGTTAAAGTTACGTTTTAACAAGTTAAAGTTACGTTTTGACAAGTTAAAGTAGGTTTTTTACGAGTTAAAGTATGTTTTTAACAAGTTAAATTTACGTTTTAAGAAGTTAGAGTTATATTTTAACACGTTAAAATACGTTTTTTACAAATTAAAGTACGTTTTTTTACAAATTGAAGTACGTTATTTTCAAGTTAAAGTACGTGTTTTACAAGTTGAAGTGCGTTCTTTACAAGTTAAAGTACATTTTTTAGAAGTTAAAGTTACGTTTTAACAACTTAAAGTTATGTTTTGACATATAAAAATTACATTTTGACAAGTTAAAATACGTTTTTTACAAGTAAAAAAATACGTTTTGACAAGTTAAACTACGTTTTTAACAAGTTAAACTTATGTTTTGACAAATTAAAGTTACGTTTTGACAAGTTAAAGTAGGTTTTTTACAAGTTAAAGTACGTTTTTTACAAGTTGAAGTACGTTTTTACAAGTTAAAGTACATTTGTTACAAGTTAAACCACATTTTTGACAAGTTAAAGTACGTTTTGTACAAGTTAATGTATGTTTTTAACAAGTTAAACTCACGTTTTGACAAGTTAAAGTTACGTTTTGACAAGTTAATGTAGGTTTTTTACAAGTTAAAGTTACGTTTTGACAAGTTAAACTACGTCTTTTAGAATTTAAAGTACGTTTTTTACATGTTAAAGTACGTTTTTAACAAGTTAAAGTTACGTTTTGACAAGTTACAGTAGGTTTTTTTCAAGTTAAAGTTACGTTTTGACAAGTTAAAGTTACGTTTTGACAAGTTAAAGTAGGTTTTTTACAAGTTAAAGTTACGTTTTGACAAGTTAAAGTACGTTTTGACAACTTAAAGTACGTTTTTTACAAGTTAAAGTACGTTTTTAACAAGTTATAGTTACGTTTTGAGAAGTTAAAGTTACGTTTTAACAAGTTAAAGTAGGTTTTTTACAAGTTAAATTACGTTTTTAACAAGTTAAATTTACGTTTTGACAAGTTAAAGTTACATTTTGATACGTTAAAATACGTTTTTTACAAATTAAAGTACTTTTTTTACAAGTTAAGGTAAGTGTTTTACAAGTTAAAGTACGTTTTTTACAAGTTAAAGTACGTTTTTAACAAGTTAAAGTTATGTTTTGACAAGTTAATGTAGGTTTTTTACAAGTTAAAGTACGTTTTGACAAGTTAAAGTACGTTTTTTACAAGTTAAAGTACGTTTTTAACAAGTTAAAGTTACGTTTTGAGAAGTTAAGGTTACGTTTGTACAAGTTATTGTAGGTTTTTACAAGTTAAAGTACGTTTTTAACAAGTTAAATTTACGTTTTGACAAGTTAAAGTTACATTTTGATACGTTAAAATACGTTTTTTACAAAGTAAAGTACGTTTATTACAAGTTGAAGTACGTTTTTTACCAGTTAAAGTACGTTTTTTACAAGTTGAAGTACCTTATTTAAAAGTTAAAGTACTTTTTTTACAAGTTAAAGTTACGTTTTGACAAGTTAAAGTTACGTTTTGACAAGTTAAAGTAGGTTTTTTACAAGTTAAAATACGTTTTTTACAATTTAGAGTACGTTTTTTACAAGTTAAAGTTACGTTTTCAGAAGTTAAAGTTACGTTTTGACAAGTTAAAGTAGGTTTTTTACAAGTTAAAATACGTTTTTTACAAGTTGAAGTACGTGTTTACAAGTTAAAGTACATTTGTTTCAAGTTAAACCACATTTTTGACAAGTTAAAGTACTTTTTTTACAAGTTAAAGTAAGTTTTTTACAAGTTAAAGTACGTTTTAAACAAGTTAAAGTTCTGTTTTATTAAGTTAAAGTTACATTTTGACAAGTTAAAATACCATTTTTACAAGTTAAAGTTACGTTTTGACAAGTTAAAGTAGGTCTTTTACAAGTTAAAGTATGTTTTTAGCAAGTTAAATTTACGTTTTAACAAGTTAAAGTTACATTTTAACACATTAAAATACGTTTTTTACAAATTAAGGTACGTTTTTTACAAGTTGAAGTACGGTTTTTGTTGTCGCTGAAATTTGGACAACGTTTAGAGACCTAAGCGGTCAGATCCTCGCTCAGAGCGGGTGACCTTCGCTTCGGCCTGAGCGTGTCAGATCCGGTGTCCCGGATCGTCTCTTAGCTGTCGTGCGGTCTTCGAGTCCTTCTGTTATCTGAAAAGAGTAAACAGATGTGAACTAAGAAGGGAAAACAGAGGGGGGTCCTCTGTTTACCTCTCCGACGTTCAACATTAGTATAATGTGGGTGGAGTTGGTAGGATGACGAGGAGGGATCGACGAGATTGAGCGAGACGAGGATACTAGGATCGCTGGCGTCTCAGAGCTCGGATCTCGGATCTTCAGGGAGTATTCTTCCGGTCGGGAGAGAATATCCGAAATACCTCACGTGGGAGTATGATATGTGTATAGGGAATAAGGGAAGAGTGTCTCTTTTTTGGTGTCTAGAGCTTACCTCTGCGTGGAGAGCATCGAGGGCTACTTAGCCACGGGTGTAGCCTTGTGGCCGAGTGGGGAGCCTCTGGGCGTCGGTGGCCGGCCAGGTCCCTCCCACAAGTCGGGAAGGCTGGCCAGGTCCCTCCCCTAGGTGGGGAAGGCCGGCCAGGGCCCTCCCCTAGGTGGGGAAGGCCGGCTAGGGCCCTCCCTTGGGTGGGGAAGGCCGGCCAGGTCCCTCCCCTGGGTGGGGAAGGCCGGCCAGGTCCCTCCTTTGGGCGAGGAAGGCCGGCCAGGTCCCTCCCCTAGGTGGGGAAGGCCGGCCATGTCCCTCCTTTGGGCGAGGAAGGCCGGCCAGGTCCCCCCCCCCCCCTAGGTGGGGAAGGCCGGCCAGGTCCCTCCTTTGGGTGAGGAAGGCCGGCTAGGCCCCTCCCATGGGTGAGGATGGCCGGCCGGGCCCCTCTCCTGCGTGACGGTGGTCGGTCGGGTGTGCGAAGGCGGGTCTTGGTTGTCCCGGGGAAGGCGTCTCCCCTTCGCGACCCGGATATAAACGTGGATGTATATATTTAACGCTGTCGCCGGAAATACGGCGACAACATTAGCCCCCCGAGTTTTATGTCGAACTTGAGATCGAGAGCGAACTCAGAAGTGGCGCCTTCCGACGGGCGTTCCACACCCAAGATCGGGCGCGCACCGACGGGCCGGGCCGGAGGGCAGCGCTCCAGGGAACCTCCCCGGGGGTGGAGGAGATCAGGTAGCTTTATAAGCATCCTCACCTTTAATTTATTATATTTTTCCTTTTCTTTCTTTGCATTGCGTCATGGACCCCGTGCCGTTTGACGTGGATGACGGGTCCGTTGACGACTTCGTTGGTTCCTTTTTATCCTCGCCTGGGAGCAATACTTTTTCAATCCCCAATTTACCCTTTTCCCCAAATCCCGAATCCTCTCTCTCTCTCTTCTTTGACGACGACGACCTTGACGCGTGGATGGCCGCCGACGGAATCACGACGCCGGAGGTGGGGGCGGAGGCCCTGGCAGGTGAACAGTCCGGCGTAGGGGCCTTGCTTGGCGAGGGGCGTGAGGTCGGAGGGACGTCAGGGGTTACTGGCGAGGAGGGCTCGGCGGCGACCAGGGGCGAGGACGAGCCCGGGCTCGCGCAAGGCGCGACGGCGACAGATCGCCGGCGGAGCGTTCCCAGGTCTGACCTTGGGGGCGCGGGCGAGTGGGAGGTGGCCCCGGGGACCGCCGATGGCTCTGCGGCCCTTGGGCGTGAGGATGGCGCCGGATCTGTGCGTGGCGCGGCGGCGGGTCCCTGGGCAAGATCCCTCGGGCTCGGCGATGGCGGCGCGGTAGGGCGGGGCGTGGCCGGTCGTACGAGCGCACGTGCTAGGGCCGGCGGAGACAGCCACAGACACGCGCGTGGAGCCCCGGGGGACGCGCCTCGGGCTGGGGCGCGCGGATCTGGCCGGGTCGAGAGCCCCGACGGCGTGGGCGGAGGCTCGCCGGCCGAGGTGGAGCGCGACAGCGCTCTGGGCGACGGGAGCGTGTAGCGCGGAGTCGCGGGAGGCATGTCGCAGGTCGTGGGCTCCGGGCTCGTCTTCGCCGGAGTCCACTCGGTGGCGTGGGCTCCGCCCGAGGTGCCCACCGCCGACCTCACGCCCCCTCAGGGCCAGGCAGCCGGCCAGCCCCCTCCTGGGGCTTTGGCGGCCGACCAGGGGCCTCCCCCGAGCCAGATGGCCGGCCGGCCCTCTCCCAGGGGGGCGGTGGCCGACCAGGGGTCTCCCCCGGATGCGATGGCCGGCCGGCCCCCTCCCGGGGACCCGATGGCCGACCAGGGGTCTCCCCCGGATAGGATGGCCATCCGGCCCCCTCCCAGGGATTCCATGGCTGGCCAGGGGCCTCCGCTGGGTGAGATGGCCGGCCAGCCCCCTCGCGGGGGTTCGGTGGCTGACCGGGGGACCTTCGAGCATCGGCCGAGCGGCCGGGGGTCTCCTACGGGGCGGGAGTCGCCCGAGAGCCCAACGGGGGACTCGAGACCTCCCAGGCAGTCGTCGGCCGCGGGTACCCTTCCGACTTTGGCCCAGTTGGGGCGTGGTCGTGTGTCGGAAGAGAATGAGCGGACCCTTGCGTTCCCGGTCACCGCGTCCCGGATTCGGGGGGCCTTCCCCTACGAGGGGGTCGATTCCCCGTCCCTCGTGTCTCTCGCCCAGTTCTGAGGGCTTCGCGAGGAGTTCTGGATCCCGCCGAGTATCGACATCTTGCGTCCTCTCCCGGAGGATCGGCCTTCGCGTCCTCGGCTCGGGTTCGCCGCGGTTCATGTGGCCAGTCTTTGGAGCGGGCTTCGGTTGCCTTTTCCTGGCGTGGTACAGGAGCTTCTGCATCGATTGGAGGTGCACGCAGCCCAAATGCTACCCTCGTTCTATCGGATGGTGGCCGCCTGCCATATGATGTTCTTTCGAGAATGGAAGAGGGCGGTCACGGCCGAGGAGTTCTTGGAATTTCTGTCGATCGTGGAAGGGTCGAATAGGGCTGGGTCGTACCGGGCGTACCACGCCAAACAGTTTGCCGTGGTCACCAATGTGCCCACCAAGTATCGAGACCCTTGGGTGTGGGTTTTGGAGTCCGCGTTTGGCTCGGCCCCTCTTGAGCTTGGGCCCGCGAGGATCCCAGATTCGGCTGCCGACCCAGAATTTACGGAGCTTGGCAAAGTCGTCCACCGTCTCCCGTCTGTCCGTCGTCAGGCTTCGATCTTCGCGTCGCCTGACACTATGGCAATCACAGGGTGGTTCGTTTCGACTACTCCACAGTTCCCCCAAGCGCGTGGCCGAGGGCGGAACGATTCGGACCCAGAACCCGACGAAGAGATCCTTCCGGCCGATCGTTGTAGCGGTACGAGGTACCCCTTATTGTGCCGTTCATTTTTGCCTACTAACTTGGTTGCTCTTTCGTTAGGCGGTTCTCGTCGACGACCTCGAGGAGGCGTTACGACCTCGCCGCCTCCGCGCGAGGCGGCCGAGCCCGTCACGGGAGCGACCGGAGTCTCAACCCCCGTCGGCACCTCAGGAGGGCGGGAGCAGCGGCCCCCCGCGGAAACGCCCCGCCGTATCCTCGGCGAGTGACGCGCCGTCGGGTTCTCGGAGACTGGTGGAAGCGACCTCTACTGGTGGCGGCGGGTCGCTCTATCTCGCCGAAGCGAACGACTTGAAGGATCGGAGCGCTCGGGGCCTCGCGGACTCATCCCCCAAGTGCTTTAAGGAGCTCGTCGTCGTCAGCGACATGGAACTCTTTCGACAAGGGACTCGCGACGCGCGGAAGGTTAGTCATTCGCGTGCCTCCTATCTCGTGTCTTTCCTCTCTATGCCATGTTCATTTGTTGTTGCACTGTAGGCTTTGGCGCGCCACGAGCGGATGGAGCTCGTGATGGAGGAGGCCGCTCGCCGTGAACGAGCGTTGAAAGAGGCGTTGGCCAAGGCGATTTCTAGTCGGGACGCGGCCGAGGCAAAATTCGCGGAGGAGAGGGCCTCGAGGGAGCAAGTGGAGCGATCCGCGAGCGCCTTCCTGGCGGAAAGCAAGGCGATGGAGAAGGCCTTGGCCTCCCGCGATGCCGACCTTGCTTCCGTTCGCGGTCGGCTGGCTGTGAGCGAGGCTGCCCACTTGAGAGCCGTTGAGGAGAACGACGCCCTCTTGGCGGAGATGCAAGCCGTCGTCGATGACCGTGATAAAGCCGTGCGCATCAAAGAGCGCCTGAAGGATGATTGGGAAGTCCCGGTATACGAGGCCCGACATGCTGCGGCCGTCCGCGTCCGGGATGCTATTGTTGCCGAGAACAAACCCCGCGAAGTGTCTTTCGCATTCTTTGATGCCATGTTCCCGCCGATTGAGGGCGACGCGGGCTTCGGCGATCGCGGCGGTCGGCGTCCCACCGAGACTACGCAGTCCTCAGTGGGGACATCCCCTTCTCACCCGAGCGCGGGCCCGGGCGAAGAGCAGCTTGACTTCGGCTCCGATTAGTGTTTTGTTTCGTCCGCGCCTATGTTTAGCGCATCTTTCTTTTTATTTACCTGACTCATTTTGGATGTTTTGAGGCTTTCCATTTTTGCGACATTTACTTTCTCGCAATCTTCTCTTTATCGAATGAAATACCCCGCGGGTTCGCGTTGGTTTCTTTTTGCGATTCTTGTGTTGCTTGAAGTTTTTGATTGTCGGTTTTCGAGACGCTCGGGTCCTTCGATTTACGATGGGCCTCTTTGGCGAGGGGCAATCGATGATCGGGAATTTCCTTTGACGTCGTCGGCTTACTACGGCCGGCAACCAGCACTAACGGCATGTCGCGTATATTGCGTGGTCGATGGTGAGAGACTTATTCGGTAACTTGTCCGACTTTCCTCTTGGGCACGTCTGTGTTTCGAGGAACGTTCATTGTCTCATTCACTTACGCCTTGCTTCCTTGGCGACATCCGAGCTCGCATTCTTCGGTTTTGGGTATTTTTTACTCCCAACCGTGTTTTGAGCTTCTTTGTTCGTGAGCTTTCGACGATGGCCTGTCGGCTTACGTCTTGGCTCTACGACGGGGGAATCCCGAGATTTGGCTCGATCGATGACTCGTCGATTTGTGACGTTGGTTTACGATTTTCCTTGTTGGCGTCGCGCGCATTCATCTCTAGGGTATTCGTTTTGCGTCTTAGGATTGGGTATTGACATTGGCCCGGTTGTGTGTCAATCGGGGTTTGCCAACCTTCCTCAAATCCATGGACGCCCAGATGCAAGGTTGTTGCCTTGTTACTGGTTTTCGGTGGAGATTTCTCCGGCCACGGGGTTCGTACCCCGCGGTTTTGTGGGTCTTTGATTTTCTCGAATGCAAACCGTTATGGTTTTGTTATCGATTCGCCCATCGGTGGAGGGTTTCGGTCCCTATTAGCGTATCGTCGCTTTGTTGGGTTCACCTCCAGCCCCCCAAGTTTTTAGGGATAATAACTATTATTTCTAGGAACTTATAGCGGGAAATTAACCAAAATGATGAAACAAAACGATCTTTTACTCGATGATCAAATGGATACACTTATTGAATTACGACAATCGTGGCTTTGTGTTTACATTAGTTGGAAATCTCGCATTTCGCTTGGCCTTCATGCGTGATACATTTTTAAATGCTCGGCGTTCCAAGGGTGTGTGAACGCGAGCCCGTCCATGTTTTCTAGTTCGTATGTGCCGTTGTGAATGGCTTTCCGAACTCGGTACGGGCCTTCCCATGTTGGGCCTAGCACACCAGCCCCTTGTACCTTGGTATTTGGGAATACTTTCCTCAAAACCAGGCTGCCGTCGGGGAAGCTCCGAGGTTTAACCCTTGCGTTGTAGTAACGCTCGACCTTTCTTTTTTGGACTGTTAGGCGCGTAAGTGCGTCGGCCCTCTTTTCGTCGATCAGGTCGAGGTTTGCTCTTATGGCTTCCTCGTTTTCTTTTTCGTGTAAGACCTCCATTCAGAACGTGGGGAGCGTGGTCTCTATCGGGACCACGGCCTCCACTCCGAAAGTCAAGGCGAACGGGGTCTCCCCCGTTGCGTTTCGCGCCGTGGTGCGATATGCCCATAACACGAAGGGTAATTCGTCTGCCCACGCGCCCTTTCGGGTTTCCAATTTCTTCTTCAAATTTTCTTTTATCGTACGGTTTGCCGCCTCCACTTGGCCATTAGCCTGGGGGTGCCTTGGGGAGGAGTATGTTTTACTAATCCCGAGTTGTTCGCATATCTCGCGCAATCGCGCATTGTCCAATTGTCGGCCGTTATCAGTCACGATCGATTCCGGGATGCCGTGGCGGCATATTATGCTTTTCCATATGAAGTTCGTTGTGTTTTCCTCTGTGATTTTTGCCAGCGGCTCGGCCTCAACCCACTTGGTGAAGTAGTCGATTGCAACTATGGCGAATCGGAGCTGCCTTGGAGCCGTGGGTAATTCACCGATCAAATCGATTCCCCACTTGGTGAATGGTCGGGGAACGATGATCGGGCACAGTGGCGCCGGGGGTTGTCTGGGAACACGGGCGAACCTTTGGCACTTATCGCATTGCCGGGACCAGTCATGGGCGTCTTTTTTCAAAGTTGGCCAAAAGTAGCCTAGCTTTAGAAGCTTCATGGCCATCGACTGTCCTGCCGCGTGGTTCCCACATAGTCCTTCATGGACTTCTTTCATGGCTCGTCTCGCTTCGTTGTTGTCGAGACAGCGAAGGAGAGGCATCGAGTAGCCCCTCTTGTATAGCACGTCTCCGCGCATCGTATACTTTGACGCCAAATGTTTCAGTTTCCTGGCCTCTTCGTTATTCTCTGGAGTGACACCCTTTGCTATGTAGTTTTTTAGGGGTGTCAACCAGGACGAAGCCGATGAGTTACTAATTATCCCTACATCGCTCCTCGAGATGTAGGGTCTGGTTAGAATCTCGATCGGGACTTCTCCATCTTCGTTCGGATCTATGCCCGAAGCGAGTCGCGCCAAAGCATTCGCCTCGGCGTTCTCCTCTCTAGGGATTTGAACGATCTCGAACCAAGCTATCGCTTCTAGGTTCTTTAGGGTTTTTCCCAAATAAGCCACCATGTTTGGCTCCTTGGCGGCGAATTCGCCTTTGACTTGATTCACGATCAATTGCGAGTCGCAAAAGATGTGCAAGTTTTCTGCGCCGAGCCGGTGAGCGAGCTCTAAACCGACTATTAGGGCCTCGTATTCTGCCTCGTTGTTAGAGGCCTTGAATTCGAAGCGTAGTGCGTATTTTAATTTTTCCCCGTCGGGGTTCGTTAGAATTACTCCGGCCCCGGCCCCTTGAGCGTTTGATGCGCCGTCGACGCACAACACCCACGCTGGCCCGGACGGGCCGGGGCCTCTCTTTTTTGGAGATTTTGGCGTGAGGGCCTCGCCTTCATTCTCGATTCCCGGCGTAAGTTCCGCCACAAAATCTGCTAGGGCCTGGCCTTTGATGGCGTTTCGCGGTTGGAAGAGTACCCCGTACTCGCTAAGTTCCTGTGACCATATGGCCATCCTCGTCGAGGATCCTCTTTCTAGTGCCTTTTCGATCGGATGACCGGTCCGTACGACTATCTGGTGTGCCTGGAAATACGGGCGTAGTTTCCTGGCGCTCATGACGAGTGCGAGTGAAAATTTCTCGATCTCAGGATATCGGGTCTCAGCGTCTAGGAGGGCCTTGCTGACATAATACACCGGCCATTGTTCTTGCCCTTCCTCACGGATAAGGACCGCGCTCGTAGCCCTTTCGGACACTGCGAGGTAAAGCACGAGAGGCTCATGGTCCCTGGGCTTCGACAAGAATGGGGGTGCTGCGAAATAAGCCTTCATTTCGCGAAATGCTTTCTCGCATTCGGATGTCCATTCGAACCCGCCCTTCATCTTCAACGCCTGAAAAAATGGTTGGCACCTATCGGTCGCCTTGGAAACAAACCTAGCCAAAGCCGCGACCCTACCCGCCAGGCTTTGGACCTCTTTGGGTTTTGTGGGAGACTTCATTCCAAGTATGGCGGCGATTTTCTCAGGGTTGGCTTCAATTCCTCGCCTGCTAACCATGTAGCCGAGGAATTTTCCTGATTCTACCCCGAAGGTGCATTTGTTGGGGTTTAGCTTCATCCCGTATTGGCGGAGGATTTGGAACATAGTCTTGAGGTCGTGGATGTGGTTTGAAGCCAGTCGGCTTTTTACCAACATGTCGTCCACGTAGACTTCCATGGTTTTTCCGATATGCTCGGCGAACATTCGGTTGACCAATCGTTGGTAGGTGGCGCCGGCGTTCTTGAGGCCGAACGGCATTACCTTGTAGCAATAGAGACCTTTGTTGGTTACAAAGGTCGTCTTGATCTGGTCACCCTCATGCATCCGGATCTGGTTATAGCCTGAGTAGGCATCCATGAAGCTGAGCAGCTCATGGCCCGCTGTTGCGTCCACGAGTTGCTCAATCTGGGGGAGTGGAAAGCTATCCTTCGGGCAGGCTTTGTTAAGATCTTTATAATCTATGCAAATGCGCCACTTCTCGTTGGGCTTTTTGACCATTACTACATTGGATACCCACTTGGGGTGTTCCGCTTCTCGTATGAAATCGGCGGCGAGGAGTTTGTCAACCTCTTCTCCGATGGCGAGATATCGCTCCCCACTGAATGCCCTTCTAGCCTGTACCCGCTCGGGTACATTCCAGTCATCGTTCAAACGATGCACCATAATCTTCGGGTCTATGTCCGGCATATCTGCATGTGTCCATGCGAAGACATCTTTGTATTCTCTAAGGAAGTGGGCCATCGATTCTTGTTCCTCGGCGGACAATTGAGCACCGATTTTGACCGTTTGGTCGGGCTTAGCGATGTCCAGGACTATCGTGACGAGGTCGTCATGGGTTTCCACGCGACGGCGCTCGGTCTCGTCGCGCTGGTCCAATTCTCCGAAGGTCCCCCCTTCCTCAGGTTTGCAGGGAAGCTCGTCTGAGAGCTGATAGGTTGTGCAAATTGTCGCGTTCCCTGTTGGTTTGGTAACTTCTTCCTTTACGGCTCGCACATGGCACGTTCGCGCCATGGCTTGATCTCCCATCATGCATGCAATCCCCTCGCTGGTTGGGAATTTCACCATGAGGTGGTAGACTGAGGTGATGGCTTTTAAACCGACGAGGGTCGGTCGACCGATAATCATGTTATACGTCGTCGGTTCGCTCACGATCAAGAAAGTCACGATTCGAGTGACTTCCGGACCACCCCGGGTCCCGAAGGTTACGGGGAGATCGATCGATCCCTCCGTCCAAACCTTTTCTCCTGAAAACCCGTATAGAGGGGTGCGGATCGGGGCGAGCCTTGCTCCGTCGAGTTTCATTCGATCAAGCGCCGATTGGTAAATTATATCCACCGCGCTTCTGTTGTCAATTAGGATGCGCTGGACCTTGTTGTTAGCCACCGTGGCAGACACAACCAACGCATCGCTATGCGGGTGCAAAATTCTTTTCGCCTCATCCTCGGTGAAGCGAATTTCTTCAAACGGAGTTGGTGGGGGGGTGACCTGAGTGAGGTTGACGCCACTCTTGATTCTCTTGTTTGTCACCGCCCTTAGGTATTTTTTTCTTTGATTGCTTGACTCGCCACATTGGGGCCCTCCAGTAATCGTTCTCACGATGTTCATTTCAGGATTTTCGGGCTCGCTGCTAACAGTGGCGACGGCGGCAGCCTTTTCCTTTATCAGCTTATTATTCTGATTCGGAAGACGTTCCTCCAGGACAGCTACCCCGGCGGCCCGCATGACAAACTCTTTGAGTTTCCCATCCTGGATCAGGGCTTCTATCTGTCGTTTTAGCTGAAAACAATCGGCAGTCATGTGTCCATGATCTCGATGGTATTCACAAAATTTACTTTTATCCCGCATCGCGGGACCCTTCCTCAATGGCGTCGGGGACCCGAGTTTATCCAGATGTAGGGCCAGGATTCGGGCCAGAGACGTATTGAGAGGGGTGAGGATTTCCCCCCGAAACTGGTCGAAAAAAGGCTTCCTTGATCTGGGAGAGGGTTCCACGCGGTTATTCCTCCCGCGCTTCCCTCGAGTTTCAGGCCTTTCATCGGGACGGTTGCGCCCTGAGTGCCCATCGCCTTTCCTACAGCTTAGGTAATCCTCTATCCCCATGTGCGTCCTAGCGCATGCCATAAGCTCAGCCATGTCTCTCGGGGTCTTTCCCACAATCGATTTTAAGAAATCGCTAGGCTCGGCACCCTCGGTGATGGCGACTATGGCATCCCGATCGTCGAAGTCTTCGACTTTATGGGATTCTTCCGTGAATCGGGCCAAATATTGACGGAGACTCTCGTCCGATTTTTGTTTGATCGTCCATAGGTACGATTTAGATTTTTTCTGTGCCACGAGTGTGGCAAATCGAGCTAGGAAAGGTTCCCGAAGGGCTTGGAAAGACCCGATGCTGCCAGGTTTCAGACTCCTGAACCATTCAAAGCTTGACCCCGTCAATGTCAAGCTGAACGCCTGGCAGAGAGTCGCGTTTGACAACCCTTGCATCAACATCCATGTCTCGTAATGTTGGATGTGGAAGTTGGGGTCAGAGCGTCCGTCATAAGACGGGATGGTGGGGAGCTTAAATCCCCTTGTTGGCGGTTGTGCTAGCACTACCGCTGCGAAAGGCGAGTATGAACCCTCCAGACCGTTGTAAGGCCTGGAGCCCCCCGAGCCTGCTCCTCGGAGCTCGATGATTTGATTCTGGAGTCCCTGAATCATCGTCATCATCTCGAGCCCGTTGGCGGTTCCCGCGATGGGCCCCACCGGCGTCGGCCCCTGCCGCTCATTAGATCCTTGATCCATGAGGTTGGGAGGAGGGTTCCCGAGGGTTGTGGCTCCTGCCGCAGTCCGACGGGCGTTCAACTTCCTTCTCAAATCTTCCTCTTGAGGACCTCTCCGCGAGTTAAGGGGAACCCTGAGATCCTCCCCCGAAGGGTGCGAGGGCCTCGCCGTCGGCGGGCGACCTTCGCAGCGGACCTCACGGCTTTCCGCACCATCGTCGCCCCGTCGGGACTGCGCACGCCGCGGACGCCTAAATCATCTGCCCTGGGAAGCGTTACCGCTTCCTGGCACTCGTGGGTTACTGGACCCTTCAAGTTTTGAACCCATTCGTCCTCGGCTAGCCGAGGAACCCAACGGAGCGTCACTCATGTGGGCCAAAGGCGAGGGAGTGAAAGTTTGACTCGTGTCCGTTTCCGGGATCACATCGTTTCCGATGTAATCCTCATCTTGGGTTGAGTTAGCCTTTTCCTCGTATCCAAGAAGGTTAACAAGAAAACCCTTGTTCGCTCCCGGCCGCGCCAAAAGTTCCGCCAATCGGCGATTGGTTTCGTCTCGCAGGTCGCCCCGCCGTCGTGAACGACCGGATTGACGCCCTCGATCCCCCTTGCGGGAGCCTGCGGCCTTGCCTCTCGATGAGGCAATTGTCGGAATTCGTATCGCGAGCCGGCAGCTCGGATGATAGGGTTACTCGATCGAGCATCCACCGGGGTCGCAGGAATGCTACTCATTTCGAATGAAAAATAAAGGAGAGAGATAGAAATAAAGAAATGTCGATCGGGTGAACCTTAAGGTCAAGAGGCCCCTCCTTCTAGCGCCAAAATGTTGTCGCTGAAATTTGGACAACGTTTAGAGACCTAAGCGGTCAGATCCTCGCTCAGAGCGGGTGACCCTCGCTTCGGCCTGAGCGTGTCAGATCCGGTGTCCCGGATCGTCTCTTAGCTGTCGTGCGGTCTTCGAGTCCTTCTGTTATCTGAAAAGAGTAAACAGATGTGAACTAAGAAGGGAAAACAGAGGGGGGTCCTCTGTTTACCTCTCCGACGCTCAACAATAGTATAATGTGGGTGGAGTTTGTAGGATGACGAGGAGGGATCGACGAGATTGAGCGAGACGAGGATACTAGGATCGCTGGCGTCTCAGAGCTCGGATCTCGGATCTTCAGGGAGTATTCTTCCGGTCGGGAGAGAATATCCGAAATACCTCACGTGGGAGTATGATATGTGTATAGGGAAGAAGGGAAGAGTGTCTCTTTTTTGGTGTCTAGAGCTTACCTCTGCGTGGAGAGCATCGAGGGCTACTTATCGCCACGGGTGTAGCCTTGTGGCCGAGTGGGGAGCCTCTGGGTGTCGGTGGCCGGCCAGGTCCCTCCCACGAGTTGGGAAGGCCGGCCAGGTCCCTCCCCTAGGTGGGGAAGGCCGGCCAGGTCCCTCCCCTAGGTGGGGAAGGCCGGCCAGGCCCCTCCTCTAGGTGGGGAAGGCCGGCCAGGTCCCTCCCTTGGGTGAGGAAGGCCGGCCAGGTCCCTCCCCTGGGTAGGAAAGGCCGGCCAGGTCCCTCCTTTGGGCGAGGAAGGCCGCCCAGGTCCCTCCTTTGGGCGAGGAAGGCCGGCCAGGTCCCCCCCCTAGGTAGGGAAGGCCGGCCAGGTCCCTCCTTTGGGTGAGGAAGGCCGGCCAGGCCCCTCCCATGGGTGAGGATGGCCGGCCGGGCCCCTCTCCTGCGTGACGGTGGTCGGTCAGGTGTGCGAAGGCGGGTCTTGGTTGTCCCCGGGAAGGCGTCTCCCCTTCGCGCCCCGGATATAAACGTGGATGTATATATTTAACGTTGTCGCCGGAAATACGGCAACAACATTTTTTACAAGTTAAAGTACATGTATTACAAGTTGAAGTACGTTCTTTACAAGTTAAAGTACATTTTTAACAAGTTAAAGTTACGTTTTAACAACTTAAAGTTACGTTTTGACACATTAAAATTAAATTTTGACAAGTTAAATTACGTTTTTTACAAGTAAAAGTTATGTTTTGACAAGTTAAACTTATGTTTTTACAAATTAAAGTTACGTTTTGAAAAGTTAAAGTAGGTTTTTTACAAGTTAAAGTACGTTTTTTACAAGTTGAAGTACGTTTTTACAACTTAAAGTCCATTTGTTACAAGTTAAACCATATTTTTGACAAGTTAAAGTACGTTTTATACAAGTTAATAAATGTTTTTAACAAGTTAAACTTATGTTTTGACAAGTTAAAGTTACATTTTGCCAAGTTAAAGTAAGTTTTTTACAAGTTAAAGTTACGTTTTATACAAGTTAAAGTACGTTTTTTACAAATTAAAGTACGTTTTGAACAAGTTAAAGTTACGTTTTGACAAGTTAAAGTTACATTTTGACACGTTAAAATACGATTTTGACATGTTAAATTACGTTTTTTACAAGTTGAAGTGCTTTTTTTACAAGTTAAAGTAAGTGTTTTACAAGTTGAAGTACGTTTTTTACAATTTAAAGTACATTTTTTACCAGTTAAAGTTACGTTTTAACAACTTGAAGTTACGTTTTGACACATTAAAATTACATTTTGACAAGTTTAAGTACGCTTTTTATAACTTAAAGTACGTTTTTAACAAGTTAAAGTTACGTGTTGACAAGTTAAAGTACATTTTTTACCGGTTAAAGTTACGTTTAAACAACTTCAAGTTACGTTTTGACACATTAAAATTATATTTTGACAAGTTAAAGTACGTTTTTTACAAGTTAAAGTTACGTTTGGACAACTTAAATTATGTTTTTAACAAGTTAAACTTACGTTTTGACAAATTAAAGTTACGTTTTGACAAGTTAAAGTAGGTTATTTACAAGTTTAAGTAGGATTTATACAAGTTGAAGTACGTTTTTAGAAATTAAAGTAGATTTGTTACAAGTTAAACCACATTTTTTAGAAGTAAAAGTATGGTTTTTACAAGTTAATGTATGTTTTTCGCAAGTTAAACTCACGTTTTGACAAGTTAAAGTTACGTTTTGACAAGTTAATGTAGGTTTTTTACAAGTTAAAGTTACGTTTTGACAAGTTAAAGTAGGTTTTTTACAAGTTAAAGTACGTTTTTAACAAGTTAAATTTACGTTTTGACAAATTAAAGTTACATTTTAACACGTTAAAATACATTTTTTACAAATTAAAGTACGTTTTTACCAAGTTGAAGTACGTTTTTTACAAGTTAAAGTACGTGTTTTACAAGTTGAAGTGCATTCTTTACACGTTAAAGTACATTTTTTAGAAGTTAAAGTTACGTTTTAACAACTTAAAGTTACGTTTTGACACATTAAAATTACATTTTGATAAGTTAAAGTACGTTTTTTACAAGTTAAACTTACGTTTTGACAAGTTAAACTACGTTTTTAACAAGTTAAACTTACGTTTTGACATATTAATGTTAAGTTTGTACAAGTTAAAGTAGGTTTTTTACAAGTTAAAGTACGTTTTTTACAAGGTGAATTACGTTTTTACAAGTTAAAGTCCATTTGTTACAAGTTAAACCACATTTTTGACAAGATAAAGTACGTTTTTTACAAGTTAATATATGTTTTTAACAAGTTAAACTTACGTTTTGACAAGTTAAACTTACGTTTTGACAAGTTAAGGTATGTTTTTTACAATTTAAAGTTACGTTTTGACAAGTTAAAGTTACGTTTTTACAAGTTAAAGTACGTTTTTTACAAGTTACAGTACGTTTTGACACGTTAAAATACCTTTTTTACAAGTTAAAGTACGTTTTTTACTAGTTGAAGTACGTTTTTTACAAGTTGAAGTACGTTTTTACAAGTTAAAGTACATTTGTTAAAACTTAAACCACATTTTTGACAAGTTAAAGTACGTTTTTTACTTGTAAATATATGTTTTTAACAAGTTAAACTTACGTCTTGACAAGTTAAAGTTACGTTTTGACAAGTTAAAGTAGGTTTTTTTAAAGTTAAAGTTACGTTTTGACATGTTAAATTATATTTTTTACAAGTTAAAGTACAGTTTCTACAAGTTAAAGTACGTTTTTAACAATTTAAAGTTACATTTTCACAAGTTAAAGTTACATTTTGACATGTTAAATTACGTTTTTTACAAATTAAAGTACGTTTTTTACAAGTTAAAGTACGTTTTTACATGTTAAAGTACGTTTTTAACAAGTTAAAGTTACGTTTTCACAAGTTAAAGTTACATTTTGACACGTTAAAATACATTTTTTATAAGTTACGGTACGTTTTTTACAAGTTGAAGTACGTTTGTTAAAAGTTAAAGCAAGTGTTTTACAAGTTGAAGTACGTTTTTTACAAGTTGAAGTACGTTTTTTACAAGTTAAAGTTACGTTTTAACAACTTAAAGTAACGTTTTGACACATTAAAATTACATTTTGACAAGTTAAAGTACGTTTTTTACAAGTTAAAGTTACGATTTGACAAGTTAAATTACGTTTTTAGTAAGTTAAACTTACGTTTTGACAAATTAAAGTTACGTTTAACAAGTTAAAGTACGTTTTTTACAAGTTAAAGTACGTTTTTAACAAGTTAAAGTTACGTTTTCACAAGTTAAACTTACATTTTGACACGTTAAAATACGTTTTCTACAAGTTAAAGTACGTTTTCTACAAGTTAAAGAAAGTGTTTTACAAGTTGAAGTACGTTTTTTAAAAGTTAAAGTACGGTTTTAACAAGTTAAATTTACGTTTTGATAAGTTAAAGTTACATTTTGACAAGTTAAAGTAGGTATTTTAAAAGTTAAAGTTACGTTTTGACAAGTTAAAGTATGTTTTTTAAAAGTTAAAGTACGGTTTTAACAAGTTAAATTTACGTTTTGACAAGTTAAAGTTACGTTTTGACAAGTTAAAGTAGGTATTTTAAAAGTTAAAGTTACGTTTTGACAAGTTAAAGTATGTTTTTTACAAGTTAAATTACGTTTTTTACAAGTTAAAGTACGTTTTTAACAAGTTAAAGTTACGTTTTCACAAGTTAAAGTTACATTTTGACACGTTAAAATACGTTTTCTACAAGTTAAAGCAAGTGTTTTACAAGTTGAAGTACGTTTTTTAAAAGTTAAAGTACGGTTTTAACAAGTTAAATTTACGTTTTGATAAGTTAAAGTTACATTTTAACACGTTAAAATACGTTTTTTACAAATTAAAGTACGTTTTTTACAAGTTGAAGTACGTTTTTTACAGTTAATGTACGTGTTTTACAAGTTGAAGTGCATTCTTTACAAGTTAAAGTACATTTTTTACAAGTTAAAGTTACGTTTTAACAACTTAAAGTACGTTTTTTACAAGTTAAAGTAAGTTTTTTACATGTTAAAGTTACATTTTGACACGTTAAAATACATTTTTTACAAGTTAAATACGTGTTTTACAAGTCGAAGTACGTTTTTACAAGTTAAAGTACATTTGTTACAAGTTAAACCTGATTTTTGACAAGTTAAAGTACGTTTTTTTACAAGTTAATGTATGTTTTTAACAAGTTAAACTCACGTTTTGACAAGTTAAATTTACGTTTTGACAAGTTAATGTAGGTTTTTTACAAGTTAAAGTTACGTTTTGACAAGTTAAAGTACGTTTTTTACAAGTTAAAGTACGTTTTTTACAAGTTAAAGTACATTTTTTACAAGTTAAAGTTACGTTTTAACAAGTTAAAGTTACGTTTTGACAAGTTAAAGTTACGTTTTTTAGACAAGTTAAAGTACGTTTTTAAAAAGTTAAATTTACGTTTTGACAAGTTAAAGTTCCATTTTAACACGTTAAAATACGTTTTTTACAAATTAAAGTACGTTTTTTACAAGTTGAAGTACATTTCTTCATGTTAAAGTACGTGTTTTAAAAGTTGAAGTGTGTTCTTTACAAGTTAAAGTACAGTTTTTAGAAGTTAAATTTACGTTTTAACAACTTAAAGTTACGTTTTGACACATTTAAGTTACATTTTGACAAGTTACAGTACGTTTTTTAGAAGTTAAAGTTACGTTTTTACAAGTTAAGCTACGTTTTTAACAAGTTAAACTTACATTTTGACAAATTAAAATTACGTTTTGACAAGTTAAAGTTGTTTTTTTACAAGTTAAAGTACGTTTTTTACAAGTTGAAGTACGATTTTATAAGTTAAAGTCCATTTGTTACAAGTTAAATCACATTTTTGACAAGTTAAAGTACGTTTTTTACAAGTTAATGTATGTTTTGAACAAGTTAAACTTATGTTTTGACAAGGTAAAGTTACGTTTTAACAAGTTAAAGTCGGTTTTTTACAAGTTAAAGTTACGTTTTGACAAGTTAAAGTACTTTTTTTACAACTTAAAGTACGTTTTGAACAAGTTAAATTTACGTTTTGACAAGTTAAGTTTACATTTTGACACGTTAAAATACGTTTTTTACAAGTTAAAGTACGTTTTTTACCAGTTGAAGTACGTTTTTTACAAGTTAAAGTAAGTGTTTTACAAGTTGAAGTACGTTTTTCACAAGTTAAATTAAATTTTTGACTAGTTAAAGTTACGTTTTAACAACTGAAAGTTCCGTTGTGACTCATTAAAACTAAATTTTGACAAGTTAAAGTACATTTTTTACAACTTAAAGTACATTTTTTCCAAGTTGAAGTACGTTTTTACAAGTTAAACTACATTTGTTAGAAGTTAAACCATATTTTTGACAAGTTAAAGCACGTTTTTTACTAGTGAATATATGTTTTTAACAAGTTAAACTTACGTTTTGACAAGTTAAAGTTACGTTTTGACAAGTTAAAGTAGGTTTTTAAAAGTTAAAGTTACATTTTGTCAAGCAAAAGTACGTTTTTTACAAGTTAAATTACGTTTTTTACAAGTTAAAGTACGTTTTTATCAAGTAAGAGTTACGTTTTCACAAGTTAAAGTTACATTTTGACACGTTAAAATACGTTTTTTACAAGTTAAAGTAAGTGTTTTACAACTTGAAGTACGTTTTTTACAAGTTAAAGTACATTTTTTACCAGTTGAAGTTACATTTTGACACATTAAAATTACATTTTGACAAGTTAAAGTACGATTTTTACAAGTTGAAGTACGTTTTTTACAAATTAAAGTACGTTTTTTACAAGTTAAAGTACATTTGTGACAAGTTAAAGTTACGTTTTGACAAGTTAAAATTATATTTTTACCAGTTAAATTACGTTTATTACAAGTTCAAGTACGTTTTTAACAAGTTAAAGTTACGTTTTGACAAGTTAAAGTTACGTTTTTTACAAGCTAAAGTACGTTTTTTACAAGTTGAAGTACGTTTTTACAAGTTAAAGTACACTTGTTACAAGTTAAACCACATTTTTGACAAGTTAAAGTACGTTTTTTACTAGTTAATGTATGTTTTTAACAAGTTAAACTCACGTTTTGACAAGTTAAAGTTACGTTTTGACAAGTTAATGTAGGTTTTTTACAAGTTAAAGTTACGTTTTGACAAGTTAAAATACTTTTTTTACAAGTTAAAGTACGTTTTTTACAAGTTAAATTACGTTTTTTACAAGTTAAAGTAAGTTTTTTACAAATTAAAGTACGTTTTTAACAAGTTAAAGTTCTGTTTTAATAAGTTAAAGTTACATTTTGACAAGTTAAAATACCTTTTTTACAAGTTAAAGTACGTTTTTTACAAGTTAAAGTACGTTTTTTACAAGTTAAAGTTACGTTTTGAGAAGTTAAAGTTAAGTTTTGACAAGTTAAAGTAAGTGTTTTACAAGTTGAAGTACGTTTTTTACAAGTTAAATTAAATTTTTGACTAGTTAAAGTTACGTTTTAACAACTTAAAGTTCCGTTTTGACTCATTAAAATTACATTTTGACAAGTTAAAGTACATTTTTTACAACTTAAAGTACGTTTTTTCCAAGTTGAAGTACGTTTTTACAAGTTAAACTACATTTGTTAGAAGTTAAATCATATTTTTGACAAGTTAAAGCACGTTTTTTAATAGTGAATATATGTTTTTAACAAGTTAAACTTACGTTTTGACAAGTTAAAGTTACGTTTTGACAAGTTAAAGTAGGTTTTTAAAAGTTAAAGTTACGTTTTGTCAAGCTAAAGTACGTTTTTTATAAGTTAAATTACGTTTTTTACAAGTTAAAGTACGTTTTTATCAAGTAAGACTTACGTTTTCACAAGTTAAAGTTACATTTTGACACGTTAAAATACGTTTTTTACAAGTTAAATAAGTGTTTTACAACTTGAAATACGTTTTTTACAAGTTAAAGTACATTTTTTACCAGTTGAAGTTACATTTTGACACATTAAAATTACATTTTGACAAGTTAAAGTACGATTTTTACAAGTTGAAGTACGTTTTTTACAAATTAAAGTACGTTTTTTAAAAGTTAAAGTACATTTGTAACAAGTTAAAGTTACGTTTTGACAAGTTAAAATTATATTTTTAGCAGTTAAATTACGTTTTTTACAAGTTCAAGTACGTTTTTAACAAGTTAAAGTTACGTTTTGACAAGTTAAAGTTACGTTTTTTACAAGCTAAAGTACGTTTTTTACAAGTTGAAGTACGTTTTTACAAGTTAAAGTACAGTTTTTACAAGTTAAAGTTACGTTTTAACAACTTAAAGTTACGTTTTGACACATTAAAGTTACATTTTGACAAGTTACAGTACGTTTTTTAGAAGTTAAAGTTACGTTTTTACAAGTTAAGCTACATTTTTAACAAGTTAAACTTACATTTTGACAAATTAAAATTACGTTTTGACAAGTTAAAGTTGGTTTTTTACAAGTTAAAGTACGTTTTTTACAAAACGAAGTACGATTTTATAAGTTAAAGTCCATTTGTTACAAGTTAAATCACATTTTTGACAAGTTAAAGTACGTTTTTTACAAGTTAGTGTATGTTTTGAACAAGTTAAACTTACATTTTGACAAGGTAAAGTTACGTTTTAACAAGTTAAAGTTGGTTTTTTACAAGTTAAAGTTACGTTTTGACAAGTTAAAGTACTTTTTTTACAAGTTAAAGTACGTTTTGAACAAGTTAAATTTACGTTTTGACAAGTTAAAGTTACATTTTGACACGTTAAAATACGTTTTTTACAAGTTAAAGTACTTTTTTTACCAGGAAGTACGTTTTTTACAAGTTAAAGTAAGTGTTTTACAAGTTGAAGTACGTTTTTTACAAGTTAAATTAAATTTTTGACTAGTTAAAGTTACGTTTTAACAACTTAAAGTTCCGTTGTGACTCATTAAAATTACATTTTGACAAGTTAAAGTACATTTTTTACAACTTAAAGTACGTTTTTTCCAGGTTGAAGTACGTTTTTACAAGTTAAACTACATTTGTTAGAAGTTAAACCATATTTTTGACAAGTTAAAGCACGTTTTTTACTAGTGAATATATGTTTTTAACAAGTTAAACTTACGTTTTGACAAGTTAAAGTTACGTTTTGACAAGTTAAAGTAGGTTTTTAAAAGTTAAAGTTACGTTTTGTCAAGCTAAAGTACGTTTTTTACAAGTTAAATTACGTTTTTTACAAGTTAAAGTACGTTTTTATCAAGTAAGAGTTACGTTTTCACAAGTTAAAGTTACATTTTAACACGTTAAAATACGTTTTTTACAAGTTAAAGTAAGTGTTTTACAACTTGAAGTACGTTTTTTACAAGTTAAAGTACATTTTTTACCAGTTGAAGTTACATTTTGACACATTAAAATTACATTTTGACAAGTTAAAGTACGATTTTTACAAGTTGAAGTACGTTTTTTACAAGTTAAAGTACGTTTTTTACAAGTTAAAGTACATTTGTAACAAGTTAAAGTTACGTTTTGACAAGTTAAAGTAAGTGTTTTACAAGTTGAAGTACGTTTTTTACAAGTTAAATTAAATTTTTGACTAGTTAAAGTTACGTTTTAACAACTTATAGTTCCGTTTTGACTCATTAAAATTACATTTTGACAAGTTAAAGTACATTTTTTACAACTTAAAGTACGTTTTTTCCAAGTTGAAGTACGTTTTTACAAGTTAAACTACATTTGTTACATGTTAAACCATATTTTTGACAAGTTAAAGCACGTTTTTTACTAGTGAATATATGTTTTTAACAAGTTAAACTTACGTTTTGACAAGTTAAAGTTACGTTTTTACAAGTTAAAGTAGGTTTTTAAAAGTTAAAGTTACGTTTTGTCAAGCTAAAGTATGTTTTTTACAAGTTAAATTACGTTTTTTACAAGTTAAAGTACGTTTTTATGAAGTAAGAGTTACGTTTTCACAAGTTAAAGTTACATTTTAACACGTTAAAATACGTTTTTTACAAGTTAAAGTAAGTGTTTTACAACTTGAAGTACGTTTTTTACAAGTTAAAGTACATTTTTTACCAGTTGAAGTTACATTTTGACACATTAAAATTACATTTTGACAAGTTAAAGTACGATTTTTACAAGTTGAAGTACGTTTTTTACAAGTTAAAGTACGTTTTTTACATGTTAAAGTACATTTGTAACAAGTTAAAGTTACGTTTTGACAAGTTAAAATTATATTTTTACCAGTTAAATTACGTTTTTTACAAGTTCAAGTACGTTTTTAACAAGTTAAAGTTACGTTTTGACAAGTTAAAGTTACGTTTTTTACAAGCTAAAGTACGTTTTTTACAAGTTGAAGTACGTTTTTACAAGTTAAAGTACACTTGTTACAAGTTAAACCACATTTTTGACAAGTTAAAGTACGTTTTTTACTAGTTAATGTATGTTTTTAACAAGTTAAACTCACGTTTTGACAAGTTAAAGTTACGTTTTGACAAGTTAATGTAGATTTTTTACAAGTTAAAGTTACGTTTTGACAAGTTAAAATACGTTTTTTACAAGTTAAAGTACGTTTTTTACAAGTTAAATTACGTTTTTTACAAGTTAAAGTAAGTTTTTTACAAGTTAAAGTACGTTTTTAACAAGTTAAAGTTCTGTTTTAATAAGTTAAAGTTACATTTTGACAAGTTAAAATACCTTTTTTACAAGTTAAAGTACGTTTTTTACAAGTTAAAGTACGTTTTTTACAAGTTAAAGTTACGTTTTGACAAGTTAAAGTTAAGTTTTGACAAGTTAAAGTAAGTGTTTTACAAGTTGAAGTACGTTTTTTACAAGTTAAATTAATATTTTGACTAGTTAAAGTTACGTTTTAAAAACTTAAAGTTCCGTTTTGACTCATTAAAATTACATTTTGACAAGTTAAAGTACATTTTTTACAACTTAAAGTACGTTTTTTCCAAGTTGAAGTACGTTTTTACAAGTTAAACTATATTTGTTAGAAGTTAAACCATATTTTTGACAAGTTAAAGCACGTTTTTTACTAGTGAATATATGTTTTTAACAAGTTAAACTTACGTTTTGACAAGTTATAGTTATGTTTTGACAAGTTAAAGTAGGTTTTTAAAAGTTAAAGTTACGTTTTGTCAAGCTAAAGTACGTTTTTTACAAGTTAAATTACGTTTTTTACAAGTTAAAGTACGTTTTTATGAAGTAAGACTTACGTTTTCACAAGTTAAAGTTACATTTTCACACGTTAAAATACGTTTTTTTACAAGTTAAAGTAAGTGTTTTACAACTTGAAGTACGTTTTTTACAAGTTAAAGTACATTTTTTACCAGTTGAAGTTACATTTTGACACATTAAAATTACATTTTGACAAGTTAAAGTTCGATTTTTACAAGTTGAAGTACGTTTTTTACAAGTTAAAGTACGTTTTTTACAAGTTAAAGTACATTTGTAACAAGTTAAAGTTACGTTTTGACAAGTTAAAATTATATTTTTACCAATTAAATTACGTTTTTTACAAGTACAAGTACGTTTTTAACAAGTTAAAGTTACGTTTTGACAAGTTAAAGTACGTTTTTTACAAGCTAAAGTACGTTTTTTACAAGTTGAAGTATGTTTTTACAAGTTAAAGTACACTTGTTACAACTTAAATAACATTTTTGACAAGTTAAAGTACGTTTTTTACTAGTTAATGTATGTTTTTAACAAGTTAAACTCACGTTTTGACAAGTTAAAGTTACGTTTTGACAAGTTAATGTAGGTTTTTTACAAGTTAAAGTTACGTTTTGACAAGTTAAAATATGTTTTTTACAAGTTAAAGTACGTTTTTTACAAGTTAAATTACGTTTTTTACAAGTTAAAGTAAGTTTTTTACAAGTTAAAGTACGTTTTTAACAAGTTAAAGTTCTGTTTTAATAAGTTAAAGTTACATTTTGACAAGTTAAAATACCTTTTTTACAAGTTAAAGTACGGTTTTTACAAGTTAAAGTACGTTTTTTACAAGTTAAAGTTACGTTTTGACAAGTTAAAGTTAAGTTTTGACAAGTTAAAGTAGGTTTTTTACAAGTTAAAGTATGTTTTTAACAAGTTAACTTTATGTTTTAACAAGTTAAAGTTACATTTTAACACGTTAAAATACGTTTTTTACAAGTTTAAGTACGTTTTTTCAAGTTAATAGTACATTTTTTAGAAGTTAAAGTTACGTTTTAACAACTTAAAGTTACGTTTTGACACATTAAAATTACATTTTGACAAGTTAAAATACGGTTTTTTACAAGTTAAACATACGTTTTGTTAAGTTTAACTACGTTTTTAACAAGTTAAACTTATGTTTTGACAAATTAAAGTTACGTTTTGATAAGTTAAAGTAGGTTTTTTACTAGTTAAAGTACGTTTTTTACAAGTTGAAGTACGTTTTTACATTTTAAAGTCTATTCGTAACAAGTTAAACCACATTTTTGACAAGTTAAAGTACGTGTTTTACAAGTTAATGTATGTTTTTAACAAGTTAAAATTAAGTTTTGACAAGTTAAAGTTACGTTTTGACAAGTTAAATTAGGTTTTTTACCAGTTAAAGTTACGTTTTGACAAGTTAAAGTACGTTTTTTACAAGTTCAAGTACGTTTTTACAAGTTAAAGTTACATTTTGACACGTTAAAATACGTTTTTAACAAGTTAAAGTAAGTGTTTTACAACTTGAACTACGTTTTTTACAAGTTAAAGTACATTTTTTACCAGTTAAAGTTACGTATTAACAACTTAAAGTTACGTTTTGACACATTAAAATTACATTTTGACCAGTTAAAGTATGTTTTTTACAAGTTAAAGTACATTTGTAACAAGTTAAAGTTACGTTTTGACAAGTTAAACTTATATTTTTACAAGTTAAATTACGTTTTTTACTAGTTCAAGTACGTTTTTAACAAGTTAAAGTTACGTTTGGACATGTTAAAGTTACATTTTGACACGTTAAAATACGTTTTTTACAAGCTAAAGTACGTTTTTACAAGTTAAAGTACATTTGTTACAAGTTAAACCACATTTTTGACTAGTTAAAGTACGTTTTTTACAAGTTAATGTATGTTTTTAACAAGTTAAACTCACGTTTTGACAAGTTAAAGTTACGTTTTGACAAGTTAATGTAGGTTTTTTACAAGTTAAAGTTACGTTTTGACAAGTTAAAATACGTTTTTTACAAGTTAAAGTACGTTTGTTACAAGTTAAATTACATTTTTTACAAGTTAAAGTAAGTTTTTTACAAGTTAAAGTACGTTTTTAACAAGTTAAAATTCTGTTTTAATAAGTTAAAGTTACATTTTGACAAGTTAAAATACCTTTTTTACAAGTTAAAGTTCGTATTTTACAAGTTAAAGTACGTTTTTTACAAGTTAAAGTTACGTTTTGACAAGTTAAAGTTAAGTTTTGACAAGTTAAAGTGGTTTTTTACAAGTTAAAGTATGTTTTTAACAAGTTAAATTTATGTTTAAACAAGTTAAAGTTACATTTTAACACGTTAAAATACGTTTTTTACAAGTATAAGTACGTTTTTTTCAAGTTAAAGTACGTGTTTTAAAAGTTGAAGTGCGTTCTTTACAAGTTAAAAGTACATATTTTAGAAGTTAAAGTTACGTTTTAACAACTTAAAGTTACGTTTTGACACATTTAAATTACATTTTGACAAGTTAAAATACGGTTTTTTACAAGTTAAAGTTACGTTTTGAAAAGTTAAACTTATGTTTTGACAAATTAGAGTTACGTTTTGACAAGTTAAAGTAGGTTTTTTACAAGTTAAAGTACATTTTTTACAAGTTGAAGTACGTTTTTACATGTTAAAGTCCATTTGTAACAAGTTAAACCACATTTTTGACAAGTTAAAGTACATTTTTTACAAGTTAATGTATGTTTTTTAACAAGTTAAAATTATGTTTTGACAAGTGTTGTCGCTGAAATTTGGACAATGTTTCGAGACCTAAGCGGTCAGATCCTCGCTCGGAGCGGGTGACCCTCGCTTCGGCCTGAGCGTGTCGGATCCGGTGTCCCGGATCGTCTCTTAGCTGTCGTGTGGTCTTCGAGTCCTTCTGTTATCTGAAAAGAGTAAACAGACGTGAACTAAGAAGGGAAAACAGAGGGGGGTCCTCTGTTTACCTCTCCGACGCTCAACATTAGTATAGTGTGGGCGGAGTTTGCAGGATGACGAGGAGGGATCGGCGAGATCGAGCGAGACGGGGATACTAGGACCACTGGCGTCTCAGAGCTCGGATCTCGGATCTTTAGGGAGTATTCTTCCGGTCGGGAGAGAATATCCGAGATACCTCACGTGGGAGGATGATATGTATGTAGGGAATAAGGGGAAAAGAGTCTATTTTTTGTGTGTCGAGCTTACCTCTGCGTGGAGAGCATCGAAGGCTACTTATAGCCACGGGTGTAGCCTTGTGGCCGACTGGGGGAGCCTCTGGGCGTCGGTGGCCGGCCAGGTCCCTCCCTCGGGTGAGGAAGGCCGGCCAGGCCCCTCCCCTAGGTGGGGAAGGCCGGCCAGGTCCCTCCCTTGGGTGGGGAAGGCCGGCCAGGCCCCTCCCCTAGGTGGGGAAGGCCGGCCAGGTCCCTCCCTCGGGTGAGGAAGGCCGGCCAGGCCCCTCCCCTAGGTGGGGAAGGCCGGCCAGGTCCCTCCCTCGGGTGAGGAAGGCCGGCCAGGCCCCTCCCCTAGGTGGGGAAGGCCGGCCAGGTCCCTCCCTCGGGTGAGGAAGGCCGGCCAGGCCCCTCCCCTAGGTGGGGAAGGCCGGCCAGGTCCCTCCCTCGGGTGAGGAAGGCCGGCCAGGCCCCTCTCACGGGAGAGGGTGGCCGGCCGGGCCCCTCCTCTGCGCGACGGTGGTCGGCCAGGTGTGCGAAGGCGGGTCTCGGCCGTCTCGTGGAAGGCGTCTCCCCTTCGCGCCTCGGATATAATCGCGGATGTATATATTTAACGCTGTCGCCGGAAATACGGCGACAACAACAAGTAAAAGTTACGTTTTGACAAGTTAAAGTAGGTTTTTTACCAGTTAAAGTTACGTTTTGACAAGTTAAAGTACGTTTTTTACAAGTTAATAAAGTACGTTTTGAACAAGTTAAAGTTACGTTTTGCAAGTTAAAGTAACATTTTGACACGTTAAAATACGTTTTTTACAAGTTAAAGTATGTTTTTTACCAGTTGAAGTACGTTCTATACAAGTTAAAGTAAGTGTTTTACAAGTCGAAGTACGTTTTTTACAAGTTAAAGTACATTTTTTACCAGTTAAAGTTACGTTTTAACAACTTAAAGTTACGTTTTGACGCATTAAAATTACATTTTTACAAGTTAAAGTACGTTTTTTAGAAGTTAAAGTACATTCGTAACAAGTTAAAGTTACGTTTTGACAAGTTAAAGTTATATTTTGACAAGTTAAATTACATTTTTTACAAGTTAAAGTACGTTTTTTACAAGTTGAAGTACGTTTTTTACAAGTTAAAGTTACGTTTTGACAAGTTAAAGTAGGTTTTTTACAAGTTAAAGTTACGTTTTGACAAGTTCAAGTACGTTTTTTACAAGTTAAAGTACGTTTTGAACAAGTTAAAGTTACGTTTTGCAAGTTAAAGTTACATTTTGACACGTTAAAATAAGTTTTTTACAAGTTAAAGTATGTTTTTACCAGTTGAAGTACGTCTTTTACAAGTTAAAGTAAGTGTTTTACAAGTCGAAGTACGCTTTTTACAAGTTAAAGTACATTTTTAACCAGTTAAAGTTACGTTTTAACAACTTAAAGTTACGTTTTGACACATTAAAATTACATTTTGACAAGTTAAAGTACGTTTTTTACAAGATGAAGTACGTTTTTTACAAATTAAAGTACGTTTTTTACAAGTTAAAGTACATTTGTAACAAGTTAAAGTTACGTTTTGACAAGTTAAACTTATATTTTTACAAGTTAAATTACGTTTTTTACTAGTTCAAGTACGTTTTTAACAAGTTAAAGTTACGTTTTGACAAGTTAAAGTTACATTTTGACATGTTAAAATACGTTTTTTACAATCTAAAGTACGTTTTTTACAAGTTGAAGTACGTTTTTACAAGTTAAAGTACATTTGTTACAAGTTAAACCACATTTTTGACAAGTTAAAGTACGTTTTTTACAAGTTAATGTATGTTTTTAACAAGTTAAACTCACGTTTTGACAAGTTAGAGTTACGTTTTGACAAGTTAATATAGGTTTTTTACAATTTAAAGTTACGTTTTGACAAGTTAAAATACGTTTTTTACAAGTTAAAGTATGTTTGTTACAAGTTTAATTACATTTTTTACAAGTTAAAGTAAGTTTTTTAAAAGTTAAGGTACGTTTTTAACAAGTTAAAGTTCTGTTTTAACAAGTTAAAGTTACGTTTTAACAACTTAAAGTTACGTTTTGACACATTAAAATTACATTTTGACAAGTTAAAGTACGTTTTTTACAAGTTAAAGTTACGTTTTGACAAGTTAAAGTTAAGTTTGACAAATTAAAGTAGGTTTTTTACAAGTTAAAGTATGTTTTTAACAAGATAAATTTATGTTTTAACAAGTTAAAGTTACATTTTAACACGTTAAAATACGTTTTTTACAAGTTTAAGTACGTTTTTTTTCAAGTTAAAGTACGTGTTTTACAAGTTGAAGTGCGTTCTTTACAAGTTAATAGTACATTTTTTAGAAGTTAAAGTTACGTTTTAACAACTTAAAGTTACGTTTTGACACATTAAAATTACATTTTGACAAGTTAAAATACGGTTTTTTACAAGTTAAAGTTACGTTTTGACAAGTTAAACTACGTTTTTAACAAGTTAAACTTATGTTTTGACAAATTAAAGTTACGTTTTGATAAGTTAAAGTAGGTTTTGTGGGCACTAAAAGGTACGACGGTTCGACGGAAACACCGAGAAGGGCGGAAGCTTGCCCTAACCAACGTCTAGGGCATGCTCATTCGGCCAAAGGCCGAGTAAAGCCTTCCCTCGGCCAAAGGGAGGCTCAAGCCATCCCTAGGCCCATCCAAGGGCCGGCCCAAGGGTTCCCCCGGCCAAAGGGAGGCTCAAACCTTCCCTAGGCCCGTCCAAGGGCCGGCCCAAGGGTTCCCTCGGCCAAAGGGAGGGCCAAGGCCCTGCCTCCCTTCGCCCGGCCAAGGGGAGGCCCAGGGGTTCCCTCGGCCAAGGGGAGGACCAAGTCTCTGCCTCCCTTTACCCGGCCAAGGGGAGGCCCAGGGGTTCCCTCGGCCAAGGGGAGGACCAAGTCTCTGCCTCCCTTCACCCGGCCAAGGGGAGGCCCAGGGGTTCCCTCGGCCAAGGGGAGAACCAAGGCCCTGCCTCCCTTCACCCGGCCAAGGGGAGGCCCAAGGGTTTTTCCCTCGGCCAAGGGGAGGTCCAGGGAGGCTCCACCGGCCAAGGGGAGGACCAAGTCTCTGCCTCCCTTCACCCGGCCAAGGGGAGGTCCAGGGAGGCTCCACCGGCCAAGGGGAGGCCCAGGTGATTTTGGTCGGCCAAGGGCAGGTTGATGGCTCTTCTCCGGGCCAAGGCTGCCTGAGGTCCTATAAATTGGGGACACGATTCCCAATAACAGGTAACGAACAATTGAGCACTGAAACGTTGCTGAACTCGAACTTCACTCGTTTCACTCAGAATTTAAACACTCAAACTCTAAACCCTTTTATCCACCTCAATCCAACTAATGTTGAGCGTCGGAGAGGTAAACAAAGGCACCCCCTCTGTTTCCCTTTGGTAGTTCATTTGATTCCTTTGTTTTTCAGATACTTGCGTAGCACGAACTCTATTGACAGCTAAGGCACGACTCGGGATACCGAGTTTGACACGCTAGAACCCGAACGCGATCACTTGGTCCGGCCTTGGGTCGAACCGTTCTGGGTTCCTAAATCGTTGTCCCAAAACGAGCGACAACATTTTGGCGCTAGAAGGAGGGGCGAACAAAGCCAACCTTGTTTCCCCATCAAACGACCTCCGAGAGGATGAGTCAGATTCCTGTTGCATCTACCGGCACCCGGGCGACGAACGCCAGATATGGCCTTCGAAGCCTTTCCCATCGGCTCGGTGGTCAGCCTCGTGAGAACGAGAACGGGTCCCATGGCTCGAGGGCTGATCTTGATGTTGGTCTCCGAGAGGATACAGCTAGACGACTTGCTGAAATTTTGGATCGGCCGGGAGTGGATCTGGCTGGGTTGGGAGCCCCGACGCGCACGTGTTGCCCCGGGGGACACCCTTCGGGCGGAGGCGCGCACGTGGTGCCCCGGGGGACACCCTTCGGGCGGAGGCGCGCGGATCTGGCTGGGTTGGGAGCCCCGACGGCGCGGGCGGAGGTTCGCCGGCCGATGCGGAGCGCGACAGCGCCTTGCGCGATGGGGGCGAGCCACCCCTGGTGTGCGGAGTCGTGGGAGGCGCGTCGCAGGTCGTGGGCTCCGGGCTCGTCTTCGCCGGAGTTCACTCGGTGGCGTGGGCTCCACCCAAGGTGTCCACCGCCGACCTCACGCCCCCTCAGGGCCAGGCAGCCGGCCAGCCCCCTTCCGGAGCTCTGGCGGCCGACCAGGGGCCTCCCCCGAGCCAGATGGCCGGCCGGCCCTCTCCCAGGGGGGTGGTGGCCGACCAGGGGTCTCCCCCGAGTCACATGGCCGGCCGGCCCTCTCCCAGGGGAATGGTGGCCGACCAGGGGTCTCCCCCGGATGTGATGGCCGGCCGGCCCCCTCCCGGGGGCCCGATGGCCGGCCAGGGGTCTCCCCTGGATAGGATGGCCGGCCGGCCCCCTCCCAGGGACCCCATGGCCGGCCAAGGGCCTCCCCTGGTTGAGGTGGCCGGTCAGCCCCCTCCCGGGGGTTCGGTGGCCGACCGGAGGACCTTCGAGCATCGGCCGAGCGGCCGGGGGTCTCCTACGGGGCGGGAATCGCCCGAGAGTCCAACGGAGGACCCGAGACCTCCCAGGCAGTCGTCGGCCGCGGGTACCCTTCTGACTCTGGCCCAGCTGGGGCGTAGTCGCGTGTCGGAAGAGAACGAGCGGACCCTTGCCTTCCCGGTCACCGCGTCCCGGATTCGGGGGACCTTCCCCTGCGAGGGGGTCGACTCCCCGTCCCTCGTGTCTCTCGCCCAGTTCCGTGGGCTTCGCGAAGAGTTCGGGATCCCGCCGAGTATCGACATCCTGCGTCCTCTCCCGGAGGATCGGCCCTCGCGTCCTCGGCTTGGGTTCGCCGCGGTTCATGTGGCCAGTCTCCGGAGCGGTCTTCGGTTGCCTTTCCCTGGCGTGGTACAGGAGCTTCTGCGTCGACTGGAGGTGCACGCAGCCCAAATGCTACCCTCGTTCTATCGGATGGTGGCTGCCTGCCATATGATGTTCTTCCGAGAATGGAAGAGGGCGGTCACGGCCGAGGAGTTCTTGGAATTCCTATCGATCGTGGAAGGGTCGAATAGGGCTGGGTCGTACCGGGCGTACCATGCCAAGCAGTTCGCCGTGGTTACCAATGTGCCCACCAAGTACCGATACCCTTGGGTGTGGGTTTCGGAGTCCGCGTTCGGCTCGGCCCCTCTTGAGTTTGGGCCTGCAAGGATCCCAGATTCGGCCGCCGACCCAGAATTTACGGAGCTTGGTAGAGTCGTCCATCGTCTCCCGTCTGTCCGTCGTCAGGCTTCGATTTTCGCGTCGCCCGATACTATGGCAATCACCGGGTGGTTCGTTTCGACTACCCCGCAGTTCCCCCGAGCACGCGGTCGAGGGCGGAACGATTCGGACTCAGAGCCCGACGAAGAAGTCCTTCCGGCCGATCGATGTAGCCGTACGAGGTACCCCTTATTGTGTCGTTCACTTTTGCCTACTAACTTGATTGCTCTTTCGTTAGGCGGTTCTCGTCGACGACCTCGAGGAGGCGTTACGACCTCGCCACCTCCGCGCGAGGCTCATGCTGCGAGGCGGCCGAGCCCGTCACGAGAGCGACCGGAATCTCAACCTTCGTCGGCACCTCAAGAAGGAGGGAGTAGCGGACCTCCGCGGAAACGCCCCGCCGTATCCTCGGCGAGCGATGCGCCGTCGGGTTCTCGAAGATTGGTGGAAGCGACCTCTACTGGTGGCGGCGGGTCGCTCTATCTCGCCGAAGCGAACGACTTGAAGGACCGGAGCGCTCGGGGCCTCGCGGACTCATCCCCCAAGTGATTTAAAGAGCTCGTCGTCGTCAGCAATATGGAACTCTTCCGACAGGGGACTCGCGATGCGCGGAAGGTTAGTCATTCGCGCGCCTCTTATTTCGTGTTTTTCCTCTCTATGCCATGCTAATTTGTTGTTGCGCTGCAGGCTTTGGCGCGCTGCGAGCGGATGGAGCTTGTGATGGAGGAGGCCGCTCGCCGTGAACGAGGGTTGAAAGAGGCGTTGGCCAAGGCGATTTCTAGTCGGGACGCGGCCGAGGCGAAATTCGCGGAGGAGAGGGCCTCGAGGGAGCAAGTGGAGCGATCCGCGAGCGCCTTCCTAGCGGAAAGCAAGGCGATGGAGAAGGCCTTGGCCTCTCGCGATGCCGACCTTGCTTCCGTCCGCGGTCGGCTAGCTATGAGCGAGGCTGCCCACCTGAAAGCCGTTGAGGAGAACGACGCCCTCTTGGCGGAGATGCAAGCCGTCGTCGACGATCGCGATGAAGCCGTGCGCATCAAAGAGCGTCTGAAGGATGACTGGGAAGTCGCGGTATACGAGGCCCGACACGCCGCGGCCGTCCGCGTCCGGGATGCTATTGTCGCCGAGAACAAACCCCGCGAAGTGTCTTTCGCATTCTTCGATGCCATGTTCCCTCCGATCGAGGGCGACGCGGGCTTTGGCGATCGCGGTGGCCGGCGTCCCACCGAGACTACGCAGTCCTCGGTGGGTACATCCCCTTCTCACCCGAGCGCGGGCCCCGGCGAGGAGCAGCTTGACTTCGGCTCCGATTAGTGTTTTTGTCTTGTCTGCGCCTGTGTTTAGCGCGTCTTTCTTCTTATTTACCTGACTCATTTCGGATGTTTTGAGGCTTTCCATTTTTGGTGACATTTACTTTCTCGCAATCTTCTCGCAATCTTCTCTTTATCGAACGAAATACCCCGCAGGTTCGCGTTGGTTTCTTTTGCGATTCTTGTGTTTCTTGAAGTTTTTGATTGTTAATTTCCAAGACGCTCGGGTCCTTCGATTTACGACGGGCCCCTTCGGCGAGGGCCGGTCGATGATCGGGAATTTCTTTTGTCGTCGTCGGCTTACTATGGCCGGCAATTTGTGCTAACGGCATGTCGCGTGTATTGCGTGGTCGATGGTGGGAGACTTGTTCGGTAACACGTCCGACTTTCCTCTTGGGCACGTTTGTGTTTCGAGGGACGGTCAATGTCTCATTCACTTACGCCTTGCTTCCTTGGCGACATCCGAGCTCGCATTCTTCGGTTTTGGGCATTTTTTACTTCCAGCCGTGTTTTGAGCTTCTTTGTTCGTGAGCTTTCGACGATGGCCTGTCGGCTTACATCTTGGCTCTACGACGGGGGAATCCCGAGATTTGGTTCGATCGATGACTCGCCCACTTGTGACGTTGGTTTACGATTTGCCTTATTGGCGTCGCGCGCATTCATCTATAGGGTATTCGTTTTACGCCTTAGGATTGGGTATTGACATTGGCCCGGTTGTGTGTCGATCGGGGTTTGCCAACCTTCCTCAAATCTATGGACGCCCAGATGCAAGGTTGTTGCCTTGTTACTGGTTTTCGGTGGAGATTTCTCCGGCCACGGGGTTCATACCCCGCGGTTTTGTGGGTCTTTGATTTTCTCAAATGCAAACCGTTACGGTTTTGTTATCGATTCGCCCATCGGTGGGGGGTTTCGGTCCCTATTAGCGTATCGTCGCTTTGTTGGGTTCACCTCCAGCCCCCCAAGTTTTTAGGGATAATAGCTATTATTTCTGGGAACTTACAGCGGGAAAATAACCAAAATGATGACACAAAACGATTTTTTATTCGATGTTCAAATGGATACACTTATTGAATTACGACAATCGTGGCTTTGTGTTTACATTAGTTGGAAATCTCGCACTCCGCTTGGCCTTCATGCGTGATACATTTTCAAATGTTCGGCGTTCCAAGGGTGTGTGAACGCGAGCCCGTCCATGTTTTCTAGTTCGTATGTGCCTTTGTGAATGGCTCTCCGAACTCGGTACGGGCCTTCCCAGGTTGGGCCTAGCACACCAGCCCCTTGTACCTTGGTATTTGGGAACACTTTCCTCAAAACCAGGCTGCCGTCGGGAAGCTCCGAGGTTTAACCCTTGCGTTGTAGTACCGTTCGACCTTTCTTTTTTGGGATGTTAGGCGCGTGAGTGCGTCGGCCCTCTTTTCGTCGATTAGGTCGAGGTTTGCTTTTATGGCTTCCTCGTTTTCTTTTTCGTCGAAGACCTCCATTCGGAACGTGGGGAGCGTGGTCTCTATCGGGACCACGGCCTCCACACCGAATGTCAAAGCGAACGGGGTTTCCCCCGTCGCGTTTCGCGCCGTGGTGCGATATGCCCATAACACGAAGGGTAATTCGTCTGCCCACGCGCCCTTTCGGGTTTCCAGTTTCTTCTTCAAATTTTCTTTTATCGTACGGTTTGCCGCCTCCACTTGGCCGTTAGCCTGGGGGTGCCTTGGGGAGGAGTATGTTTTACTAATCCCAAGCTGTTCGCATATCTCGCGCAATCGCGCGTTGTCGAATTGTCGGCCATTATCGGTCACGATCGATTCCGGGATACCGTGGCGACATATTATGCTCTTCCATATGAAGTTCGTTGTGTTCGCCTCCGTGATCTTTGCCAGTGGCTCGGCTTCAACCCACTTGGTGAAGTAGTCGATCGCAACTATGGCGAATCGGAGCTGCCTCGGAGCCGTGGGTAATTCACCGATCAAATCGATTCCCCACTTAGTGAATGGTCGGGGAACGACGATCGGGCACAGCGGCGCCGGGGGTTGTCTGGGAACACGGGCGAACCTTTGGCACTTATCGCATTGTCGGGACCAGTCATGGTCGTCTTTCTTCAAAGTTGGCCAAAAGTAGCCTAACTTTAGAAGCTTCATGGCCATTGACTGTCCTGCCGCGTGATTTCCACATAGTCCTTCGTGGACTTCTTTCATGGCTCGTCTCGCTTCGTCGTTGTCGAGACAGCGAAGGAGAGGCATCGAGTAGCCCCTCTTGTATAGCACGTCTCCGCGCATCGTATACTTTGACGCCAAATGTTTCAGTTTCTTGGCCTCTTCGTTATTCTCTGGAGTGACTCCCTTTGCTATGTAGTTTTTTAGGGGTGTCAACCACGACAAAGCCTACGAGTTACCGACCATCCCTACATCGCTTCTCGAGATGTAAGGCCTGGTTAGAATCTCAATCGGGACTTCTCCATCCTCGCTCGGATCTATGCCCGAAGCGAGTCGTGCTAGAGCATCTGCCTCGGCGTTCTCCTCTCTGGGGATTTGAACGATCTCGAACCAAGCTATCGCTTCTAGGTTCTTTCGGGTTTTCGCCAAATAAGCCATCATGTTTGGCTCCTTGGCGGCGAATTCGCCTTTGACTTGATTTACAATCAACTGCGAGTCGCAAAAGATGTGCAAGTTTTCTGCGCCGAGTCGGTGAGCGAGCTCTAAACCGACTATTAGGGCCTCGTATTCTGCCTCGTTGTTGGAGGCTTTGAATTCGAAGCGCAACGCGTATTTTAATTTTTCCCCGTCGGGGTTGGTTAGAATCACTCCGGCCCCGGCCCCTTGAGCGTTTGATGCGCCGTCGACGCATAACACCCATACTGGCCCAGACGGGCCGGGGCCTCTCTTTTTTGGAGATTCTGGCGTGAGGGCTTCGCCTTCATTCTCGATTCCCGCCGTAAATTCCGCCACAAAATCTGCTAGGGCCTGACCCTTTATGGCGTTTCGTGGTCGGAACTGTATCCCGTATTCGCTAAGTTCCTGTGACCATATGGCCATCCTCGTCGAGGATCCTCTTTGTAATGCCTTTTCGATCGGATGACCGGTCCGCACGACTATCTGGTGTGCCTGGAAATACGGGCGTAGTTTCCTGGCGCTCATGACGAGTGCGAGCGACAATTTCTCGATCTCAGGATACCGGGTCTCAGCGTCTAGGAGGGCCTTGCTGACATAATACACCGGCCATTGTCTTTGCCCTTCCTCACGGATAAGGACCGCACTCGTGGCCCTTTCGGACACTGCGAGGTAGAGCACGAGAGGCTCATGGTCCTTGGGTTTCGACAAGAACGGGGGTGCTGCGAAGTAAGCCTTCATTTCGCAAAATGCCTTCTCGCATTCGGATGTCCATTCGAATCCGCCCCTCATCTTCAACGCCTGAAAAAATGGTTGGCACCTATCAGTTGCCTTGAAAACAAATCTAGCTAAAGCCGCGACCCTACCCGCCAGGCTTTGGACCTCTTTGGGTTTTGTGGGAGACTTCATCCCAAGTATGGCGGCGATTTTCTCAGGGTTGGCTTCAATTCCTCGCCTGCTAACCATGTAGCCGAGGAATTTTCCCGACTCTACCCCGAAGGTGCATTTGTTGGGGTTTAACTTCATCCCGTATTGGCGGAGGATTTGAAACATAGTCTTCAGGTCGCGGATGTGGTTTGAAGCCAATCGGCTTTTTACCAACATGTCGTCCACGTAGACTTCCATGGTTTTTCCGATATGCTCGGCGAACATTCGATTGACCAATCGCTGGTAGGTTGCGCCGGCGTTCTTGAGGCCGAACGGCATTACCTTGTAACAATAGAGACCTTTGTTGGTCACAAAGGTCGTCTTGATTTGGTCACTCTCATGCATCCGGATCTGGTTATAGCCTGAGTAGGCATCCATGAAGCTGAGCAGCTCATGGCCCGCTGTTGCGTCCACGAGTTGCTCAATCCGGGGGAGTGGAAAGCTATCCTTCGGGCAGGCTTTGTTAAGATCTTTATAATCTATGCAAATGCGCCACTTCCCGTTTGGCTTTTTGACCATCACTACATTGGATACCCACCTGGGGTGTTCCGCTTCTCGTATGAAATCGGCGGCGAGAAGTTTGTCAACCTCTTCCCCGATGGCGAGATACCGTTCCCCACTGAATGTTATACGTCGTTGGTTCACTCACGATCAAGAAAGTCACGATTCGAGTGACTTCCGGACCACCCCGGGTTCCGAAGGTTACGGGGAGATCGATTGACCCTTCCGTCCAAACCTTTTCTCCTGAAAACCCGTATAGGGGGGTGCGGATCGGGGCGAGCCTCGCTCCGTCGAGCTTCATTCGATCAAGCGCTGATTGGTAGATTATATCCACCGCGCTTCCGTTGTCAATTAGGATGCGCTGGACCTTGTTGTTAGCCACCGTGGCTGACACAACCAAGGCATCGCTATGCGGGTGCAAAATTCTTTTCGCCTCATCCTCGGTGAAGCGAATTTCTTCAAACGGAGTCGGTGGGGGGGTGACCCGAGTGAGGTTAACGCCACTCTTGATTCTCTCGTTTGTCACCGCTCTTAGGTATTTTTTCCTTTGGTTGCTTGATTCGCCACATTGGGGCCCTCTTGTAATCGTTCTCACGATGTTCATTTCAGGATTTTCGGGCTCGCTACTAACCGTGGCGACGGCGGCAGCCTTTTCCTTTATCAGCTTATTACCCTGATTCGGAAGACGTTCCTCCGGGACAGCTACCCCGGCGGCCCGCATGACAAACTCCTTGAGTTTCCCATCCTGGATCAGGGCTTCTATCTGTCGTTTCAGCTGAAAACAATCGGCAGTCATGTGTCCATGATCTCGATGGTATTCACAAAATTTACTTTTATCCCGCATCGCGGGGCCCTTTCTTAATGGCGTCGGGGACCCGAATTTATCTCGATGCAGGGCCAGGATCCGGGCCGGAGACGTGTTGAGAGGGGTGAGAATTTCTCCCCGAAACTGGTCGACAAAAGGCTTCCTTGACCTGGGAGAGGGTTCTGCGCGGTTATTCCTTCCGCGCTTCCCCCGAATTTCAGGCCTTTCGTCGGGGCGATTGCGCCCTGAGCGCCCATCGCCCTTCCTACAGCTTAGGTAATCCTCTATCCCCATGTGCGTCCTGGCGCATGCCATAAGCTCGGCCATGTCCCTCGGGGTCTTTCCCACAATCAATTTTAAGAAATCGCTAGGCTCGGCACCCTCGGTGATGGCGACTATGGCGTCCCGATCGTCGAAGTCTTCGACTTTATGGGACTCTTCCGTGAATCGGGCCAAATATTGACGGAGGCTCTCGTCCGATTTTTGTTTGATCGTCCATAGGTACGATTTAGATTTTTTCTGTGCCACAAGTGTGGCAAACCGAGCTAGGAAAGCCTCCCGAAGGGCTTGGAAAGATCCAATGCTGCCAGGTTTTAGGCTCCTGAACCACTCAAAGCTTGATCCTGTCAATGTTAAACTGAACGCCTGGCAGAGAGTCGCGTCCGACAACCCTTGCATCAGCATCCATGTCTCGTAATGTTGGATGTGGAAGTTGGGATCGGAGCGTCCGTCATAAGACGGGATGGTGGGGAGCTTAAATCCCCTTCCCGGCGGTTGTGCTAGCACTGCCGCCGCGAAAGGCGAGTATGAACCCTCCAGACCGTTGTAAGGTCTGGAGCCCCCCGAGCCTGCTCCTCGGAGCTCGATGATTTGATTCTGGAGTCCCTGAATCATCGTCATCATCTCGAGACCGTTGGCGGTTCCCGCGATGGGCCCCACCGGCGTTGGCCCTTGCCGCTCATTAGATCCTTGATCCATGAGGTTGGGAGGATGGTTCCCGAGGGTTGTGGCCCTCGCCGCAGTTCGACGGGCGTTCAACTTCCTTCTCAAATCCTCCTCTTGAGGACCCCTCCGCGAGTTAAGGCGAACCTTGAGATCCTCCCCCGAAGGGTGCGAAGGCCTCGCCGTCGGCGGGCAACCTTCGCGGCGGACCTCACGGCTTTCTGCACCATCGTCGCCCCGTCGGGACTGCGCACGCCGCGGACGCCTAAATCGCCTGCCCTGGGAAGTGTTACCGCTTCCTGGCACTCGCGGGTGACTGGACCCCTCAAGTTCCGAACCCATTCGTCCTCGGCTAGCCGAGGATCCCAACGGAGCGTCGCTCATGTGGGCCAAAGGCGAGGGAGTGAAAGTTTGACTCGTGTCCGTCTCCGGGATTACATCGTTTCCAATGTAATCCTCATCTTGGGTCGAGTTAGCCTCTTCCTCGTATCCAAGGAGGTTAACAAGCAAACCCTTGTTCACTCCCGGCCGCGCCAAGAGTTCCGCCAATCGACGGTTAGTCTCGTCTCGCAGGTCGTCCCCATCGTCGTGAACGACCGGATTGACGCCTTCGATCCCCCTTGCGGGAGCTTGCGGTCTTGCCTCTCGGTGAGGCAATTGCCGGAATTCGTACCGCGAGCCGGCGGCTCGGACGATAGGGTTGCTCGATCGAGCATCCGCATGAGTCGCGGGAACGCTACTCATTTCGTATGAAAAATAAAGAAAGAGATGGAGATAAAGAAATGTGGGTCGGGTGAACTTTAAGGTCAAAAGACCCCCTCCTTCTAGCGCCAAAATGTTGTCGCTGAAATTTGGACAACGTTTCGAGACCTAAGCGGTCAGATCCTCGCTCGGAGCGGGTGACCCTCGCTTCGGCCTGAGCGTGTCGGATCCGGTGTCCCGGATCGTCTCTTAGCTGTCGTGTGGTCTTCGAGTCCTTCTGTTATCTGAAAAGAGTAAACAGACGTGAACTAAGAAGGGAAAACAGAGGGGGGTCCTCTGTTTACCTCTCCGACGCTCAACATTAGTATAGTGTGGGCGGAGTTTGCAGGATGACGAGGAGGGATCGGCGAGATCGAGCGAGACGGGGATACTAGGACCACTGGCGTCTCAGAGCTCGGATCTCGGATCTTTAGGGAGTATTCTTCCGGTCGGGAGAGAATATCCGAGATACCTCACGTGGGAGGATGATATGTATGTAGGGAATAAGGGGAAAGGAGTCTATTTTTCGTGTGTCGAGCTTACCTCTGCGTGGAGAGCATCGAAGGCTACTTATAGCCACGGGTGTAGCCTTGTGGCCGAGTGGGGGAGCCTCTGGGCGTCGGTGGCCGGCCAGGTCCCTCCCTCGGGTGAGGAAGGCCGGCCAGGCCCCTCCCCTAGGTGGGGAAGGCCGGCCAGGTCCCTCCCTTGGGTGGGGAAGGCCGGCCAGGCCCCTCCCCTAGGTGGGGAAGGCCGGCCAGGTCCCTCCCTCGGGTGAGGAAGGCCGGCCAGGCCCCTCCCCTAGGTGGGGAAGGCCGGCCAGGTCCCTCCCTCGGGTGAGGAAGGCCGGCCAGGCCCCTCCCCTAGGTGGGGAAGGCCGGCCAGGTCCCTCCCTCGGGTGAGGAAGGCCGGCCAGGCCCCTCCCCTAGGTGGGGAAGGCCGGCCAGGTCCCTCCCTCGGGTGAGGAAGGCCGGCCAGGCCCCTCTAACGGGAGAAGGTGGCCGGCCGGGCCCCTCCTCTGCGCGACGGTGGTCGGCCAGGTGTGCGAAGGCGGGTCTCGGCCGTCTCGGGGAAGGCGTCTCCCCTTCGCGCCTCGGATATAATCGCGGATGTATATATTTAACGCTGTCGCCGGAAATACGGCGACAACAACAAGTAAAAGTTACGTTTTGACAAGTTAAAGTAGGTTTTTTACCAGTTAAAGTTACGTTTTGACAAGTTAAAGTACGTTTTTTACAAGTTAATAAAGTACGTTTTGAACAAGTTAAAGTTACGTTTTGCAAGTTAAAGTAACATTTTGACACGTTAAAATACGTTTTTTACAAGTTAAAGTATGTTTTTTACCAGTTGAAGTACGTTTTATACAAGTTAAAGTAAGTGTTTTACAAGTTGAAGTACGTTTTTTACAAGTTAAAGTACATTTTTTACCAGTTAAAGTTACGTTTTAACAACTTAAAGTTACGTTTTGACGCATTAAAATTACATTTTTACAAGTTAAAGTACGTTTTTTAGAAGTTAAAGTACATTCGTAACAAGTTAAAGTTACGTTTTGACAAGTTAAAGTTATATTTTGACAAGTTAAATTACATTTTTTACAAGTTAAAGTACGTTTTTTACAAGTTGAAGTACGTTTTTTACAAGTTAAAGTTACGTTTTGACAAGTTAAAGTAGGTTTTTTACAAATTAAAGTTACGTTTTGACAAGTTCAAGTACGTTTTTTACAAGTTAAAGTACATTTTGAACAAGTTAAAGTTACATTTTGCAAGTTAAAGTTACATTTTGACACGTTAAAATACGTTTTTTACAAGTTAAAGTATGTTTTTTACCAGTTGAAGTACGTCTTTTACAAGTTAAAGTAAGTGTTTTACAAGTCGAAGTACGTTTTTTACAAGTTAAAGTACATTTTTAACCAGTTAAAGTTACGTTTTAACAACTTAAAGTTACGTTTTGACACATTAAAATTACATTTTGGCAAGTTAAAGTACGTTTTTTACAAGATGAAGTACGTTTTTTACAAATTAAAGTACGTTTTTTACAAGTTAAAGTACATTTGTAACAAGTTAAAGTTACGTTTTGACAAGTTAAACTTATATTTTTACAAGTTAAATTACGTTTTTTACTAGTTCAAGTACGTTTTTAACAAGTTAAAGTTACGTTTTGACAAGTTAAAGTTACATTTTGACACGTTAAAATACGTTTTTTACAAGCTAAAGTACGTTTTTTACAAGTTGAAGTACGTTTTTACAAGTTAAAGTACATTTGTTACAAGTTACACCACATTTTTGACAAGTTAAAGTACGTTTTTTACAAGTTAATGTATGTTTTTAACAAGTTAAACTCACGTTTTGACAAGTTAGAGTTACGTTTTGACAAGTTAATATAGGTTTTTTACAATTTAAAGTTACGTTTTGACAAGTTAAAATACGTTTTTTACAAGTTAAAGTATGTTTGTTACAAGTTTAATTACATTTTTTACAAGTTAAAGTAAGTTTTTTAAAAGTTAAGGTACGTTTTTAACAAGTTAAAGTTCTGATTTAACAAGTTAAAGTTACGTTTTAACAACTTAAAGTTACGTTTTGACACATTAAAATTACATTTTGACAAGTTAAAGTACGTTTTTTACAAGTTAAAGTTACGTTTTGACAAGTTAAAGTTAAGTTTTACAAATTAAAGTAGGTTTTTTACAAGTTAAAGTATGTTTTTAACAAGATAAATTTATGTTTTAACAAGTTAAAGTTACATTTTAACACGTTAAAATACGTTTTTTACAAGTTTAAGTACGTTTTTTTCAAGTTAAAGTACGTGTTTTACAAGTTGAAGTGCGTTCTTTACAAGTTAATAGTACATTTTTTAGAAGTTAAAGTTACGTTTTAACAACTTAAAGTTACGGTTTGACACATTAAAATTACATTTTGACAAGTTAAAATACGGTTTTTTACAAGTTAAAGTTACGTTTTGACAAGTTAAACTACGTTTTTAACAAGTTAAACTTATGTTTTGACAAATTAAAGTTACGTTTTGATAAGTTAAAGTAGGTGTTGTGGGCACTAAAAGGTACGACGGTTCGACGGAAACACCGAGAAGGGCGGAAGCTTGCCCTAACCAACGTCTAGGGCATGCTCATTCGGCCAAAGGCCGAGTAAAGCCTTCCCTCGGCCAAAGGGAGGCTCAAGCCATCCCTAGGCCCATCCAAGGGCCGGCCCAAGGGTTCCCTCGGCCAAAGGGAGGCTCAAACCTTCCCTAGGCCCGTCCAAGGGCCGGCCCAAGGGTTCCCTCGGCCAAAGGGAGGGCCAAGGCCCTGCCTCCCTTCGCCCGGCCAAGGGGAGGCCCAGGGGTTCCCTCGGCCAAGGGGAGGACCAAGTCTCTGCCTCCCTTTACCCGGCCAAGGGGAGGCCCAGGGGTTCCCTCGGCCAAGGGGAGGACCAAGTCTCTGCCTCCCTTCACCCGGCCAAGGGGAGGCCCAGGGGTTCCGTCGGCCAAGGGGAGAACCAAGGCCCTGCCTCCCTTCACCCGGCCAAGGGGAGGCCCAAGGGTTTTTCCCTCGGCCAAGGGGAGGTCCAGGGAGGCTCCACCGGCCAAGGGGAGGACCAAGTCTCTGCCTCCCTTCACCCGGCCAAGGGGAGGTCCAGGGAGGCTCCACCGGCCAAGGGGAGGCCCAGGTGATTTTGGTCGGCCAAGGGCAGGTTGATGGCTCTTCTCCGGGCCAAGGCTGCCTGAGGTCCTATAAATTGGGGACACGATTCCCAATAACAGGTAACGAACAATTGAGCACTGAAACGTTGCTGAACTCGAACTTCACTCGTTTCACTCAGAATTTAAACATTCAAACTCTAAACCCTTTTATCCACCTCAATCCAACTAATGTTGAGCGTCGGAGAGGTAAACAAAGGCACCCCCTCTGTTTCCCTTTGGTAGTTCATTTGATTCCTTTGTTTTTCAGATACTTGCGTAGCACGAACTCTATTGACAGCTAAGGCACGACTCGGGATACCGAGTTTGACACGCTAGAACCCGAACGCGATCACTTGGTCCGGCCTTGGGTCGAACCGTTCTGGGTTCCTAAATCGTTGTCCCAAAACGAGCGACAACATTTTGGCGCTAGAAGGAGGGGCGAACAAAGCCAACCTTGTTTCCCCATCAAACGACCTCCGAGAGGATGAGTCAGATTCCTGTTGCATCTACCGGCACCCGGGCGACGAACGCCAGATATGGCCTTCGAAGCCTTTCCCATCGGCTCGGTGGTCAGCCTCGTGAGAACGAGAACGGGTCCCATGGCTCGAGGGCTGATCCTGATGTTGGTCTCCGAGAGGATACAGCTAGACGACTTGCTGAAATTTTGGATCGGCCGGGAGTGGACAATACACTCATAACCGATCTCCTCGGATATGACATTGACAGGAGTTTGTTCCGAGATGGTTCCGACCCCGAATACGTGGGGGAATCTCGGACAGGCGAAATAACTCCTCTCCCTGATCGAGAAGCGGAGGCAAGACCACCCCCGCCGATTCGACCACCAGGTCCGCAATTCAGAGGCGCTCCATCTTCAAACTCTCGGGGCGGTCGATCGCGATCGCGGCTCGAGCATAGAAGTGCGCGGCGGGATGAAGGGGCAGACAGTCGAGGGACTCGAAAGACATTTCGACGCCGACCGAATTCGTCTCGTCGAATTCCCGACGTGGATCTTAGGAAACATCTCACAGCTCAGAGGAACTCCAGGGGCGAAGACCTCCGACAGAGGTTGAAGTCTCAAAGAGAGGTGTTGCCAGCCGTTACGCTTGGCCGTCCAAGGACCAATGCGGCCGATCAGGCATCTAACGAGCGGCACCACATGACTCCCTTGGCTCCGGCGGCCAGCCCCGCAGACTGGTTTGATATGGTAACAATGATCCAAAGCCTCCAAAACCAAATAATCGAGATGAGAGAGTCGGGAAAGCCACGACCCTACGGAGGGGCCGAAGAATCATACTCCCCTTTCTCCGCTCAGATTTTGGCACAATCCTGTGGGGGAAATTTCAAGTTGCCTTCCATTCCTCTATACGATGGGCGCACAGACCCTCATTTTCACATCCAACATTATGAAACGTGGATGTCAATGCAAGGGCAGTCAAATGCAACGTTGTGTCAGGCCTTTAGTTTGACCCTTTCCGGAACAGGATTTGAGTGGTTCAGAAGCTTGAAGCCGGGAAGTATTCTTTCTTTCAAGATCTTGAAAGAAACTTTCCTCGCTCGCTTCGCCACTCTCGTGATGCAGAAGAAGTCCAAAACTCATCTCTTGTCAATCAGGCAGGACAGAGATGAAACTTTGAGGCAGTATCTCGCACGTTTCACTGAAGAATCGCATAAGGTGGAAGGCTTCGATGATAGGGATGCGATCACAGCAATCACTGAAGGAATTCGCACGAGCGACTTCCTGAAGTCGATCGTCGGAAAGGTCCCAAGGGACATGGCGGAGCTAATGACGCGCGCTCGCACATTCATGGGAGTAGAGGATTACCTGGAAGGCCGAGACGGTCGGAAGACCAATGGACAGCCTGGTCGCCGGCTAGGGGACCATGAGAAGGAATATTCCGATCCTCGAAAAAGGAGGAATAGGGGACAACAAGGTCTCGACGACCGACCCTTCTCAGGGGTCAGACCACCACGTCCGGACAGTTTTCGAAAATTTTCGACGTTCACTCCGGTGAACACCCCCCAAGAGCGAATATTGGCGTTACACCGCGACAAATTGGGTAGCCTAGCTCCGCTAACGAAAGATCTAGCAAAGCGAGATCGTAGCAAGTTATGTGAGTACCACCAGGATCACGGTCACCTAACTTCAGAATGCTATCAACTCAAAAGGCAAATTGAGGCTCTCATACAAGATGGGAAGTTGAAAGAGTACATGCTCCGAACCTTGGGAGCGACGGCATCGGGGAGTGAGCGAGGACATCAAGAAAGGAAAGGTCCCGCCACGGTCACTGTAACCGATCAAGCGACGGCCCGAGAACCAGATAGTTCACAATTACATATCGTGGGCTCCATTTTGGGTGGTCCGGAATGTGGAGACTCGTGCCCCCAAAGGAAACGATATGCCTGCGAAACATCCCATTCGACAGCGGTGCATCACATAAATCACACTTATGTGACTCCGCCTTCGAACGAGTTCGAATCCATGTTCTTCACAGGACAGGAAGCGACACGGATCATGCACCCCCATAACGACGCAATAGTGGTTTCGGCCCCGATAGCGAACAATCTTGTCCGTCGAATTCTCATCGATAACGGAAGTTCCGCTGACATCATTTTCAAGTCAGCCTTAGACAGAATGAAGTTGACCGGACTAAAACCAACTCCGGTGGCGACCCCGCTCTTTGGATTCTCTGGCGAGAGAGTGATGACTGAGGGTATCATCGACCTCCCCGTCACTTTTGGGACGCTGGGAGGGCTCGAGGCCACTCACATCGTGTCATTCCTTGTGGTCGACAAACCGTCAGCTTACAACATCATAATTGGCCGTCCAACTCTCAACAGACTAAAGGCCATTACCTCAACCTATCATCTGATGTTAAAATTCCCAACAGATAGGGGGATAGCCGTCATGGCCGGGGATCAATCCATGGCCAGAATGTGTTACATTCAGGGGGTATATGGGAAAGGAAAAGGGAAAATGGTCAATACCATCTCCCATGATTTGTCAAGCGATGAAGAAGCCGAAGGCACTTTTGGAGAGTTGGATCAGAGGGATGAAGTCGAAAGACGGAAGATGGGAACAACAAGCGACCTCGTGACTGATGTATTGGATGAATCGAAACCCGATCAAGTCGTCAAAATAGGTGCACAACTCTCATCTGAGAAGCAACTCCTACTAACGGCATTCCTCCAAGAATACAAGGACATTTTCTCTTGGACCCATGTTGACATGCCCGGGATCGACCCCGAGATCATGGTTCACCGTTTGAACGACGATCAAAGGATAACCGGGCGAATACAGCCCAGGAGAGCGTTCAGTGGGGAAAGATACCAAGCCATTGGTGAGGAAGTTGATAAACTCCTCGCGGCAGGATTCATAAGGGAGGCAGAACATCCCAGATGGGTTTCTAACGTGGTTATGGTGAAAAAAGCAAACGGCAAATGGCGGATTTGCATCGATTACAAGGATCTCAACAAGGCTTGCCCGAAAGACAGTTTTCCACTGCCCAGAATCGAACAACTTGTTGACGCCACCGCAGGTCATGAATTGTTAAGCTTCATGGACGCCTATTCCGTTACAATCAGATCCGCATGCATGGTCCAGATCAGATAAAAACCACTTTCGTCACCGATCGGGGACTATATTGCTATAAGGTCATGCCTTTTGGTCTCAAGAATGCGGGGGCTACATACCAACGATTGGTGAACCGCATGTTTGCCGACCAAATTGGGAAAACAATGGAGGTCTACGTCGACGATATGTTAGTTAAGAGTTTAAAGGCTGACGATCATATCGGAGATCTCAGGAATATGTTTTCCATCCTGCGACGTTATAGAATGAAGCTTAACCCAAACAAATGCGCTTTCGGAGTCGAATCCGGAAAGTTCTTGGGTTATATGGTGAGCAGTAGGGGGATAGAGGCCAACCCCGAAAAGATCGAAGCAATTCTGAACATGAAGTCCCCTACCAAAATCAAAGAGGTGCAGAGCTTAACAGGTAGGGTTGCAGCATTGTCACGTTTCGTGTCAAAGGCGACGGATCGCTGCCAACCGTTCTTCAAGGCCTTGAAAAAGGTCAATGGATTTGTTTGGACAGAAGAATGTGAACTTGCCTTCCGCGAACTGAAAGCCTATTTCAGTTCTGCGCCATTCTTGGCAAAACCCAACGAAGGGGAAAAATTGTTCGTATATCTCGCAGTGACCGAAAGGGCAATAAGCACGGTGTTGGTGCGTGAGGAAAATAAGATTCAATGGCCAATCTACTATTCGAGCAAGGCGCTCCTCGACGCCGAGACCAGATATCCAGAGATCGAAAAGATGGCATTGGCCTTGGTCACAGGCACGAGGAAGCTTCGGCCATACTTCCAATCTCACCCCATCATCGTACGCACAAAGTACCCCATAGAAAAGGCGTTACAGAAAGCCACATCCTCCCGGATGGCCATATGGTCTCAAGAGCTGGGGGAATATGGAATAGATTTCCAACCAAGAACCGCCATCAAGGGTCAAGCTTTGGCCGACTTTGTGGCCGAATTCACAGGGTCCTCCTCGATAGGGGACGATGTAGATGTTCTCGGAGAAAAGAGAAACGACACGACCACGAAAAGGCTAATGATCCCGGAAGGCCCGTTATGGGAACTACACGTCGATGGTGCATCGAACGCCCAAGGCGCTGGTGCTGGCATCATACTTACGAACCCCGATGGGGAAGAGATCAAGTATGCCATGCGATTCGAGTTCAATGCTTCGAACAACGAGGCCGAGTACGAGGCTCTAATCATAGGCTTGGAGTTAGCGAAAAAACTCGGCGCTAAAAAGCTGCGTATCCATTGCGACTCGCAATTGGTAGTCAACCAAGTCAAAGGGGAATACGGCGCTAAGGAGCCAAGCATGATGGCATACCTCGCCAAGGTTATAAAACTATTGGAATCATTCCTATGGTTCGAGATAATCCAGATTCCCAGAGCGAAAAACGTCCACGCCGACGCTCTAGCCCGTTTGGCATTTGGGATTGATGAAGGGGGGATTGACGATGTCCCAATAGAAAAACTGACGAGGCCATGTATCTCAAGAAATGATGTGGGAACGATCGAACAAGCACCACATACGACGTGGATGACGCCGCTTCTAAAGTACCTCCAAGGGGGGGAACCCCCGAAGGGAAAGAAGAGACCCGAAGATTGAAGAATCTGGCGTCCAAATACATACTGAGGGAGCAGACACTCTACAAACGAGGATACTCCATGCCGCTCCTCCGGTGCATATCCGAAGATGAAGCGAAAAAAGCGTTGCATGAAGTACACGAGGGGGTTTGCGGGAACCATTCGGCCGGACAGTCATTGGCTTTGAAATTACTCCGAGCGGGGTATTTTTGGCCAACCATGAAAAGGGACGCTCACTCGTGGGCCAAGAAATGCGACAAGTGTCAGAGATTCGCACACGTACCAAGACAGCCTCCGGCACCTTTATGCCCGGTCATCGTACCCCGACCTTTCGCCAAATGGGGTGTCGACCTCATTGGGGAATTACCCGCAGCCCCAAGACAATACAAATTCGCAATCGTGGCAGTAGATTACTTCACGAAATGGGTAGAAGCAGAACCACTCGCCAAGATCACAGAGGCAAACACGACAAGTTTCATGTGGAAAAACATAATTTGTCGCTTTGGGGTTCCAGAGTCGATCGTCACCGACAATGGGAAACAATTTGACAACGCACGCCTTCGGGAGCTGTGTGAACAATTGGGGATTCGTAAGACTTATTTGTCGCCTCGACACCCTCAAGCTAATGGTCAAGTCGAAGCAGTCAACAAGACGATCAAAGAAAACTTGAAGAAAAGGCTGGAAGCGAAAAAACGGGCTTGGGCGGAAGAGTTACCGACAGTCTTATGGGCATATCGAACCACGGCACGAAACGCTACCGGCGAAACTCCGTTCGCGTTAGCATTCGGCGTTGAGGCCGTGATACCTTTAGAGACAAGTATCCCCACCTGTCGGGTTATCGATTACGACAGCGGCCGAAACGACGAGGCAATGAGGATGGAACTAGATTTCAACGACGAAAAGAGGATGGGCGCGTTGTCACGTTTAACTGAACAAAAGAGGAAAGTGGAAAAGTACTACAATTCAAGGATCAAAATAAGGAAAGTCGCAAACGGAAGCCTTGTTCTCAGGAGGGTTTTCCAAAACACACAAATCCCGGGAGCCGGAGTTCTGGGACCCACCTGGGAAGGTCCGTATCGGATACGTCAAGCCACTCATAACGGCACTTATGAGCTGGAAAATCTCGAAGGTCTCATCTTCACCCACCCATGGAATGCCGAGCACTTGAGACAATACTATCAGTAGGCGTCAATTAAGGGACGACCCGTTTTATTGTCTTTTAGTTTAAATTCATTGTATGCATGGTCCATGACCCGTGAAGTGTAACATTTTTCTTGACAATGAATACGAAATACGCTTCATAACAATTTATTTACAACCTTTGCAAGTTTCTAAATAAACTCGGGGGGCTACGACGTAGTCAATATCCTCACATAACCCGGTTCGCGCCGAGCGACCGCGTACTCGCAAGACCCGTTAAAGGGTCAACATCCGCGCTCCGGATGACATAAAACCGCGCACTCGCACGCCGACAGGCAACGAGTCTCGCAAAACCCGCTAAAGGGCCAACATCCGCGCATCGGATAACCAGGCACTCGCACGCCGACAGGCAGCAAATCTCGCCCGCTATATGGCGTATGCCAAACGGCTATGTCTCGCCCACCGAAAGGCATGGGCCCAAAACATTCTCACATTGTGACAAAAATAAATACCAAAGGAAGGTTCTCATGACGAATAAAAATCACCAAATGAAGATGTTCATGAAGACATGTAAAAGGAAGCAAGCGCTAAACACATGCGCAAAATGGACAAAAAGAAACATAATCACTCGGAACCAAAATCTACTTGTTCCTCGTCAGCCGGAGCGCCGGACCCATCAGTGGTTTCCCCATCGGGGGGACGGTTCGTGGACTGGGCGACCTCTGAAGGAGCCCCAAATGGCGCACCACTCAGTCGAGGAGCGTCATCCAGCGAAGGAAACATCGCTTCAAAGAAGGAAAAGGTTACCTCCCGGGTCACATTCTCCCTCGCAACAGCATCACGAACGCGCACGGCAGCCGCGTGACGGGCCTCCTCCAAAGCTAGATCCCAATCATCTTCCAGGTCGGCCTTTGACTTCACAGCATCATCTTTCTCCTCGATGAGGGCCTGCATCTCGAGGAGTAGGGAATCTCTCTCCCTCTCGGCTTGGACACGGGAGATATCGCTGGTCATCAGTTGAGCATGGACGATCTTCAACTCCTCATCTCGGCCCGATAGCGCCATCTGGAGTTTCTTCGTCTCGCCCAAAAAGGTGTCGGCCGCCTGCTCCGCCTTCTCTCGGGATGTGCAATCCTGTGCTCGCAACTTTCTTTCGGCCTCCAACTCCGCGCGAACTCTTCGCAGCTCCCCTTCTAGGATGTGGAACTCCCGGACAGGCCGAACCTCCGTCAAGGCGGCAGCATGATCAGCTGTCATTTTCTCGGCATCTTTCCTCATGACCGACATCCTCCGCAGCAGGTCTCGGAGAATCGCGTCACCCCGTTCTTGTCGGGCAAGCATCTGTCAAAACAACGATGAAGGCACTTATGCGTTTGCAAGTAAAAAGGAATGACTAATGGACAACACGAGGCTAGATGGAAATAGGTGTACCTTGCGAGCGTCGCTAATCCCATTCTGGAAGTAGTCAAGGTCACCTATAGTCAGAAGACCCTTGAATTCCCGCAAAGAAGAGTCAAGGATTCCCCGAGAACATTGGCCCCGTAACGCCTCGGCTTCTCTCATCAGATTGGATTCTGCACCGCCCGATACGCTCGAAGTATGGACACGTTTCCCACCAGATGGTTCCTGGACGGATGAGGCCGGTACTGGTCGTTTGTTCGACGAAAGCATCTCACCCCGAACGTGGGTCGGGGATCTTCTACGGCGGGCCTCGATGCGAGATCGTGCCGCAGCCACGGCCTCGGCAGTAGGTTCTCCCCTCGGCAGACAGGCGCGAGAACGATTGCGAGCCATCGTATCTGAGATAATAAACATAGTCGTTCGTCAGAGGAAAAATAACAACAGATAATGCAAATTTAGAGTATCAACTCCCTTGAAAGGAAAGAGACGGATAATACCCCCCAGATCGGGAGGCAAGGGAGGCTCGATCGCCGCCTCAAGGTCGAAAACCCCGACGGGCCCTTCGTTTGACGTGAGATCTGAAGTTACCTCCTGATTAGGGATGAACCACCCGGTGGTTGCCATGAGATCGGCGGATTCAAAAAGCACACCTTGCCTCTGTGAGTCTGGAATAGCTCCGATCACTTAGGCAAGTTCTGAATCCTCGGTGTTGCGATCCGCCGAGAAATCAGCAACGGGGCCAAAAGTCAGTGGTGCCGTTCCGAAAGCAGATTCAGATACCCATACCCAGGGATAACGATGCTTGGTCGACAACCTCGTAAGAAGGGGGGATTTCTTACGATGTTGAACCTTATAAAAGCCCGGTTTCCCCGACACGCCATGGACAGACATAATGTTTCGGATCTCGTCGACTGTCACACCCCGACCCCGCGCTCGGTGTTGCATCATGTGACAGGCGGCTACCATGCGATAAAACAGTGGTGACATCTGAGACGCGTGGACTCCCAGTCGAATTAGTAATTCTCGGATCACTAGCTGGAAGGGTAACCGTAGACCCCCCCGAAGACTAGCCTCGTGAATGGCCGCATATCCTAATCGTGGGCGGCTTGGGAGATCATCTGGCAGGGGCCGCAATAGCGAGATGGAAGTTGGTATATGGAACCGTCGCCTCAAACTTGTGAAGCTCGCGAGAGAAAGAGAGCTCGGGAAATCGACCCCGGAACAATAAAACCCCTCTCGGGACATCGACTCCCCGACCGGAAACGACAACGCACGTTTCTCCTCTTGCGCAGTCAAGGTTGCGGGTGTAACCAAGTCGAGGTCGCGGTCGGGTGATTCGCCAGAGCCCTCGATTCCGGGGGGCACCTCGAGGTGGGGACTCGGCGATCCCGCGCAATTTTGGGACACCACATGCGTTGTCAACGAAGTAGAATCCCGCAGATTCTCGACACCGTTCGCGTCGTCATCATCGGCCTTATCCTCAATGATAACCGCACTCGCCCTCGCGAGAGAACCCCCGGGTACCGCATGATCATCACCGGAAGAGTTTTCGGCCAACCTTGCTAGGATCGGCGTCTCCGCCCCCACGCCACGCTCGCCGGTGTCTTCCCCGACGCTAGCACCCACTTGGGGCTCGATACTCAAACTTGTGTGGGGATCGCCACCCGGATCGACGCGGGGTACATCGCTGCCCAGCCCCACACGGGAATCGCCGTCCGATCCCGCGCCAAGCACGTCACCGCCCAGACCCGCGGAGGCCGCGAGGTTGCCCAGGCCCGCGGAGGTCTCATCTCCGCCCAAATCCGCGGTGGTCGCGAGGTTGCCCAGGCCCGCGGAGGTCTCATCTCCGTCCAGATCCGCGGTGGTCGCGAGGTTGCCCAGGCCCGCGGAGGTCTCGTCTCCGCCCAGACCCGCGGAGGTCTCGTCTCCGCCCAGACCCGCGGAGGTCACGTCTCCGCCCAGACCCGCGGAGGTCACGAGGCTGCCCAGACCCGCGGGGGTCACATCCCTCCCCAGACCCACGGAGGTCTCAACGTTGCCCAGACCCGCGTGGATCACGTCTCTGCCCAGTCCCGCGGAGGTCACCGCGTTGCCCAGACCCGCGCGGGTCATGCCGCTGCTGAGATCCGCGCCGGGATCCTTGCTCGATCCCGCGCCAGGCGTGTCACTGTCCCGACCCACGCGAATGTCGCCGCCCAGACCTGCGTGGACCGCGTCGCCGCCCAGATCCGCGTGGGCCACATCTCCGCCCAGAACCCTGCGAGGTTCACCGCCCGGGCTCGCACGGGGCCTGCCACCCAGATCCACGCGGAAATCACCGCCCGAGCCTCCACCAGTCCCGTCGCTCGGGTTCACGGAGGATGGGTCGCCGACCTCCCTGATTTTCGGAGTATCTTGGCACCCTCGTTCAGCCTCTTCCCCGTCGGTCAGCCACGTCTCAATCGAAGAAAAGTTTCCTTCTCCCATGGCAAAAACACCCGTGCACGGTGAAGAGGAGGGAAAGGGGAGAGGTTTCGGGGGAGATGAAAATTGGTTCCAGAATTGCTCTAAGTCGATGTTTTGGTCCCCGAGAAAGGGAAAAAGTTTGTCCTCGATGGACCCACTTCCTGACGCGTGGTCGGCCGGATCCATGTGCACGTGGCTGGGAATGACGTCAAAAAAAAAAATAATAAAATGTGTTGAAAAGGCTTACCAAAACAAAAAGGGGCGTGGTAATCGGGGACGGATGAGCTTGAGTCCACCACACGATCTCTGTTCGAATGATGGACTCGGGGGGCTAGTGTTGTGGGCACTAAAAGGTACGACGGTTCGACGGAAACACCGAGAAGGGCGGAAGCTTGCCCTAACCAACGTCTAGGGCATGCTCATTCGGCCAAAGGCCGAGTAAAGCCTTCCCTCGGCCAAAGGGAGGCTCAAGCCATCCCTAGGCCCATCCAAGGGCCGGCCCAAGGGTTCCCCCGGCCAAAGGGAGGCTCAAACCTTCCCTAGGCCCGTCCAAGGGCCGGCCCAATGGTTCCCTCGGCCAAAGGGAGGGCCAAGGCCCTGCCTCCCTTCGCCCGGCCAAGGGGAGGCCCAGGGGTTCCCTCGGCCAAGGGGAGGACCAAGTCTCTGCCTCCCTTCACCCGGCCAAGGGGAGGCCCAGGGGTTCCCTCGGCCAAGGGGAGGACAAAGTCTCTGCCTCCCTTCACCCGGCCAAGGGGAGGCCTAGGGGTTCCCTCGGCCAAGGGGAGATCCAAGGCCCTGCCTCCCTTCACCCGGCCAAGGGGAGGCCCTAGGGTTTTTCCCTCGGCCAAGGGGAGGTCCAGGGAGGCTCCACCGGCCAAGGGGAGGACCAAGTCTCTGCCTCCCTTCACCCGGCCAAGGGGAGGTCCAGGGAGGCTCCACCGGCCAAGGGTAGGCCCAGGTGATTTTGGTCGGCCAAGGGCAGGTTGATGGCTCTTCTCCGGGCCAAGGCTGCCTGAGGTCCTATAAATTGGGGACACGATTCCCAATAACAGGTAACGAACAATTGAGCACTGAAACGTTGCTGAACTCGAACTTCACTCGTTTCACTCAGAACTTAAACATTCAAACTCTAAACCCTTTTATCCACCTCAATCCAACTAATGTTGAGCGTCGGAGAGGTAAACAGAGGCACCCCCTCTGTTTCCCTTTGGTAGTTCATTTGATTCCTTTGTGTTTCAGATACTTGCGTAGCACGAACTCTATTGACAGCTAAGGCACGACTCGGGATACCGAGATTGACACGCTAGAACCCGAACGCGATCACTTGGTCCGGCCTTGGGTCGAACCGTTCTGCGTTCCTAAATCGTTTTCCGAAAAACGAGCGACAACAGTAGGTTTTTTATAAGTTAAAGTACGTTTTTTACAAGTTGAAGTACGTTTTTACATTTTAAAGTCCATTCGTAACAAGTTAAACCACATTTTTGACAAGTTAAAGTACGTGTTTTACAAGTTAATGTATGTTTTTAACAAGTTAAAATTAAGTTTTGACAAGTTAAAGTTACGTTTTGACAAGTTAAAGTAGGTTTATTACCAGTTAAAGTTACGTTTTGACAAGTTAAAGTACGTTTTTCACAAGTTCAAGTACGTGTTTACAAGTTAAAATTACATTTTGACACGTTAAAATACGTTTTTAACAAGTTAAAGTAAGTGTTTTACAACTTGAAGTTCGTTTTTTACAAGTTAAAGTACATTTTTTACCAGTTAAAGTTACGTTTTAACAACTTAAAGTTACGTTTTGACACATTAAAATTACATTTTGACCAGTTAAAGTACGATTTTTACAAGTTGATGTACGTTTTTTACAAATTAAAGTACGTTTTTTACAAGTTAAAGTACATTTGTAACAAGTTAAAGTTACGTTTTGACAAGTTAAACTTATATTTTTACAAGTTAAATTACGTTTTTTACTAGTTCAAGTACGTTTTTAACAAGTTAAAGTTACCTTTTGACAAGTTAAAGTTATATTTTGACACGTTAAAATACGTTTTTTACAAGCTAAAGTACGTTTTTTACAGGTTGAAGTACGTTTTTACAAGTTAAAGTACATTTGTTACAAGTTAAACCACATTTTTGACAAGTTAAAGTACGTTTTTTACAAGTTAATGTATGTTTTTAACAAGTTAAACTCACGTTTTAACAAGTTAAACTCACGTTTTGACAAGTTAAAGTTACGTTTTGACAAGTTAATGTAGGTTTTTTACAAGTTAAAGTTACGTTTTGACAAGTTAAAATACGTTTTTTACAAGTTAAAGTACGTTTGTTACAAGTTAAATTACATTTTTTACAAGTTAAAGTAAGTTTTTTACCAGTTAAAGTACGTTTTTAACCAGTTAAAGTTCTGTTTTAATAAGTTAAAGCTACATTTTGACAAGTTAAAATACCTTTTTTACAAGTTAAAGTACGTTTTTTACAAGTTAAAGTACGTTTTTTACAAGTTAAAGTTACGTTTTGACAAGTTAAAGTTAACTTTTGACAAGTTAAAGTGGTTTTTTACAAGTTAAAGTATGTTTTTAACAAGTTAAATTTATGTTTTAACAAGTTAAAGTTACATTTTAACACGTTAAAATACGTTTTTTACAAGTATAAGTACGTTTTTTTCAAGGTAAAGTACGTGTTTTAAAAGTTGAAGTGCGTTCTTTACAAGTTAAAAGTACATTTTTTAGAAGTTGAAGTTACGTTTTAACAACTTAAAGTTACGTTTTGACACATTAAAATTACATTTTGACAAGTTAAAATACGGTATTTTACAAGTTAAAGTACGTTTTTTACAAGTTGAAGTACGTTTTTACATGTTAAAGTCCATTTGTAACAAGTTAAACCACATTTTTGCCAAGTTAAAGTACGTTTTTTACAAGTTAATGTATGTTTTTAACAAGTTAAAATTACGTTTTGACAAGTAAAAGTTACGTTTTGACAACTTAAAGTAGGTTTTTTACCAGTTAAAGTTACGTTTTGACAAGTTAAAGTACGTTTTATACAAGTTAAAGTACGTTTTGAACAAGTTAAAGTTACGTTTTGCAAGTTAAAGTTACATTTTGACACGTTAAAATACATTTTTTACAAGTTAAAGTATGTTTTTTACCAGTTGAAGTACGTTTTATATAAGTTAAAGTAAGTGTTTTACAAGTCGAAGTACGTTTTTTACAAGTTAAAGTACATTTTTTACCAGTTAAAGTTACGTTTTAACATTTTAAAGTTACGTTTTGACGCAATAAAATTACTTTTTTACAACTTAAAGTACGTTTTTTAGAAGTTAAAGTACATTCGTAACAAGTTAAAGTTACGTTTTAACAAGTTAAAGTTATATTTTGACAAGTCAAATTACGTTTTTTACAAGTTAAAGTACGTTTTTTACAAGTTGATGAACGTTTATTACATGTTAAAGTTACGTTTTGACAAGTTAAAGTATGTTTTTTACAAGTTAAAGTTACGTTTTGACAAGTTAAAGTACGTTTTTTACAAGTTAAAGTACGTTTTGAACAAGTTAAAGTTACGTTTTGCAAGTTAAAGTTACATTTTGACACGTTAAAATACATTTTTTACAAGTTAAAGTATGTTTTTTACCAGTTGAAGTACGTTTTTTACAAGTTAAAGTAAGTGTTTTACAAGTAGAAGTACGTTTTTTACAAGTTAAAGTACATTTTTAACTAGTTAAAGTTAAGGTTTAACAACTTAAAGTTACGTTTTGACACATTAAAATAACATTTTGACAAGTTAAAGTACGTTTTTTACAAGATGAAGTACGTTTTTTACAAGTTAAAGTACGTTTTTTACAAGTTAAAGTACATTTGTAACAAGTTAAAGTTACGTTTTGACAAGTTAAAGTTATATTTTGACAAGTTAAATTACGTTTTTTACAAGTTAAAGTACGTTTTTAAGAAGTTAAAGTTACCTTTTGACAAGTTAAAGTTACATTTTAACACGTTAAAATACGTTTTTTACAAGTTAAAGTACGTTTTTTACAAATTAAAGTACGTTTTTTACAAGTTAAAGTACATTTGTAATTAGTTAAAGTTACGTTTTGACAAGTTAAACTTATATTTTTACAAGTTAAATTACGTTTTTTACTAGTTCAAGTACGTTTTTAACAAGTTAAAGTTACGTTTTGACAAGTTAAAGTTACATTTTGACACGTTAAAATACGTTTTTAACAAGCTAAAGTACGTTTTTTACAAGTTGAAGTACGTTTTTACAAGTTAAAGTACATTTGTTACAAGTTAAACCACATTTTTGACAAGTTAAAGTACGTTTTTTACAAGTTAATGTATGTTTTTAACAAGTTAAAGTACGTTTTTTACAAGTTAAAGTACATTTGTAACAAGTTAAAGTTACGTTTTGACAAGTTAAACTTATATTTTTACAAGTTAAATTACGTTTTTTACTAATTCAAGTACGTTTTTAACAAGTTAAAGTTACATTTTGACAAGTTAAAGTTACATTTTGACACGTTAAAATACGTTTTTTACAAGCTAAAGTACGTTTTTTACAAGTTGAAGTACGTTTTTACAAGTTAAAGTACATTTGTTACAAGTTAAACCACATTTTTGACAAGTTAAAGTACGTTTTTTATAAGTTAATGTATGTTTTTAACAAGTTAAAGTACGTTTTTTACAAGTTAAAGTACATTTGTAACAAGTTAAAGTTACGTTTTGACAAGTTAAACTTATATTTTTACAAGTTAAATTACGTTTTTTACTAGTTCAAGTATGTTTTTAACAAGTTAAAATTACGTTTTGACAAGGTAAAGTTACATTTTGACACGTTAAAATACGTTTGTTATAAGCTAAAGTACGTTTTTTACAAGTTGAAGTACGTTTTTACAAGTTAAAGTACATTTGTTACAAGTTAAACCACATTTTTGACAAGTTAAAGTACGTTTTTTACAAGTTAATGTATGTTTTTAACAAGTTAAACTCACGTTTTGACAAGTTGAAGTTACGTTTTGACAAGTTAATGAAGGTTTTTTACAAGTTAAAGTTACGTTTTGACAAGTTAAAATACGTTTTTTACAAGTTAAAGTACGTTTTTAACAAATTAAATTACGTTTTTTACAAGTTAAAGTACATTTGTAACAAGTTAAAGTTACGTTTTGACAAGTTAAACTTATATTTTTACAAGTTAAATTACGTTTTTTACTAGTTCAAGTACGTTTTTAACAAGTTAAAGTTATGTTTTGACAAGTTAAAGTTACATTTTGACACGTTAAAATACGTTTTTTAAAAGCTAAAGTACGTTTTTTACAAGTTGAAGTACGTTTTTACAAGTTAAAGTACATTTGTTACAAGTTAAACCACATTTTTGACAAGTTAAAGTACGTTTTTTACAAGTTAATGTATGTTTTTAACAAGTTAAAGTACGTTTTTTACAAGTTAAAGTACATTTGTAACAAGTTAAAATTACGTTTTGACAAGTTAAACTTATATTTTTACAAGTTAAATTACGTTTTTTACTAGTTCAAGTATGTTTTTAACAAGTTAAAATTACGTTTTGACAAGGTAAAGTTACATTTTGACACGTTAAAATACGTTTTTTATAAGCTAAAGTACGTTTTTTACAAGTTGAAGTACGTTTTTACAAGTTAAAGTACATTTGTTACAAGTTAAACCACATTTTTGACAAGTTAAAGTACGTTTTTTACAAGTTAATGTATGTTTTTAACAAGTTAAACTCACGTTTTGACAAGTTAAAGTTACGTTTTGACAAGTTAATGAAGGTTTTTTACAAGTTAAAGTTACGTTTTGACAAGTTAAAATACGTTTTTTACAAGTTAAAGTACGTTTGTTACAAGTTAAATTACATTTTTTACAGGTTAAAGTAAGTTTTTTACAAGTTAAAGTACGTTTTTAATAAGTTAAAGTTCTGTTTTAATAAGTTAAAGTTACGTTTTTACACATTAAAATAATATTTTGACAAGTTAAAGTACGCATTTTACAAGATGAAATACATTTATTACAAGTTAAAGTACGTTTTTTACAAGTTAAAGTACATTTGTAACAAGTTAAAGTTACGTTTTGACAAGTTAAAGTTATATTTTGACAAGTTAAAATACGTTTTTTACAAGTTAAAGTACGTTTTTAACAAGTTAAAGTTACCTTTTGACAAGTTAAAGTTACATTTTAACACGTTAAAATACGTTTGTTACAAGTTAAACTAAGTTTTTTACAAGTTAAAATATGTTTTTTACAAGTTAAAGTTATGTTTGGACAAGTTAAATTATGTTTTTAACAAGTTAAAATTACGTTTTGACAAGTTAAAGTACGTTTTTTACAAGATGAAGTACGTTTATTACAAGTTAAAGTACATTTTTTACAAGTTAAAGTACATTTGTAACAACTTAAAGTTACGTTTTGACAAGTTAAAGTTATATTTTGACAAGTTAAATTACGTTTTTTACAAGTTAAAGTTCGTTTTTAACAAGTTAAAGTTACGTTTTGACAAGGTAAAGTTACATTTTAACAGGTTAAAATACGTTTTTTACAAGTTAAAGTACGTTTTTTACAAGTTGAAGTACGTTTTTTACAATTTCAAGTTACGTTTTGACAAGTTAATGTTACGTTTTGACAAGTTAAAGTATGTTTTTTACAAGTTAAAGTACGTTTTTTACAAGTTAAAGTACGTTTATAACAAGTTAAAGTTATGTTTTAATAAGTTAAAATTACATTTTGACAAGTTAAAATACTTTTTTTACAAGTTAAAGTACGTTTTTTACAAGTTAAAGTACGTTTTTTACAAATTAAATTACGTTTTTTACAAGTTAAAGTACATTTGTAACAAGTTAAAGTTACGTTTTGACAAGTTAAACTTATATTTTTACAAGTTCAATTACGTTTTTTACTAGTTCAAGTACGTTTTTAACAAGTTGAAGTTACGTTTTGACAAGTTAAAGTTACATTTTGACACGTTAAAATACGTTTTTTACAAGCTAAAGTACGTTTTTTACAAGTTGAAGTACGTTTTTACAAGTTAAAGTACATTTGTTACAAGTTAAACCACATTTTTGACAAGTTAAAGTACGTTTTTTTACAAGTTAATGTATGTTTTTAACAAGTTAAAGTACGTTTTTTACAAGTTAAAGTACATTTGTAACAAGTTAAAGTTACGTTTTGACAAGTTAAACTTATATTTTTACAAGTTAAATTACGTTTTTTACTAGTTCAAGTACGTTTTTAACAAGTTAAAGTTACGTTTTGACAAGTTAAAGTTACATTTTGACACGTTAAAATACGTTTTTTACAAGCTAAAGTACGTTTTTTACAAGTTGAAGTACGTTTTTACAAGTTAAAGTACATTTGTTACAAGTTAAACCACATTTTTGACAAGTTAAATTACGTTTTTTACAAGTTAATGTATGTTTTTAACAAGTTAAAGTACGTTTTTTACAAGTTAAAGTACATTTGTAACAAGTTAAAATTACGTTTTGACAAGTTAAACTTATATTTTTACAAGTTAAATTACGTTTTTTACTAGTTCAAGTACGTTTTTAACAAGTTAAAGTTACGTTTTGACAAGTTAAAGTTACATTTTGACACGTTAAAATACGTCTTTTACAAGCTAAAGTACGTTTTTTACAAGTTGAAGTACGTTTTTACATGTTAAAGTACATTTGTTACAAGTTAAACCACATTTTTGACAAGTTAAAGTACGTTTTTTACAAGTTAATGTATGTTTTTAACAAGTTAAAGTACGTTTTTTACAAGTTAAAGTACATTTGTAACAAGTTAAAGTTACGTTTTGACAAGTTAAACTTATATTTTTACAAGTTAAATTACGTTTTTTCCTAGTTCAAGTATGTTTTTAACAAGTTAAAATTACGTTTTGACAAGGTAAAGTTACATTTTGACACGTTAAAATACGTTTTTTATAAGCTAAAGTACGTTTTTTACAAGTTGAAGTACGTTTTTACAAGTTAAAGTACATTTGTTACAAGTTAAACCACATTTTTGACAAGTTAAAGTACGTTTTTTACAAGTTAATGTATGTTTTTAACAAGTTAAACTCACGTTTTGACAAGTTAAAGTTACGTTTTGACAAGTGAATGAAGGTTTTTTACAAGTTAAAGTTACGTTTTGACAAGTTAAAATACGTTTTTTACAAGTTAAAGTACGTTTGTTACAAGTTAAATTACATTTTTTACAGGTTAAAGTAAGTTTTTAACAAGTTAAAGTACGTTTTTAACAAGTTAAAGTTCTGTTTTAATAAGTTAAAGTTACGTTTTTACACATTAAAATAACATTTTGACAAGTTAAAGTACGCATTTTACAAGATGAAATACGTTTATTACAAGTTAAAGTACGTTTTTTACAAGTTAAAGTACATTTGTAACAAGTTAAAGTTACGTTTTGACAAGTTAAAGTTATATTTTGACAAGTTAAAATACGTTTTTTACAAGTTAAAGTACGTTTTTAACAAGTTAAAGTTACCTTTTGACAAGTTAAAGTTACATTTTAACACGTTAAAATA